>JALHLI010000025.1:2127500-2512500 GCA_023349425.1 Anthopleura sola
GCACAGTAATTTATCAAAACAAATTTTGCATGACCGTGAGAAACTTAAGGCACAACTGTGCATGCCAAAATATTTTCATTGGCTCAGTAATCATATGATCATATGATTGCTTCAAAGAATGTCGTCGATTCCGTAGCGAGACAGAGCCAGTAAAGTCATGTGAAACCTGCCCTAACCCAATCACAACACGTGACGACATCTAATCACGAGATTTTCAGACGTCACGTGAGAACCCTATACATCCAATCACGATGCTTGGAATACAGACGGTATCGTCATGCTAACATCACGTCATGTCACGCTATCTTACATTTTTCAATCACTAACGCACTTGGCGTAAGGAAATCAGGAAGTAATTTCATGGCTCTTTATACTCATACATTCTTTACCATATTAGCAAGACGCTTACCAACTAGCAGTTCTTCATCTATCTGGAACAGGCTAAGGTCACCGCTATTTGTAATACTGAATCCTGTAATTAAAAAGAGACAGTGAACAAAGTAGGAAAGTGACATTATAGATAACGACGAAATTTTCAGGAAAAAAATAATAAAAACTCCAAAAAACAAAGAGAATAGTATAAGTCATTCTGAGGCTGAGAAAAAACTTGGTCGAGTTGGCATAGCATTGCATCATGGGACTGTCTTAGGGGCCAAAATAGACGCCATCTTGGAAATATGTCATTTTTTAACAGTCCAGCAATTCACTGCAATGCCAACTCGACCCAGTTTTTTCCTTAAACTTCGGAATGGCTAATATCCTGTTACATGTGCGACTAAGACCCTAATTTTTCTATTCTATTCTACTCTACTCTACTCTACTCTACTCTACTCTACTCTACTCTACTCTACTCTACTCTACTCTACTCTACTCTACTCTACTCTACTCTACTCTACTCTACTCTACTCTACTCTACTCTACTCTACTCTACTCTACTCTACTCTACTCTACTCTACTCTACTCTACTCTACTCTACTCTACTCTACTCTACTCTACTCTACTCTACTCTACTCTACTCTACTCTACTCTACTCTACTCTACTCTACTCTACTCTACTCTACTCTATTCATTCAATCCTATATTTTCACACTTCAAACTGTACATTTAAGCGACAAAACAGAACCATTGCCAACATAATGCATTACATCATAAGCCTTTAGTACAACGTTGAAAGGAACAAAATTTATCTTCCAAAAGTTCATAGTCATAATACTAAATGTAAATCTGATATTGCTTTGCCTTTTGCAAAAACTAACTGGGATCAATCCAGGTCGAGATGTTTTTGAAAGAATGGAATATTTTACCTCACTCCATTAAGTCTTCGGCGTCTTATGCAATATTTAAGACAAATCATTTCACTAGTATTTGACATTATTATTATAGATTTTTAAATATCTTGGTTTTTTTTTTGTACATTTGTATACAGTTTTTATTAAAATTTCTAGGGTTGTAATTTTAAATTAATATATATTTTCTACATTATTTTTTCAAGTATATTTCATTTTCATAATTTGTAAATTTATTTGTTTATTTGAGGTCCTTCATGAAAAGCCCCTAAGGGTAATGAGGTCTCCTCGTTAATTCATTCATTAATTTCAAGAGCTTTAAATTTAAGATCAGTTTTATCGAATTTAAAAAAAAAAAACGAAAAATCTAAACTGAATTTAAGCATCGTTGTGTACTACCAAACATGGACAAACCAGAAATAGAATATTCAAAAGTAATAAATTCAAGAAAGAACTAGAAAAACACGGTGTGTCCTGATCTATTCTTTAAACATACGTCTAGCCGCTGGGAATACTACATCACGCAGTGAGCGGAACTTCAGTTCTTTTGTTGATTTCTGTTGAATAATTCAAGAGATTTATATTTCTGGCTCACAAAGTCATTATTCAAAAGGGTCGCTGTGAAGCCGCTCAAATACAACGAACTCCTGTATATTTATGGAAATACTCATCGAATAGGTCAAGTTTAGATAGTTTTCCGGTACTTTCGAAACACACAAAGTGAAGTCCAAATTTGTGAAAATTCTTACAAATTTGGCGAAATAAAACGTGATTTTTTTCAAAACTATTACTCTAAGAATGGATTTTAAAATTAGTCGGTTCGAAACAATGACACTACTAAATACAAAATATTATATGCAACTCAGATTTTATTTCAGTATTTTTATTAAAATCTAGTATTTTAGCTTGAAAATTATAGGTTAAATTGTGAAAGACATGTAGAAAAAGCACTAAGTAAATAAAAAACAATGTTAACCAATGAAACGAGAAAACTAGAAATATTGTGAATAAAAACGTCAACAACCAGTTTGTATATTGTCAGAAGGATTACCAAGGTGTAAATCGTGTCAAATGATAAACTATATATTTTTGTAGATTTTTTTAATATTGCTACAGATATGCCTTATTCCTGGAAAAACTGCTAACCAAAACATGTTGAGCTTAGTGTTTATGAATCAAATCTCTTAAAGATTTTGATAGTTTATGAATTTAAAGAATAATAACACAATAAAAAGGCTTCCAAATTGTTTATCTGTGAGCCTCTAAGCTTACTTACCTTCAACAGACTGTAGACTACAGATGATCAAGAACAAGATAATCGTAGTGCGAGACACGGATTTCTTACCGACGACGTTTCTCCAAGATGTCACCATCCTCTCCAATACCGGTTCGGGTTTATATATTTACTTGATAATCAAGAATGACTTATTGAACAAGGAAATATGGAATTCTTTCTCGCTTTCGAAATTTTCATACCATAAATTGAGAGAGAAAGCAGCAATGGTGCGGTTATTTTAGAGATTTCAGACGAACAGAAGTTGATGTTCGAGAAATTACAGCTAGATTGCGTCTGACGAGCTCAGTTGGTATGAAGCGTTGCTTATGAATAATTTAACAGCAGGCTAACTTTATGCATAACTTGGAGGAAACAGGGGTGAAGAGGAAGAAAGGAAGGAATGATAAGAAGACCGAGAACAAGGAAAGCGATGGATGGTTGAGGAAGAAAAAATAGGGGGAGAAAGGAAAAAGAAAAAGAAACATAAGGTGCATGATTTGGGGAATAAAAATGAGAATGATTGATTTGAAAATGGGAGAAAGGAAAGAATGGATAATTAAAATCGAAAATGGAAGCAAGGCAAGGCAAGGCAAGGCAAGGCAAGGCAAGGCAAGGCAAGGCAAGGCAAGGCAAGGCAAGGCAAGGCAAGGCAAGGCAAGGCAAGGCAAGGCAAGGCAAGGCAAGGCAAGGCAAGGCAAGGCAAGGCAAGGCAAGGCAAGGCAAGGCAAGGCAAGGCAAGGCAAGGCAAGGCAAGGCAAGGCAAGGCAAGGCAAGGCAAGGCAAGGCAAGGCAAGGCAAGGCAAGGCAAGGCAATCTTACGTCCATCCTTGAAATATACATTAACTTTATTTATTAACCTTCAAATAAACCTATGAAATTATTACAAAAAATATTGAAAAATTCCTCTTTGTTACCCTCACATTAAATACCTAATTCCTTTCATAAAAATTCTAATAAATTGTAATTCTCTATATGTTTTTTCCTTCATCGATTCCTTTTCTTCACTTCACGTCTCATTTTTGCACTGCTTTCAAATCATAAAAGGTAACGATAATTTTTTACCACATGAAAGTATTTTCTCATATAAAAGTTAACAACATGCGATGGAAATGATGACAATGACAACGTGAATGTACAGAGGGCCGGTTTCACAGCGGCCATGATTAAAGGCAGGAACAAAGCAATGTTTTTGCGTGACATTTCCTAAAGAAGAACATTTCTATAGTTTTGCTCTACAAAACTCTTTTATATTTGGAAATACAGCTATTACAATAGCTATACAGCTATTATTATTGGTGAAGGTTTTGTTGCTTGTTGCATGTTGCACACCAAGCCCGAAATGCAGTATGGGTGATAAGAATTCAAACATGCAGCAAACAACATGCAACAAAACCTTCAAAAACCTTTGTTTGAAATAGCTATATATACATACAGTACATAAGCCATTCAAGTCGCCATCATTTGTGAAAATGGTTGGTATATTAAGATCAGAATACTATTGTTAGTAATCATGAAGTATCACTATTATTAGCAAATGGATGGACGTGAATTTATATACATTTTAACAATAGCTGTTATTACGGATGCATGCAAATAAGATATTCTTTTGTTTTAAGAATCATACGAGTGAGGCTATCGGGTCGATACAATGCTTGTTGTCTCATTTGCATGCATCCATAACAACAGCTATTAGTTGTAATACTTCGTTATTCTAAGTCTACTCGAGGAGGTACTGGAGGAGGACCAGCCTTCTTCGTGATATTCTGACTCGTACTCGACACATCAACCCTATCGATATCATAACAACTACCAGCTTTCTTTGCGCATGCGCCGTCATCAGGGTCCAGTCTATCAGACTGAGCATCTTCCAAAACGTACTGAGGGAGATTGGGTACCGACACTGGTCGTGTTGGTAGGAGTTTCCGCCTACGTGCTGGAGGAACTGGAGCCGCTATATTAGATTCCGAGCTTTTTTCAGCTGGTTGAGCAGGTCTTGCTGGCAGTAATGGTCGGATCGAAGGATGTGGTTTTATTCCTTCAGTTTTAACGTCCACTTCCCTGCTATCAATGTCTATCGCTTCAGAATGAGATTTTGTTATTACCGGCTTAGGTTTGGTTTTGGGTTTAGGTTTAACAGCAGGTGGCGCATGCGCAGTGGGTTTAGAGAATTTCTCCCATTCTACCGCTTCTTTTGTTTCCGCGTAGGATCTTGGCCTGGGTACTGGGGTAGGTCTGGATCTACGCGTAGGTACTGGAGGGTGGTTCTCAGGCTCTGCATCTCCACTAGCGAGAGCCGTTTTAGGACTGGTCTTCTCCACTGACACAGAGTGCGGCTCGACTACAGGCTCAATGGAATCAAGAGGTTTTGAATCCGTTTCGATTTCTGGTTTGGCTTCGACTTTCTTGGAATCACTTCCTAGAGCCTTTTCATCCCCGGCCAAAAATGACGGCAAGAGACTGGGATCGTCTTTAGCAGCCATTAGCAAAGCCTCGATATTATCTGCGCTCACGTGACCAAGATGTTGTACGTTAAATGGCATACCAATATCCGCGCGTCCAGGGCCAGAGGCCTTAAAAACAAACATACCGACTAGGCTTATCGTGGGTTTCTGGTGGTTGCTGTATGAGTGCTTGACGGGATTAATAGTTGCCACTGAGATGACTTAACCGCTTGTCAAGTAGAAAGTATGTGACGACACATGCATCATTGAATTTCAGTGCCCGCATAGTTAATATTAACTATGGTGCCAGCAGAAGTTGGATTCATTTACAGCACAGGGAGCCCAATTTAGATAAAAGTAAAAGGTGAAAATGAAAAAAGTGAAAAAATCGAGTTAAATACAGTGAATTGAAGTAGTACTTGTGTCGAAGAGAGTAAAATAGAATAGAAAGGTCTATTTTGATATAAGAACAGACCGGTTAGTGTGAGTTTGTGACTTGCAGACTGCCGACTGTGCTCGAATGGATGCAGTGAAGCTAACAGTCTGAGCTAAGTTTTATTCGACTTTCATTGCCAGTTTGACTTTCATTCTTTAGCATGCATCGATGACTACACGGTGGTTCATTCTACACGTTATAGGCATACAAAACCACTTGAAAAAGTAGTTATTATGAGTAGTTGTTTTCGACTCTCATATGTTATCCTCTTCAATTATGGTCGAGGGGATTTAAGTTTAAGTTCTGGACTAACCTGTTAAACAGGTTTTTACTGTGACATCATCATCATGAAATCAACAGGTTGTCACTGTCATGATATGACCCAAGTCAACCTGACCAACCTGTTAAACAGGTTTTACTGTGATATCATCATCATGAAATTAACAGGTTGTCATTGTCATGATATGACCCAAGTGAACCTGACCAACCTGTTTAACAGGTTTTACTGTGATAGGATAGGACATACAATTTTCACTAACCTGTCTAGTAGGTTTGGTAGGACCTACAGTAGTGTGTACAACCTCAGTTGTCTTTGGTTTGATTTTGGGTGGAGCAGGTCGCTTAGGTGGTGGAGGTCGTCGTGGTTTCTCTGATGCCTTCTCTGCATCTTTGAAAGCCAGTGGATCAAAATCTTCAAGTGCTTCTTGCGAACCTTCAAAATCGTCCTCTGGTAGAGCAGCACATTCTGGTTCCTCGATAACCCTTGATACTTCATATTGTGTTGGTTTGGGTTTAGCTGCTGGTCTGGGTGGTGGGGGACGCTTGGGTTGGGCTGGACGTGGGGGCTTGGGCCTAGTTCTGGGTTCATCCTCTGTGAACAAAATAAGATGTCACCAATCCAATCATGGTGACAATTGTCTATTCCCTTCAATACGCCTTGATACCACTACCAGAATCTTTTTCATAGTTTCTTTTGTTGACCTAATGATCACCCGATTACCTTGCGCCTCTTACAGGAGTGGCAACTTTTGATTAAAGAAAATAATTTTGGTGGTAGTGGTTTTAAGACAAAATTTGAGAAGCAGTCGTGGCGTAGCAGTGTGAGCGCACACGTGGAATTCAGTGGAACAAATATGAGCCACTCTGTGGAACTGTTCAATTACATCATTATTTTATTTATAGGAGAAAGAAGGAGAATTAGATGGCTCAAACTGACATGCTTCGAGATCGAGAAGATAGTCATTGGGTGAATAGACCTTTTTACTGATACGGCGGCCATCTTGAATTCTATTGTTTTAAGTAAGACATTATGGGATGCTGAGGGGGCAGTTATTGGAAAATTTATAGCATGCACAGCTGTTAGGGTTTCTTGTTTATATGATTTAATGTCATCTAATGACAAGCACATCTAAAAACCAATTGAATTTGATGGTAGTTGAAGCAATATGTGAAACACGAAAGCGTAAAATTATTTGAGAAAGTAACTCCGCCACTCTATGCTTTATAAATGTTTGTACGATTGGCATCTCAGCAACCCATAATTCAAGATGGCCGCCGTATCGATAAAAAGGTATATTAAGGCGTACTCTACATTACCTTCAATATCCCTGTCAGCCTCTGGTCTCGTATCAATATCATCATCATCATCATCATCATCATCACTATCGTATTCATCATAATCAACGTCATCATCGGCTTCACTTTCCGAACTGTCTTCCTCGACTGTTTGTATTTTAATCGGTTCCAGGATCGGAAGGTTCGTACTGGTTTCGCTAGAACTTGATAACAGATCGGAGAGTGCTCGGCCTCTTGGTTGAGGGAGAAGAGTCAAAGCTGGGTCTGGTGAATCACCAGTGAGAGATGAACCGCTGGATATTAACGAATGTATCGTTAGATCTGTATTGGATAAAAGACTCTCAGACTTCAGGCGGATCCGAGCTGTTTTTCCTGCAATCTGGAGAATATTAAGATAAACCAATGAACAAAACAATACTGATAAAGATACGAGTGAATAACGCACTGCGCATGCTCGGAAGTTCAGCAGAAAATTCATAGACGAGTCGAGTGTTTACGAAGAAAACCATTGCAGATTTACATGTCTTGTATTATGCGAATTTCTCTTGTATTATTTGACCAGGGAAAGAAAACAACTAAAGTATTGTGCCAGGAAAAAAAAACACTAACTTTCCACAAACGGCCGAGATTCCAATCCTCAGGAGATTGAAATTCTTTTGTTTTGCCCTCCAAATTGAGCTGCTTTGACATCCCGTGCAAGGGGTCTACAGTGACCGCGGAGCGTAATTTTGATTGGGGGCTAACGACCACCAAATACTGGAAGACCTAGGGGGTTTGGGGGCATGCCCCCCCCCTGCTCCGCGGTCCCTGGTCTATACAATACTATGGTATACAATGGTATACTGTATAGTTGACACTGACCTGTTTCCCATCGAGGTGTAATCCTTTTAAAGCACTTCTGCCATCATCAAACGTTACTAGTATTTCATCATCTACCACCCTGAAAGACACACCAAGTAAATAAATACACCACACTCCTTGTTTTTGTTTTTACGAGGGTAGCACTAAATAGCCAGTGCCTAACAAACCTGTGGCCCTCGACCTGCCCTTGATTTGTCCAACATTCTAAGGTGTTCAGTTATTACCTGACGAGTACTGCAGTCCCACAGGATTCCAACAGCTCCAATAGTTCTTCTATATCAATGCCTTCTTCATCATCTTCATCATCACATGTCACTACAATAGTAGGATCAGCAGGACCCATGGACTTCATTACACTCTCGTGTACTTGACTCTGTTTATTGAAATCTACTTCCTGGATCTCCACCTCAATCAATGCTACCACAGGCCTGAAGAAAAAAATCCTTCAAATTCTCTGGGCTGATCTAAGTCAGGGTATGGCTAACTCAAGTGAGGTCAAAGCAGCTCAATTTGGAGGGCAAAAAAAAAATTCTGAGAATTGAAAACCTATTTTGCCCTCCAATTTGAGCTGCATAGACCTATATCACGCTGGCGTGAAATTATGAGATATTTGTTTTTGCAAGGAAAGAAGTTTACTACCAAATTTGTCACATCGATATTAGTAAATCTGCAAATTCTCGTAAAGATTGCCCTTAAATTGACGAAGATATGAATTTTTGAAACTATGAATTTCTGGGAAATTTTTGCAAAGAAATGTATGCGCTTAGACTGATAAAGAGGCTTGCAGGGCATGCGATGCCTGGCAACATACATTTCTTTGTAAAAATGCTTAGTTTCAAAACTTTATATCTTCGTTAGTTTAAGAGCAATTTTTACCAAATTTTGCAATTTTACTATTATGGATGTGACAAATTTCATAGTAAACTCGTTTCTTGTAAATCAAATATTTTATAAGGTCACACTAGCGTGATAATGGTATATTCCGACGTGCTGCAAGGGTTCTATATCATGAATTTCATTTGTTGGTGCTAGTACCTGTGATCTGATGTCTTGAGTTCAGCTTTCCCGTAGTACAGTACTTTACCAGGATGAAAATGGATGTCTGTTGAGCTTTGACCATCAGTTTTTAATGTATTGACATCTAGGGGGAAACAAGTATCAAAAACAAATGAAACAATAGAAGCGTTCACTCGGGCACAATGGTGCTTCTTTCGATCTTTCGAATTTTGCTGATTTTCAAATCATCATCCGTCATCATCATCATCATCATCATCATCATCATCATCATCATCATCATCATCATCATCATCATCATCATCATCATCATCATCATCATCATCGTTAAAATCTTTGATTTTTACCTGTGTTTTCTTCTTCTTCCTCGTCCTCATCTTCATCCTCCTCCACCTCCTCCTCCTCATTATTCATTAACAAATCTCCTGTCTGTTCATTGGTTCGCTTAATCACATGTTTTTTGACATGCGCTTCTGACTTGTACCGAGGCTTCCTTCTTCGCCACAAGACGCGGTCGGTCCAGGCTGGGATGCGCAGCTTTTCACTTGTGTCATAATCGTCTGAGAATAAGTCGTATTTATAAGTAGGGGCGAAGTTCAACTTCCCTTCATGGTATCCTCGAAATACCTGAATAAAAACGATGTACATGGTGAGCCGCTCCGATTTTGAACTCTAAATTAATATATGTGGGTTGGCTGTGCCATGACTTTCTTCAGTCCAGAGGATGTTTCAGGGTTCGATTTGTAAGTTCGCTGTGGCATGACTTTCTTCAGCCCAGGGGCTGCTAAAGTGTTCGATAAATTTAAAGGTTTTTTTTTAAAAACGCTTTCATGTTTCCACGTGAACACGAGGAGAGTCAGTTCAGAACAATAGTTGTTCAAATGAGCCCTTCTCAAAATTATCTTGAATGCGAGGCTAACATGGCAACACAAAAGAAATGCCACAAATTCCATTGAGAAGAAGTGTGATTTCTTTTGTTTCCTGTTAGCCTTGCATCCTAGATAATTTTAAGAAGGGTGCATTGGTCGCCATATTTTAATTCGGTGTATTTCTAAGCCAGTTTTGATGGTGTTTTACTAGACAACTTGTTGGTAAAACAAGGGAAGCGTCAGCAATAATCCTATCTTACCTTATGGTCATTTCTTTGTTTTACCAGTTGGTCTCCTTCAATCAACGCATCCCAGTTCTTTTGCTTGATGAAAGATTTGACATCATCAATTGGTTGATCAATACGATAGTTAAAATCCCCGCACCAGAAAACGTAGTCATGTGACCTGATGGTACGACCCTAGACAAACAACACGTGACATGAATACAGGATCTGATTGGTTGATCAATACGATAGTTGAAATCACCAGAACACGTAGTCATGTGACCTGATGGTACGACCCTAGACACACAACACGTGACATTAATACAGGATCTGATTGGTTGATTAATGTTACTGATGGATACGGGATCATGATTGGTAGACTCCTGATTTGACTGCTTTTCATATTTCTGCGACATAACCGACTCCAAATGTCTGTCATCTTGGCTTCAGTCGATCAAACTTACTCAACGGGCTGAGATCTTTCCAAATGAGCGATAAGGAAATTCCCGTGATTAGACGGCCATTTTTACAAGGGAATTTCTTTATCGTTCGCGATCGGAATGAACTCGGCCCGTCGTAAATTTTATTGACGAAAGCCAAAACGTCAGACGTCTGGAGTCGGTAGGTCGCAGAATTATGAAAAGGCTGTAATGGCTAGTCTCCTTCACCGCCGCTATTAGTGTCGTCACGCAACGCTCAGTGAGAGCGTTACGTTACGACACTGAATCGCGCCTGTGTAGAAGACGATGTTATGGCAAGATAATATTTTACCATAGGGAATGCTATTCTTGAGGCGATGTCTAGGTAATCATTATTCCTGTCCTGTACACCTGACTGTCCTGCCGCCAGATGAGAACAGATGAAACAGAGAGAGGTGGCATGGAGGAGCATGCGTATTGCTACACCACCCTTGTTACCAGCACTGCCACCCATTCCTGTCTTGACTGCATGTACCGCCACATCCCTAAACCAAAACCACAACAACGAGTTACATATAAAGCTATTTTTAAAAAAACGTTGAATAAGCTGCTTTCTCGTGACCAAGCAATTCGATTTGGCTCATTTGCATCCAATTTGACGGGCACTTTACATAGACACAATAGTTTTTATTTACAGTGAAGGATAACAAGCTATTGTATTTATGGAATGTACCCCTAAGGTTTGCTCTATTTTTTGTCCTTTCTTTACGGACTTACCTTATGTAGGGCACGAGATGAGGCCGAACAAACAAGTACAGACAAACACCAACCAACTGCTCACACGTGACCAGGACGTAAGGAAAGTCACGTGATATTACTCGACGTAACTCCTCGCCCCATTCTTTTCTCTGACTTGAGCTGTTACAAAAAGAAAAGGGACTCTCAAGAAACACTGTAAGCATTACTAGCAATGACTCATTAGGAATGAGCTTCCACCTTCAAATGTTATCGCTACCCTGAAACAACCTCTGGGCTAATCTAAGTCAGGGCATGGCTAACTAACAGATTGAACCCTGAAACAACTTCAGGGCTGATCTAAGTCAGGGCACGGCTAACGCTCACGCATAGCTTGTTTAGGTAAGAGCTTACAACTAAAACTAACCTGGTGGAGACAATATTTGAAGCATTTAAATCAACCAATTCTTCGAACCCAATAGCATATACATCAGTAGGCTGTTTAAAGTCCACCTTATCCACACCTGAATACCCACTGTCTGGTAAACTCTCATGGAAGTCTAACAACCAGCCATGCATGGTTTGATGTTTATGGGCTATGGACCGGAAGTGACGTCCACCATTTACATTCCACGTGCCAACACACACCCGGATGTGTGACCATGTGGTGTACTCCAAGTGTCTGTCACAAAGCTCGCGAAGTATCTTGGGAGAAGCTGAACGTATAACATAAGAATACAGTCGAACCTCTACACAACGGCCACCGTCGGGATAAAATTTCGTGGCCGTTGTAGAGAGGTTTCGTTTACAGTATATGTATGAAATCATTGGTAACCGGGACAACATTTCCTGGCCGTTGGGTAGAGGTGGCCGTTATGGGTAGATGGCGGTTAGTGGAGGCATAGTTAGTAGAGGGGACTAACTATGGTGGAGGTTCGACAGTAATATCAAACCAAAGCCGACTAAAGTTTGTCAATCAACATGGCGGATATGACGTCAAACCAAGTTTCATAACGCACCCTCATTATGGCGCTGTCGTTTTACGTCTCTTTGACTGAAGGAACCCATCCCTCTCAAGCAATACTGCAAGACATGAGAGTTATTCCAAGGAAAATACTTACAGTGTAAGAACGATGGATTGAGAAGCGCACGTGCACGTTCACCAAGCTCTCCTGAAAACGTGTTGCCTAGCAACAACATATCAATGGCTTCCTGTTTGCTGCCGTCTAAGAAGTTACTACGAATAGCTCTCTTGACTGAGCGTGCGCCATCACGCAGCTTGTTGACAACCTGTTAACCAATTGGAAAGAAGAAAAATATATTGTTGAAAGGGAGGGGTGAGAGAGGACTATTTGTGGCATTTCTCCTGAACTTGCTACAATACACTGCAACATGTTGATTTTTACTGAAGGAAAAAACGGAGAATCTGGAGGAAAACCCTCGTGGAGAAAAACACATCAAGCCAACTCATCTCACATATTGATTTTTACGGAGGGGGAAAAACCGGAGAACCTGTAGAAAAACCCTCGCTGTTGCAATGCATGCCACTACTGCCACAAGAATTTTTTTTAAAAGTATTCCTTGACATATACATTCCTTCATGTGTCGTCTCTAATTAGCCTCCTAGTTTCCCATACTCACCCTTGCTTTACCATCAAGTGCACCAGTTCCTATATATATCCTACTTATATTATCACCATTCTTTTGCCACATCACTTTGAACGCTTCATTAAATCTAGCGACAATCGTTGCTTTATTAGCCAAACCAAGACACTGCATCTGGACCGCTAACATCTGATGGAGGGAACAGAGAAAACATTCATTGTGAACATGGATGCAGAAACAGATGAATCGTACAACTTCAATCGTCAAGGTTTCAGTATACAAAGGTTTATTCCCTAAGTACTAGGATAGACCGTTTTCGAATATGGCGTCCATGACGTCAAACGAGGTGTCCGAGCCGTGAATGTCCCAGATGCAATGAGTGATAACGATCGTGTTTTGAAATCCGGGACATTCTAGTCCCGGATGCTGGTAGTGGAAATCATTGGGTTTCGACATCTAGGACATTCTCTTCGTTTGACGTCATAGACGCCATATTCGAAAAGGGTCTATTCATTTCGCTCCTGCACAAGGATCCCAAGTCTTTATACGCTGCGTTCTTACAACTCATAAAACCTTTCGATTTTTCTTGTTTGCATCAAATTTGACGGACACTTTGCATAAACACAATAGTTTTCATGTGCAATGAAGGATAACAAGCTATTGCATTTATGCAAAGTGAGCCTCAAAGACGAGAATAAGAAACCAGTGAATATTACAGTAAATATAAATGGCACTGGTTCTAAAATCAAACTGGAACATGAAAGAAACAAAACAGAACCAAGCTATTCTGTACCCAATGAGCAGTAGAAAATTCTTATTGGAGGCAATGCATGCACTTCAAAGAGGGATCACTCAAGTCTCAGGGGAGTGCGAATAAGGGGGATCCAAGGGCTATTGGGACCATGCATGCACCCCATCAGTAATAGACAGTGTATGAAGTTCTTGGGGGGTCCCTCAAGCTCCCAATATTCTGTCTTACCTCAAATCCAAAGAAGGTTTGTACACTGTTAGACCTATCGATGCAGTCCAAGCAATTGGTACGTATAACACCCTTCTGACGTCTGGGGGGAAAGTAATAAAATATGTTATGATAAAAAAAGATTGACAAACTCATTACTGTCAAGACAAGCAGATGAAAGTGAAGGACAGGCAGACAGACAGACAGGCAGCGGGACAGACAGACAGACAGACAGACAGACAAAACTGTGCATAAAGAAGAAAGCCAGATGAGATGGAGAGACAGACAGACAGATATACATGTACCACAGACAAAAAAAAGACAGACAGACAGAGAAAGAGACAGACAAGACTATGCATACAGAAGACAGCCAGATAACAACCTTAGTTTATGAAGGTATGAAACATTCATTTGTCCCCTGGTAGCTGTACCTTTGCGACAAAGAGAGACATGAGGTGACCTTGCAATGATAGCGACATGCAAATAATTGTCCAAGGTGTTAAAAAAGGTATCTATCATTGCAATGTCACCTTTGACTCCCTTTGATGCAAAGGCACAGCTACCTTTCAAGATGGAGCAGGGAACTGTGAAGGGGACTATTCCAGCTCCCTTGACTTTCCTTACCAAATGTATATTTGGAGGGCAAAATTTGGAGGTTCCAATTCTTAGATTAAAATATTTTGTTTTGTCCTCCAAATTGAGCTGCTTATTGAATAAACTTATTGATTGCTATATATACAGTAATACTCACTTTTCTACTTTTCCTGCTTTAGCAAAGAACAACCCAAATTCCTCCACTGATGGCTTGGCTTTATCTCTGAGGGCCTTTAGTTTGTCACTTCCTCCACCTTTACAGTTTCTATGGTAATCAAAGCAGATCATGGGTGTATTGTGGCCATGGACAGAATCCTTCAGCTGGTCCTGTGAGACAATGACACAAGAATCAATACCTGACTTGGTTTATGAGGGAGGGGTGGGTGGGGAGATGGAATAAAATGAGGCAAAGATACATGTAGGAGGAAAATTATTGAAGAAATAGAAAATTTTTGTGTGTGCTGCGTGCAGTTATAGAGCATGCATGGAGTGGAAGAACATGAGAAGTGTTAGGAAAAGCACAATACATAGCAGAGTGCTTCTCAATATTTCTCAAGTTTTCTGACAATCCCCAAGAAAGTGCTTCATAACTGCACACAGCACAGCAAGCAAGTTTTTTTATTTTTTTAAAAAACCACCATATATTGCATGTTATAAGGAAGGTAGGCAGGGGCTATACATGTGTAGTGTCCAAGAATACTGAAAACCCAGAAGAAATTGATTTAAAATGGATGATAATCATTACCTGGAAAGCAGTACTCAAAGTATTCTCTCCCTCTTTTCTTCCAAGCAGGTTTACTATCAGATTCTGTCCATATAGTGACTTCAAAGCTGTAATATGTCTGGGGGAAAAGAAACAGAGATGACTGTCATCAGATACTGAAGTCCTCTTTGTAAAAAATCTAGTACGGCTAGTGCTGTCTATTATATGTTTATATTCTTATCTTATGTATAATATGTACACCTAATTGCAAGAACTTTGTCATATAAAAATACAAAAACAAAAAAAATAGGAATTAATGAAAAATATTTTTCTTTACTTTGATTCTAAAGACCCCTAGATTGATTAGAATAACTGTTTAGCAAATTATACCAATATAATCTCAAAAATAGCAGTCTGTACCTTCAAAACAGTGAAAAAATTACACCTGTTTTGCAAAAAAATATTAATTAATTCCTATTTCTTATTTCTTATTTTTATGTGACATGTATAATGTTCTTGCAAATAGGTTTACTGTATACAGCTATTTCAAAATACAGTCTTTGCTGTTCACCCCTTCATCCTTTTTTGAAATAGCTGTACTGTTGAAAGCATTTGGTCATGAGATTTGTTGCATGTTGCATTTTACATGGGGTGTATGTGTCATGGTGTATCAAAATAATATAAGGGCCTATGGGAGTGGGGCGTAATGACTAGTTACCATTTCTACACTATGACATTGTAAAGATTTTAAGGTTTTTTTTATTAGAATTAATAATGAGAGTCTGCTAAGTCTGCTAAAGACCATGCAAGTGACATGTTCTTAAATCTTAAACACGAGTCAGAGGACTTTGTGATAGACAATGATTACCTGTCGAATGCAGGTGATGATGCAATAAAACCTCTGGAGAGCTTAACTTTATGCGAACCCAACTGAAAAAAAACAACAGAATATATGATCATCCTAATGTTCCAACATAATCAAAAAATTATTTTTCATTTTGCCAAGTTTAAAGAAAATGCATCTTTTAAAAGGGGGGTCGTGGCCCTGTCGACCCACCCCCTAAATCCACCCCTAGTTTGTGCTTTGACAACTTCTTTTCAACATTCTTTGTATGCAGTATTGGACTAAAAGATGTAGGATGCCAGTGACCAAAAGTATTAGATGCATGTGCATGGCCCCAGACTGTAAAACCTTTTTCATGATAATTATTAGGTTTGGTACCTGTATTCCTGGCTGTTCCCAAAACACAGGGACAGATCCTCTGGTTTGTACATATGATGTTATTGTCTCATCCAAAACTATCAACTGAATTGATAAGTCAAGTGTTAGGCTTCTCTTTCCAAGGATTAAATTTATTTATTTAGAAAATGGCTTTTCAAACAAGATTTCAAAATTCTGCAGCATTCAAGAAAACTGATATTAAAGTAAGGAAAATGGAAAAACGTTTCCCACTGGTTTTTTTTCTATTCTTTTCTCCCTCACATTGTTGATATCCACTTTTTATTCCCCACAGCTACATTTATTCCCAACTGGATCTCAATTTTGCTTTTTTTCAATAACATTGGTCAAGTTAGGCAGTTAGGAAAGGCACCCCAAAATTTTCCAGTATATTCATTGCCTATTATATAATTCCAAAAAAATATTCATACCCCAACCAAGGAAAAAATCAGAGATTCTCAGGGGGTAGGGGGTCAGCTGAGAAAAAAAATCACAAGGTTTGTATGGAAGAAAATTGGAAGTTCCAAAGGAGTCTGGGGATCTTTTTCAAAATTCCCTCCATGGTGGGGTGTGGATAATTTTTATAACCCCACATTACTATGTACTCTCAAGATTTTCCATTTGATTTCCAACCCCCCCAAAAACAACCAGCACCACCACTCCCCCCACACAGAATTTTTAAATGTCTTCAACCAATAAATGATAAATGCACAACACTAGTTTTTAGGCTTTTACTAACAGTTCATAACCATTCTTACCCACCTGCTCAGTTTCTACAAAATTTGCAACATGACCTTCGTCATTAGTCCCTCTCACATAGAACCTAGTGCCAGCCCTCTCACAACTCAGCCTGGAAATGAGGCACGCCTTTGCTTGTTTGGCACCTATGTAAACAGTTTTCATCTCCACAGCACCACACATTATACCCAACAACCAGTGGGAACAATGAACACCAAACCTTTCAACATGAACTTGAAGACTACGATTCCTGAAAATATATTTATTGATTATTGTCTAGTATCTGTTTCTAGAAAAAGCAAGCTGGAAATTCCTTATTGGAAATAGACCCATATGGTCCCCCCCCCCCCCCCCCCCCATTTCAGAACATGTGTCCTTCTCTAGAGTATCATTTCTTTGTTTATCAGTTACATGTACACAGGAGAAGACACATGAATATGGATACGACTCAAAAATTGCATTCTCAAAACAATTGAGATAGAAGAGCTTATTTGTCCTCATACACCCATTCAACCTAAGAGTCCTTTGCACTTGGTCATCACTGGGCTTCCAAGGGAGAGACCTAACAAACTGCACTCCCATGTGATGCCAAGTCTGGGTACTGAACAGGAGACCCCAAACTTGAAAATGAATTATTTAGTTGAGTTTTGATTTGATTCTTCAACAATTGCCATGCATAGGTAGAAAAAATCCCCAGAAAGGCCATCCTTTCGAATTTAGTGTGAAATGAAAGTGAAGTTTGGAGTCTTCCGATTTTTTAATGAAACCTCAGAGTGAATAATCAACACAATTTTTGTATAATGAAACCATGAATTGAGCCTAGGGGGTTACACTTGAGCTGTTTTTACTATACACTTACCACATGAACCGATTATCAGATTTCTGTTTATCATGTTGTCTCTGAGCACTAAGGCTAAGATCCAGAGGTAACTGTTCACCCTGGGACACCGCAAAATAAAAGGTACTTGAGTTGAGCAGTTTACGGATCTCTGCGATGTTTTCTTCATCTTGTTCTTCTTGTAATGGAACAAAATGAGTGGCATTTATCTTGAAGATTTCACTATCCTGGATCTTACCCACAGAAGTACAGCCAGTAACAAGAACAAGGAAATGTATAGTTTCGTCTTCATCTGCAATCACGAAAAATATATCTGCTTTGGAACTTGGGAATTAAATGCAATTCTCAATAATCTGCAAACTCCCATCAATCAAAACTAATCAGTCAGAACCTTTTATATTTTTGACTGGCGACAGTGAAAAAGCAATTTCCAACGGGAAAGTTGCAACTACAGAGTTTGCAGAATATTGAGAATCACAGTGATTTTACACAGGAAGTTAGTAGAGGAATGAGAGATACTTAGATTTTATAAGCTAAGTTATATATAGAAAATATGTTAATATTTTATAGATATTTAGGGATGTGGACTATCTTTAGCAAAAATTTTGGGAGCAATAAACACAAGTTCAAAAAATTATTAATTTTGAAGAAAGACTTTCTCGAATTGACTGTCAGCTTCATCAGTAAGCTTAAGCCTTTAATTATAATTCAGAAGAGCTAGAAAGTACAAGTTCGTAACGAGGTACTTAACCACACAAATTTCTCTTTCAACCTCGAAAGTACAAGACTATTAATAAACAATTGCCTTGCAATAAGGAATGACCCAGATATTTATAACGAAAGGAAAAATCACTTACCAATATTTATTTTCAATACACCGAGACAACCATACCCATCCACCACTTTAGTGTAGTTCTTCTTGATCGTCTCTGTCTCTAACTGAGCTACAGAACAATAGAAATACTCATTTACACCCTCTAAAAACTCCTACTAATAATTCTTAGTAATATTTTTGAGTTTTAGATTATTATTTTTTTAATTTAAGCTTATTTAATTAAGATTTTATAAAATTAAGTTACTTACAAAGTTGTGCTATGGCCCCGCTCTCAAACAACAGCGTTTCCGTACGATGTTTGCATTCCAGGAGAATAGAAACAGGGTCTTTATCTGTTTTAGTGTAGCAAGTAAAAGATTTTCCTATCAACATGGTTAATGTTCAGGTAAATATTTTTGCTCTCTTTAAAATAAATCTGCTTTTTTGACATCCGCCATCTTGGTTTCTTGTGGATGACCGCTGTCAGCTCCGTGTCTAAACCACTGGCTCAGATGGAATTGGAATTTTAAGGAATGCGGATTATTGGATTTTTTATTAATTAAATTCTAGATTCCTGGATATTTTTTTGCTTGAATATTCACTTGTAATTGTTCTGTCTTTGATATGCATGAATTTGAACGAGAAATTACATAGAGTTCCTAGTAAGTCTAGATTCCAATGGCTTGTTGTGAAAACTATGACTGAATCAAAATTTGCATATAAGATTTGCATTTGGTAATAATTCCTTTTGTAGAAAAGCCATTAGTGCGTAAATGGTGACTCACAGCGTCTAGTCTCGTAAGAAAAATAACTTATTTTCTAAATCTATCGCCAAAAATATCGTAAACGTGAAGACACATAGATCGCAGAGTGTTGCTAGAAGGGCTTGTGGTCGTCGTGATCAGCTGTTGTGAGTGAGTCAAGACAAATACGTTAATATACCTAATGATTGTGGTCGACGTTAAAAGCACATTACAAGCACGTTGCTAGAATACTTATCTCTTCTCAAAAAGTTGGTTGAACGCTGTGATGAAAGCTTAAAAGTTGAAAAGTTTTAAGTTTACTTTTACTGCGATTCCAGAGGATTTGGGGGACGTTTGTGGACATTGGGAAACTGAAGAAGACTACTGAGACAACTGGATTGACGAGTTCTCATTATGAATGAAAATGTGCTTAAAAAATATTTAATGATGATGTGATGTGAATTTGCTGTTCACCTATGAACTGTAGCACAATTCTCCTGCCTTCGATACTAGAATTGTGGTCAACATTTTGAAGAAGCACTTGGCAACTGGATGAGACTAGCATCGACATCAGTCCACAAAAGGCTCAGAAAAGGAAAACAAGACTTCGGAATAAGTTTGAAAATACGTTTTCATTTTCATACACCAAATCATATGTAACGCCAGACAATTTGCAGAAAATAAGTTCAGTGTTGCGACAAATAATGCCAGAAAATTAGTGAAAATTCAGTTCTGTAGCAACAGCTGAAATCTTCCCGCTATGAACTTGAGAAAAATCAGCAACAACTTCATCTGCATTTTTTTTAGAATCTTCAATGCAAACGTAATACAAGTTATTCATACTTCGAGTTCACAGATCTTAAACTTGTAAGAAACTAAAAATGATGAAGGTAGAATAAGATCTTTCCTGCTAGAGAAACGTTCTTATTTGGTTGGTGAAGATGATACACAATTGCCGATTCTTGCTTTACTTTTGCCCGTGCAGACGTCTATGTTCTCCAAGAAGATTGGTGATGTTTGGAATGCTTGTTTTGCTGTATCTTATAACGAAGTTAATCTTTAAACCGGAAATTATTGGTGCAGGAAATTTGGAGAGAAACAAATACAAACATGAAGCTAATGTCGCCAAGTCAAGGTGAGTCAGTTGATTTGAAAAATCCATCAAGTACTGATTTTGTAACACAGCTCATATGGAAATGGCAGGCTCAATCCTAAAGCCCATTTTTTGTCTCCAAGGTAAATTGCCCCCCCCCCCCCCCCTTCACCTGGACTATTCCAATGCAGTTTGTAGTTTCCTTTTGAGGGTGGGAGGGAGGTGGGATAGTGATAATGACATAGTTAATATTTCCCTTATAGCACCCTTCTTCAGTTGAAGTTCTAAGATGCATGTTCTTCTGTGGCAGCTGCAAAGTTGGAGAAAAACATTATATAGACATACATATAAAATATAGAAGAATAACGAGAAGTGTAATAAAATGGAATCAGAAACAATTCCGAGTACCAAATGGGATTTGTATCCACAACCTTCCGTGAAATATGCTTGTGAACTGGCATCTCCTTCTCCGTTGCAAACAAATAGACCCTTTTGGAGGACAAAACAATAGGTTTCCCATTCTCAGGAGATTGAAATTCATTTGTTTTGTCCTCCAAATTGAGATGTTTTGTCGTCACTCCTGCAAGAATTGTATTAGGAAAAGACCGCAAAATGATAATTATAAGCATTACAGCTAGAAAACAGAAAGAAATGACATTGATACTCAAGAATGTAATTCTCATTCAGTTCTTTCTCTTGCAGTTTCAAAGGATTTTCCCACCTGGAGCCCAAGATACTGACGTTACCCGCACCTCGACCAATTTCTGAGTTCGTAGTTACAAATGGAACAGCAACTTGCCTTAAGAGAGGAACAAAAACAATGGATAAAGACAGTTGTGTTTGCAAAAATGGTTGGTTTGAAAAGGCCTGCAACATACCAGAATCCATTCACTTCTCTAAAGAACTTACAACCAAACATTTCCTGGAATTTCGACCTGCAGCTGCCAGACGCATTATTTATGCTGTTCCTTTCAACCACGAATTTGCAATGCTAGAAGCAGTACTTAATGACTTGGATGATCTAGTTGACGCCTTCATCATTCTAGAATCACCCTTTTCAGCATTTGGTGTCAGAAAACCTGTACGTCTTCTTCCTAGACTTCACCGAGGTTACCTGAAAAAATTCCATTCAAAAATTCTGTACTTATACCTTGATCATTTTCCTCTTAATGGAAGAAAAAAAGGTCACATTGCTGATTCATATCTAAGGTCGTATCTTGGGAAGAGAGGAATGCCTAATATCAGGAATATAGCTGATGATGACCTGTTCTTAGTATTTGACATGGACGAAATCCCGTCACGCGACTCTCTTATCTTCTTGAAAGCTCATAATCGCTATCCAGAACCATTTGGCTTTCGTTTTAGATGGTCTGCATTTGGATACTTCTGGAAACATCGTCATTACAGCCAAGTACCATCCGGGTGTACTGTTGGTATGCTGAGGAAAGTCTACCATGATGACTCCAATCTAGTGCGTGACGTTCACCATGGCGTGACTAGAAATAAACACGAGGAATTCCTGGAATACCGACAGACTAGTTTGGTTCATCCATGGTTTTTAGGAGAAGTTGGACACTTTGCTGGATGGCATTGCTCAAGTTGCTTTGATCTCGAAGGAATAAGAACAAAGTTTATGTCAGCCCAGAATGCAGATTGGCCGAGATGGGGCAGCATACCTGAAAAAATGAGTCTGAATAGTATTCGAAATATGGTAAAAGATGGAAAATGGTTTGATGGATCTAACCTTAATAATCGTGCTGTATCACAGATGTCATCCCCTGAAAACGACCCATTCTATGCACCACCTTACATAATGGACAATGCTGACAAATTTCCTCATTTGATAAGGAATATATACACAGGTGAATATATTGAGGAAAAAGACGATATATTTTACAATAGTGCGCATGCGTCTTTAACATCCGGGGTATTGAGTTACTTGTCAATAATATTGTTAATTATCAGTTTATCAAATTAAATGAAGAGCTTGATATGAACTAGGGGAAGTAAAAAAAACCCTACCTGTCTCAGTACCGAGAAAGTTAGGCCTGGAATGCAGCTATTTCCAAAAAGGTTTGTGAATAAGGTTTTGTTGCATTACATGCTGCTTACCAAACTTTAAAAAAATTATTATATTTATATGTCAATAATATCAGCATAGAAGAAAATATACGGTAGAAACGTACCTGCGGGAAAGGTTTGGGAAAATTTCATATTGTTGAGACCTTTGCTTAATATAATCCATGTTGCATTCACATCGCCAATAGTGCATTTTGGGCATGGCATTCAACATGCAACAAAACCTACACCAACCTTTTTTGAAAAGGCTGTATTCCCAATAAATAATTGCAGAAAAATATATAGAATAAGACTATTCATAATGATAATAAAATCGTACAATGAAACATGCACATACAATTATATTTTTTTAGTAATTACGTGTTGTATGTTATTTCTTATCTATTTTTAGCTAAGTTAATCGTAACAGGGCCGGGAATTCCGAACAAATGATCCCTCAGACAATGTACTTCTCTAGCAAACTTGTGTTTTCAAAGCGCGGTCACGATTGACGAGAGGTACAAAAAAATAGAATAAAAAAGAAAACAAAGGAAAAAGAGAAGAGAAAAGGAAAGAAGAGAGGAAAATAGAGCTAAAATCAATTTTTTGTATCAAAAAATGATAACGAACTTTAATGGATGTTAAAACTTTTCTTACATCCAATTACTACAAACCTTTTACAATTTTGATTACTAACTTAAAAACGTAACAATCTAGAATTAGAAAAACCCGCTCTTCGCTTTATCATCGAGTCACACCCCCGCAGCTTTCTTGTCTACATCCTCAGGATTGATAACATCAGTAGCTGATAAGATTGACTGCATCGCCACTGATATCTGAAGGTCAACATCAGACCAATTGCCTCCTCTTGCTGCATCAAACAACGTGTCACTTATCCCAGGGAAGCTGGAACTGCCATAAGCATTGTACCTCTCAGGTGCAAAGGCCACATGACGGATAAGTGGTCGTCCTGGCAACCCATAAGGATAAACAAAAGCCTTTTCCACGCTGACCATTTGGTCATTGAGTCTGCGCAGAAGAGAAAAGCTTTTGCTGTCGACATCATCGCTGGTGAGCTTAGACTTGACTTCGTTGAAAGCTTTCGTTGAAGCCAGAAACTTATCAACAGCTTTTGCAAAGTACATCAGTGTGATGCCGTGACTTTTTAAATTTGCTTCTTCTTTGGCTTTAAGGAGGTCATAAGCATCTTTGATCACCTGGGCATAAGTAGACACATCCATTGGAAGTAAAGGACTGTCTGCAATCTCAAGCAACATGCCCCCAACTATTTGTGTCACAGCTTTGTGGAATTTAAAATCTGGATCAACAAACTTCTTGACCCACTTGAACGTATCGTGTTGAGTGTGATAGACAGGGTAGTACGACATCTTGTTGTTATAGCCGAACTGATAAGTCATGTCAGTAGATGGGATCCCCATGTGGTGATAAAAGTGCGCAAAATCACTCACTGAAGTCAAAACCTCCACCCTAGGCTTCTTCGGATCTTCTTTGGATGGATTGCGCTCAACCATGATGTCATAGACACTCTCTTTATCGTCATGCGCATTAGGGTCCTTCACTATCTTGATCCATTTGATCAGAAGTTCTTTTAATAGTGGTGTTGCTAAGGCTTCTAGTGCAAAGCTTCCGCCTACTGCGATGTCGACGTTCAAGTAAGCAACAGCTCTCTGGTCTAACTTTTCTCTGTGTTCCTCCACCCATTCCCTTGAACCGATGCAGCTGTATTCTTCGCCTCCCCAGCTTGCAATCTGTTGCAAGAACAACAATAAACCATGCAGTAAGTACACTATCTAAGAATATAGACTGAGTGTTTGAGTACAGACTGATGAGTGACTTGAGCTTTGTTAACAAATCTTCAACTGTCAAATTTTATTGATACCCGGGAACAGTCTCTTGTTAATCAAAGTCAGGTCACGGTTAACTGGAATTGGAAATTAGGTTGTTAAATTTTTGCGAGGGGAAGGAAAACCGGAGAACCTGGAGAAAACCCCTCGAATCATGGGATAAACCTAACAAACTCTTACTACTCCTGTGTTTTGGGAATTGAACCCGAGACCCCAGTGATGAGAGGCGAGTGCACTACTACCGCTTCACCGTCCCTTAGTTCCCAAAACGAACTCGAAGTACAGAGAATTCCACAAGAGGACAATCTTATGGTATTAAAGGTATTTGGAACCGCATTAATTACCACTAAGGCTAAGATTTAGTGCAAATTTCTTATGACGGTGAAGTTCAAGGTATGCAGGTACCGTGCGTGACTCCGACTATTTTCATAGCTTGAGCAGAGAACTCGCGCGCTGTGTGCCGTACCGTCTCACAGTCATACTAATCTACTTCAAATTCGTAGTGATCTTTTATTTACACTCGTTGTTCTCCAAAATTGAAGGAAATAGTTTACCTTAATAGTTCTTCTTGGACGCCATTTTGTTTTTCTGAGTGATCCAAGCACGCGCGCAATCTCTGATGTAGAAGACGTACCGCTTACCGCATCCACTGCCCCGAACACCCACGAGTCTCTATGGTTACCAACGATTACATATCGATCTGGCTCTTCTTGACCGTGAATCGTGCCTATGACATTGTAGATAGTCTTGACTTCGATATTGTTATGAAGCTCCATCTTGACTTTCATGTTCTCGTTGAATCCGGGTCCCAATCGATATGTTATCGGCAGTGCTCCTTTCCATGACTCGGGTACTTCGTTACCTAAACCAAATAAAAGGTATGTGTAAATAGAGTCATTGAATTAGGGCGTAATGATTAACATAATGCCCATCCATTAGAAACAGGATTCTTTGTTCGTGACAGATTTACACACATGCATCTTCTTAGTGTGCGCATTGAACAATACATTGAGAAGGCCAGACGACAAAACATGTCTGTACTTTATTGAATTTATAGCCATAGCTGGTGTGTAAAACATACAAGTAAAACTAATACTAACCATGTCGATTTCGAACTCCGCTATTGTGAAAACTAAAATTTTGAGTGAATTTTATGCAATCTTTTTCCCGTTTAAGAAAAAATGGCAGATTAAAAGGACCAATCAGATTGTTTTGTCAGAATAATCCCTGAAACTGCATGTTTCAAAACATCAACAGTTTGCCGCGGGAAATTGTTCTGTGTGTAACTGGCGTCACCGTGGTAAATCGACTTACACAAATTTACCATGGTAAATCATTCTAGTTCACCATAGTTAATGGAGCAGGATGGTTTGGAAACTCCAGAGAACAAAGCTATATATAGACCTTTTTGGCTTGGGCGTAAGGTCTCCCCATTTAAGGATACGTGTCATTCTCTTGAGAATAAGATTCGTTGTGATATTTGAGTTGTATCCATTTTCATGTGTCTTCTCATGCGCAAACATTAGACAAAGAAATGATACCCTAGGGAATGACATGTGGCCTGAAATGGAAAAACATTACGCCCAAGCCGACAAGATCTATTGTTTGGCGATCGTGTAACCACGACGAATATGATGATATAACACTTCATGGTGCGGTACCTTTCATGTGCTTCAAAAAGTGTACAGCGTCCCCATACGATATGGGCTGTGCAGGAATATTGGGCAACTGGCTCTCGTTCAATGGACGTCGATATATTCCTTCTATTGATGGTAGCACAGGAGTCTGTGGATCCCCGACACCTATTCCAAGAGCCGTGTATATGGTACCTCTCTGGACCCCAGTGGGTGGCATCCAGACAGCTTCGGGGTACACGTTTTTGGGCTCGGTCCCTTCAGGGGCGTATTCCTTGGGGTCTGTGTATATGATGGCTCCACTGGCGTTAAAACGTGCAGCATTTGCAACCTGTTCATTAGAAAAAGGTTATGATTTTAACTACTTATAGCATTTAATATATATTTATTACTGGTGGCCAATTTCATGCACTTATTCTATTTCATTTTATTTCAATTATAGTCTTAAACAAAACGTAATAGACGCCTTGCAGCACGTCGGAATGCAGTTCAATTTGGAGGACAAAACAATAAATGTAGGTCGAAAGCTCGGCAAAGTAAATGTAAAATTACAGAAGTTTAAAGTGGGAATTTTTATTATAATCATGAGTACAACAATGTTGTTTACCTTGTCCCCTCGAAATATTTTCCCATACTTCATGATAGCGATTTTCCCATCCACAGAAACATTCAACTCGTTCTTTAATTTCTCAAAGTCTTCAACCCGTCCATAGTTGACGAATACTATTTCTCCTTCAAAGGTACCGGCAGGTGCGTAGCCAAGCACTGGCCTGACAACAAGAGTGTCGTTCTCTGCTGGATCATGCACCTTGAAGAAAAGAAGGAATGGCATGAATATCAATAGAGTAGCAGAGAAGACGCGCGTGCGAGCATAATTTTGGCGCGGGAAAAAAATTATCAAATTCACAGGAACTCTAGGTTCAGGTATCTAACTGCCGGGGCTTCGTTCATCCGAAACCCCAAAGGCTGGAAATATGAGCCTACAGGAGCTTCATCTCTAACATTTGGACTTTACGCAATTTGCATGAAGGTTCGTGTGTACCCCAAAAAAATGCAAGTTCCATTTGCAGCACGTCGGAATGCAGCTCAATTTGAAGGAAAACAATAGGTTCCAATTCTCAGGAGATTGAAATTCTTTTTTTCTGTCCTCACGTGCAAGGGAACCATACCTCTCAGAATTATTGTATGTTTTATTTTAGTATATATTTGTAATCTAGTTCTATTATCCTGTTTACCATGACATACCGTTTCTTCTCCTTTGCTAGTGTAGACCACTGTACCATTGCTGTACATCAGAGTCACTTTGTTGGGTTTGTCAACTTGAGGATACGACAAGAGAACATCATATGCAGGCATCTCAACCTCGTCAAAACCGTACTCTTCAAGCCACCTCTTTTTCAATTCCTCTGCCAGTTCTTTCTGTCGATCTGATCCCGCTATGTGAGGACGCTTGGAAAAATATCTGCCAATGGAAATTTTTTAAAGATTATAAGTCTTTATCCCTTGCGAATCAGAGCCAGCTGAGTTGACCTGAGTTAAAATCGAGTTATTACAACCAATCAGAATTGAGAATTCGACATTTGGGTTAGGATTTCTCATTTCCGTACTCAGTGAAAAATGGCAACCAAAAATAGTTGACCCATAATCCCTATCGGGGTATACGATCAATTCAGCTGGAGGCAATGATCCACGAGTAGGTTGCATACAACCAAGCATGCACAAGCTAGCACGATTAACTAAATGTAAACAAAGGATTTTACACTATTTAGTACTAGGTTAAGGGGGATGAGGGTGCGTCTCTCCTCCACCTCCTTGGTATAAATTTCACACGACCCCCCCCCCCCCCCCCCTTCTTTCTCTGTATAAAATTGAATTCAATCTGATACCTTTGTAGAGGGAGAAGACACGGACTTGTAATATTTAAATGTGTATATGAATAATGAAATAAGCTTGTACAAAATACACTCGTGCTATATTTTCTGACACAAAATTGAGGTGTTGCTAAGTAATTGATGCTATGTAATCGAACGTACGAATTTGAATAATTCATTGACCACCTGGCTAGTGAAATATTCATAAAGATATAACGGTATTTATAACATTTTCATTATTCCTTGACCTTACAACCCTTGATTATTCATGCAAAACTGAGAAACTATTTATGTGCAGACTAATTCATTATTGACTTCTTGAAATACTATGAACACATGTTAGAAGATGAATTAATAAATTTTAAACCAATTGTCGACAATAAAGATTATTTGATATAAAGGTGGCTCATATCAAAAGGAACTACGATTAATACGATGACACAATCGCTTCCAAATTCAAGTCAAATAATGCGTGCAAAACATTAGTATATACAGTCTTCCCGAGCCTGCACAATCACTCTCGATCAAAGAATTGCTGCTTCTGTCATACCTCACATTCTTTTCCAGTTCAAGGTTATCAACACTACTCTGGAAGGTGCTTGAAGCTCTTTCTCTGGATTCCTTGTTTGCTTTCTGCGAAGCTGGAGAAGAGGTTTGGCTTGTTGATTGTATCTTCCGAGAAAAATACCCAATGATGAAGCCAAGAAGAAACACAAGAATCACAACAACGATGGCAACTATGCATCGACAACGCCTTTGTTTCTTCTTTTTCCTAAATGTGAGTTCGCTTTCGTCTTTGAATTCGTCCATCTCTCAACAAGCGATTCGTGTTTAAGGTTTTGTAGACTTGCCGTTTGTTGGGGACGCTTATTTGATAGTAATGCTTGGATGAGTCTTTTGTGAACTTAGACAGTGGCTCACTTAAAGTGACAACAAAGCTGACATGCTCCAGGTCAACTCTCTTATCATTGAATAGCTTAGAGGTTTTCACTCATGCATTCTCACTTGTCATTGACTTGTTTTGGCTCTGAAAAACAGATTTTCAAAACCGGTAACAGTACCCTACAGTAAGAATTTGGGGACAACAAATACTATGTATACGGGTGAAAATTCTTGAAATCAATAAAGAAAATTCTGTATCTATATTCTAACGACTGCACGGAATGTCAAAATGACCGGCATTATTGTAGATTGGCCGAGATGGGGCAGCATACCTGAAAAAATGAGTCTGGAAAGTATTCGAAATATGGTAAAAGATGGAAAATGGTTTGATGGATCTAACCTTAATAATCGTGCTGTATCACAGATGGCATCCCCTGAAAGGAACCCATTCTATGCACCACCTTACATAATGGACAATGCTGACAAATTCCCTCATTTGATAAGGAATATATACACAGGTGAATATATTGAGGAAAAAGACGATATATTTTACAATAGTGCGCAAGCGTCTTTAATATCCGGGGTATTGAGTTACTTGTCAATAATATTATGGATAAAAAGTTACATTTTACACCGTAAAAAATAAGAGAGATCACTTACTGACGTTTCGGACGCTAGTCCTTCGTCGCTAGTCCTTTTACTCCGACGAAGGACTAGCGTCCGAAACGTCAGTAAGTGATCTCTCTTATTTTTTACGGTGTAAAATTTAACTTTTTATCCATACTGTTTCATTAGAAACACCGACGCAGCCCACACTAGCTTTCCGCTAGTTATCATCTCTTTATGTCAATAATATTGTTAATTATCAATTTATCAAAGTAAATGAAGAGTTTGATATGAACTGGGGGAAGTAGAAAAAAACCTCCCTGTCTCAGTATCGAGTAAGTTAGGCATGGAACACAGCTATTTCCAAAAAGGTAAGCGAATAAGGTTTTGTTGCATGTTACATTTTGCTTACCAAGCTTAAAAATTATTATATTTATATGTAAATAATATAGTAGAAACGTACGTGCGGGAAAGGTTTGGGAAAACTGAATATTGTGGAGACCTTTACTTAATCCATGTTGCATTCACATCGCCATGCAATAGTGCATTTTGGGCATGGCATTCAACATGCAACCAAACCTTCACCAACCTTTTTTGAAAAGGCTGTATTCCCAATAAATAATTGCAAAAAATATATATAGAATAAAACTATTCATAATGATAATAAAATCGTACAATGAAACACATACAATTATATTTTTTTAGTAATTACGTGTTGTATGTTATTTCTTATCTATTTTTAGCTAAGTTAATCGTAACAGGGCCGGGAATTCCGAACAAATGATCCCTCAGACAATGTACTTCTCTAGAAAACTTGTGTTTTCAAAGCGCGGTAACGATTGACGAGAGGTACAAAAAATAGAATAAAAAAGAAAACAAAGGAAAAAGAAGAGAAGAGAAAAGGAAAGAAGAGATCGAGGAAAATAGAGCTAAAATCAATTTTTTGTATCAAAAAATGATAACGAACTTTAATGGATGTTAAAATTTTTCTTACATCCAATTAGTACAAACCTTTTACAATTTTGATTACTAACTTAAAAACGTAACAATCTAGAAGTAGAAAAACCCGCTCTTCGCTTCATCATCGAGTCACACCCCGGCAGCTTTTTTGTCTACATCCTCAGGACTGATAACATCAGTAGCTGATAAGATTGACTGCATCGCCACTGATATCTGAAGATCAACATCAGACCAATTGCCTCCTCTTGCTGCATCGAACAACGTGTCACTTATCCCAGGGAAGCTGGAACTACCATAAGCATTGTACCTCTCAGGTGCAAAGGCCACATGACGGATAAGTGGTCGTCCTGGCAACCCATAAGGATAAACAAAAGCCTTTTCCACGCTGACCATTTGGTCATTGAGTCTGCGCAGAAGAGAAAAGCTTTTGCTGTCGACATCATCGCTGGTGAGCTTAGACTTGACTTCGTTGAAAGCTTTCGTTGAAGCCAGAAACTTATCAACAGCTTTTGCAAAGTACATCAGTGTGATGCCGTGACTTTTTAAATTTGCTTCTTCTTTGGTTTTAAGGAGGTCATAAGCATCTTTGATCACCTGGGCATAAGTAGACACATCCATTGGAAGTAAAGGACTGTCTGCAATTTCAAGCAGCATGCCGCCAACTATTTGTGTCACAGCCTTGTGGAATTTAAAATCTGGATCAACAAACTTCTTGACCCACTTGAACGTATCGTGTTGAGTGTGATAGACAGGGTAGTACGACATCTTGTTGTTATAGCCGAACTGATAAGTCATGTCAGTAGATGGGATCCCCATGTGGTGATAAAAGTGCGCAAAATCACTCACTGAAGTCAAAACGTCCACTCTAGGCTTCTTCGGATCTTCTTTGGATGGATTGCGCTCAACCATGATGTCATAGACACTCTCTTTATCGTCGTGCGCATTGGGGTCCTTCACTATCTTGATCCATTTGATCAAAAGTTCTTTTAATAGTGGTGTTGCTAAGGCTTCTAGTGCAAAGCTTCCGCCTACTGCGATGTCGACGTTCAAGTAAGCAACAGCTCTCTGGTCTAACTTTTCTCGATGTTCTTCGACCCATTCCCTTGAACCGATGCAACTGTATTCTTCGCCTCCCCAGCTTGCAATCTGTTGCAAAAACAACAGTAAACCATGCAGTAAATACACTATTTAAGAATACAGACTGAGTGTTTGAAAAAAAGGGCAAGGATGGTTTTAGTAGAAGTCTCGTTCTGGAGGAGCTTTGTTAACGAAATCTTCAACCGTCAAATTTTATTGATACCCGGAAACATTCTCTGGTTAATCAAAGTCAGGTCACGGTTAACTGGAATTAGAAATTAGCTTAGGGGAGGAAAACCGGAGAACCTGTAGAAAAACCCTCTCATGGGAGAGACCTAACAAACTCTTACTACTCGTGTTTTGGGAATTTAACCCGAGACCCCAGTGATGAGAGGCGAGTAGACTACTACCGAACTACTAAACGAACTCGAAGTACAGAGAATTCCACAAGAGGACAATCTTATGGTATTAAAGGTATTTGGAACCGTATTAATTACCACTAAGGCTAAGATTTAGTGCAAATTTCTTATGACGGTGAAGTTCAAGGTATGTACGTACCGTGCGTGACTCCGACCATTTTCATAGCCTGAGCAGAGAACTCGCGCTGAGTGCCGTACCGTTTCACAGTCATACTAATCTACTTTAAATTCGCGGTGATCTTTTATTTAATCTCTTTTTCCTCTCCAAAATTGAAGGAAATAGTTTACCTTTATAGTTCTCCTTGGACGCCATTTTGTTTTTCTGAGTGATCCAAGCACGCGCGCAATCTCTGATGTAGAAGCCGTACCGCTTACTGCATCCACTGCCCCGAACACCCACGAGTCTCTATGGTTACCAACGATTACATATCGATCTGGCTCTTCTTGACCGTGAATCGTGCCTATGACATTGTAGATAGTCTTGACTTCGATATTGTTATGAAGCTCCATCTTGACTTTCATGTTCTCGTTGAATCCGGGTCCCAATCGATATGTTATCGGCAGTGCTCCTTTCCATGACTCGGGTACTTCGTTACCTAAACCAAATAAAAGGTATGTGTAAATAGACTCATTGAATTAGGGCGTAATGATTAACATAATGCTCATCCCTTAGAAACAGGATTCTTTGTTCGTGACAGATTTACACACATGCATCTTCTTAGTGTGCGCATTGAACAATACATTGAGAAGGCCAGACGACAAAACATGTCTGTACTTTATTGAATTTATAGCCATAGCTGGTGTGTAAAACATACAAGTAAAACTAATACTAACCATGTCGATTTCGAACTCCGCTATTGTGAAAACTAAAATTTTGAGTGAATTCTATGCTATCTTTTTTCCCGTTTAAGAAAAAATGGCAGATTAAAAGGACCAATCAGATTGTTTTGTCAGAATAATCCCTGAAACTGCATGTTTCTACATCAAAACATCAACAGTTTGCCGCGGGAAATTGTTCTGTGTGTAACTGGTGTCACCGTGGTAAATCGACCTAGACAAATTTACCATGGTAAATCATTCTAGTTCAAACAAAATGGTGTCACCATAGTTAATGGAGCGGGATGGTTTGGAAACTCCAGAGAACAAAGCTATAGACCTTTTCGGCTTGGGTGTAAGGTCTCCTCATTTAAGGACACGCGTCATTTTCTTGAAAATAAGATTCGTTGTGATAGTTGAGTTGTATCCATATTCATGTGTCTTCTCATACGCAAACGTTAAACAAAGAAATAATACCCTAGAGAATGACATGTGGCCTGAAATGGGAAAACATTACGCCCAAGCCGACAAGATCTATTGTTTGGCGATCGTGTAACCACGACGAATATGATGATATAACACTTCATGGTGCGGTACCTTTCATGTGCTTCAAAAACTGTACAGCGTCCCCATACGATATGGGCTGTGCAGGAATATTGGGCAACTGACTCTCGTTCAATGGACGTCGGTATATTCCTTCTATTGATGGTAGTACAGGAGTCTGTGGATCCCCGACACCTATTCCAAGAGCCGTGTATATGGTACCTCTCTGGACCCCAGTGGGTGGCATCCAGACAGCTTCGGGGTACACGTTCTTGGGCGTCGTCCCTTCAGGGGCGTATTCCTTGGGGTCTGTGTATATGATGGCTCCACTGGCGTTAAAACGTGCAGCATTGGCAACCTGTTCATTGAAAAAGGTTATGATTTTAACTACTTATAGTATTTAGAAGAAATTCATAAGAAAGTTATGTACAATATATAATTATTACTGGTGGCCAATTTCATGCACTTATTCTATTTCATTTGATTTCAATTATAGTCTTAAACAAAACGTAATAGACGTACGCCTTGCAGCACGTCTGAATGCAGTTCAATTTGGAGGACAAAACAATAAATGTAGGTCGAAAGCTCAGCAAAGTAAATGCAAAATTACAGAAGTTTAAAGTGGGAATTTTTATTATGTTCATGAGTAAAACAATGTTTACCTTGTCCCCTCTGAATATTTTCCCGTACTTCATGATAGCAATTTTCCCATCCACAGACACATTCAACTCGTTCTTTAATTTCTCAAAGTCTTCAACCCTTCCATAGTTGACGAATACTATTTCTCCTTCAAAGGTACCGGCAGGTGCGTAGCCAAGCACTGGCCTGACAACAAGAGTGTCGTTCTCTGCTGGATCATGCACCTTGAAGAAAAGAAGGAATGGCATGAATATCAATAAAGTAGCAGAATTGGCGGGATGGGGAGAGAAGATGAGGAGAGAAGACGCGCGTGCGAGCATAATTTTGGCGCGGGAAAAAAATATCAAATTCCCAGGAACTCTAGGTTCAGGTATCTAACCGTCGGGGCTTCGTTCACCCGAAATCCCAACGGCTGGAAATATGAGCCTACGGGAGCTTCATCTCTAACATTTGGACTTTACGCAATTTGCATGAAGGTTCGTGTGTACCCCAAAAAAATGCAAGTTCCATTTGCAGCACGTCGGAATGCAGCTCAATTTGAAGGACAACAATAGGTTCCAATTCTCAGGAGATTGAAATTCTTTTTTTCTGTCCTCACGTGCAAGGGAACTATACCTCTCAGAATTATTGTATGTTTTATTTTAGTATATATATTTGTAATATAGTTCTATCTTTCTGTTTACCATGACATACCGTTTCTTCTCCTTTGCTAGTGTAGACCACCGTACCATTGCTGTACATCAGAGTCACTTTGTTGGGTTTATCAACTTGAGGATACGACAAGAGAACATCATATGCAGGCATCTCAACCTCGTCAAAACCGTACTCTTCAAGCCACCTCTTTTTCAATTCCTCTGCCAGTTCTTTCTGTCGATCTGATCCCGCTATGTGAGGACGCTTGGAAAAATATCTGCCAATGGAAATTTTTTAAAGATTATAAGTCTTTATCCCTTGCGAATCAGAGCCAGCTGAGTTGACCTGAGTTAAGCTCGAGTTGTTACAACCAATCAGAATTGAGAATTCGATATTTGGGTTAGGATTTCTCATTTCCGTGCTCAGTGAAAAATGGCAACCAAAAATAGTTGACCCATAATCCCTATCGGGGTATACGATCAATTCAGCTGGAGGCAATGATCCACGAGTAGGTTGCATACAACCAAGCATGCACAAGCTAGCACGATTAACCAAATGTAAACAAAGGATTTTACACTATTTAGTACTAGGTTAAGGGGGATGAGGTTACGTCTCTCCTCCACCTCCTTGGTATAAATTTCACATGAACCCCCCCCCCCCCCCTCTTTCTCTCAGTGTCTTAAATTGAATTAAACCTGATCCCTTTGTAGAGGGAGAAGACACGGACTTGTAATATTAATGTGTATGTGAATAATGAAATTAGCTTGTACAAAATACACTTGTACTATATTTTCTGACACAAAATTGAGGTGTTGCTAAGTAATTGATGCTATGTAATCGAACGTACGAATTTGAATAATTCATTGACCACCTGGCTAGTGAAATATTCATAAAGATATAACGGTATTTATAAGATTTTCATTATTCCTTGACCTTACAACCCTTGATTATTCATGCAAAACTGAGAAACTATTTATGTGCAGATTAATTCATTATTGACTTCTTGAAATATTATGAACACATGTTAGAAGCATATCCTAAATTTCCAAGCAAGTCATTAATCAAATACCTAGTATATAGGAGTCGCACAGATGAATTAATAAATTTTAAAACAATTATCGATAATAAAGATTATTTGATATAAAGGTGGCTCCTGATATCAAAAGGCACTACGATTAATACGATGACACAATCGCTTCCAAATTCAAGTCAAATAATGCGTGCAAAACATTAGTATATACAGTCTTCCCGAGCCTGCACAATCACTCTCGATCAAAGAACTGCTGCTTCTTTCATACCTCACATTCTTTTCCAGTTCAAGGTTATCAACACTACTCTGGAAGGTGCTTGAAGCTCTTTCTCTTGATTCCTTGTTTGCTTTCTGCGAAGCTGGAGAAGAGGTTTGGCTTGTTGATTGTATCTTCCGAGAAAAATACCCAATGATGAAGCCAAGAAGAAACACAAGAATCACAACAACGATGGCAACTATGCATCGACAACGCCTTTGTTTCTTCTTTTTCCTAAATGTGAGTTCGCTTTCGTCTTTGAATTCGTCCATCTCTCAACAAGCGATTCGTGTTTAAGGTTTTGTAGACTTGCAAAGTACTTATGCCGTTTGTTGGGGACGCTTATTTGATAGTAATGCTTGGATGAGTCTTTTGTGAACTTAGACAGTGGCTCACTTAAAGTGACAACAAAACTGACATGCTCCAGGTCAACTCTCTTATCATTGAATAGCTTAGAGGTTTTCACTCATTCTCACTTGTTTTGGCTCCGAAAAACAGATTTTCAAAACCGGTAACAGTACCCTACAGTAAGAATTTCGGGACAAGAAATACTATGTATACGGGTGAAAATTCTTGAAATCAATAAAGAAAATTCTGTATCTATATTCTAACGACTGCACGGAATGTCAAAATGACCGACATTATTGCTACAAGAACAACATGAGTTAATAAACATATGTCATACGTTTTATACATGAGCCTCTGGCTCGGACAATTAGGGTAACCTAGTCCCATGCTATGACTTTAATAAATTGATTGATTGATATATATGTATATATGTTTACTTTGTTAAGGTGTAAAGTTTATTTCAATTAAATTGATCTGTATAGATTAATAGATTTAAAAAAAATGAAAATAATGAAAATAAAATCATTTACGTGCCAAGCATACCTATTTAGTTTATTTTGAAACTGATTTTGAAACTGATTTTTCTCTCTAGAAGAACAGATAACTGATTTTTAAAGTAATCATACGGGTTCACTGCTTTCACTTTTAGATAAAAGTTCACAGCTATTATCATGGGGGCATATTTTCATATGCACATCGCAAATGCAATGACTTGGATGGCTTGTTCTACAAAGAGTTCTGACAACATATAATTTGCAGCTCGATTTGGAGAATAAAACAATAGGTTTCCAATTGTCAGGAGGTTGAAATTCTTTTGTTTTGTCCTCCAAACTGAGCTGCTTTGACGTCACGTGCAAGGGGTCTATCTATTCTGCATTTGCTCCAAAAATACATTCTGATGATAAAAATGGCTACTTTTTATATTTTGCTATCTTTTCGGTTATTACTTGGAAATACTTTTTACTTACTTGACTGTGCTTTCAAGTTCGCCATTATCAATACCGTTCTGAAAAAGAGCAGAAGCTTTTTCTCTTGTATCTTTGTTTACGCTCCGAGAATCTGTGGAGGAAGTTTTGTCTTTGGATGGCGTCTTGTGAGAAAAGTATCCAATGACAAAGCCAAGAAAAAATGCTAAGATTACCAAGACCACAGCAATTATACATCGACATCTTTGTTGCTTTTGGTAGCCAAACTTTATTTTACTTTCTTCGTCCATTTTTATCCAAAAAATCACAAGTTATGAAACTTTTCATTAAAACCCAGAAGACAGAAGTAAGCTATTTTTCACTAGATAGCTTCATTCCTAATCACAGAATCTTTTTTCAAGTTTTGGTTTACATACCCAGAGCATGATGCGTTGTGTCTAGGTCAAGAGATTGCAATGACCTTAGTTTCTGCTTGGTTACTCGAGACAAGCAAGCAGTGGCGATCGCACGTGCGCACGGTTAAAAACTGAACCTCACATATACATACATACAGGAAAAATGAATAAAGTACAAGAAAAAAATTAACAAATTTATTCCTAACATCCCCTCAGTTATATTTAGATTGAGTATCACTGTGTTCCATAAACGACCTGAAAAAAATAGCAATTTTAGAGTGTAACAAGCTATATCACATCAATGTGCATCGTGTATTCCAGCACAGAGTATATAATAATAATAATAATAATAATAATAATAATAATAATAATAATAATAATAAATCATTAATTATATAGCACCTTATCCAAGGCTCTAAGGTGCTTAACAATAAAAGAAAAACTAACCCAATAATAAATCCTATAAAAAATCCTAAAAATTATAATTCAAGATTAGAAAAGTTAACTCTATCATAGAGTGATTCTCATAGTAAACCTGTGAAATACACTTTAGTGTAATATACGCATTACTTCACTCTAACTATTTTGTTTTCTATTGTGTTTGTCTGACTATTACACTTTAATAACTACACTTTGTTTCACGGGTTAATGAAAACCACTCTAATCAATATCTTAAGAAGTCCTAAAACTCAATACTAATATTGTCACGGCGACAAAAAGAACTAAAAACGATAAGTAGGCAACTATGCCATGACAAAGTCAATTAATGAATCAAGAATAAGCCATACGAAATAAATGAGTCTTAAGTTTAGATTTAAATGTACTTAAATTGTAACATGATCACTAGGTGATAATGGGTAATTAGATGATGGAACGTCCGGTCACTTCACCAGCTTGCCGGTCACTCTTATCTCTCGTCCATTGACCGCATGCTCGCCTGGTGACTCGGATCGCTAGATTCTCTCCTTAGATTTAGAATTAGATTCTCCTCTTCATAATAATAATAATAATAATGGCCAAAGCTATCCGAAAATCTACAAGGTCACAGAAGAGTAAGCAAGATCCTGAATTCCTATCCGGTCTATAATCTAATTGTCACAGTTTTAAGTCAAACGGGATAGAGTTCCATAATGTCGGCGCTGCAACACTGAAAGCACGGTCCCCATAAGTTACGGTGTTAGTACTTGGAACTTTGAGCAGTAACTGGTTAATAGAGCGTAAAGAACGTGCTGGAACATATCTTTCCAGTAAATCCATGATATAAACAGGTGCAAGTCCGTTGAGGGCTTTACACGTAATGATCAGTACCTTGAACACTATGCGGTATTTGACAGGAAGCCAATGAAGCTGTTTCATAAGAGGAGCAACATGGTCATATTTTCTCTGATTGAAGATGAGTTTTACCGCACAGTTCTGTAGCAGTATATATGCTGATGCATCATTTAATCTTTTCCTTGGGTACAGGTAGTGCTCTAGTTATTACGATACATAGATGACTCAAAGTACTTTTTTTTTTTTGTTGAACAAAACCGAAAGCATCAGCTGGTTTTTAAAGTTATTTCGAGGGGTTCCGGCTAGGACACATCATATGAAGATGCCTTCTTCAAGTACTTACCTAGGTATAGTTACGTTAATAATATTGTTATTACAATGCATAGATGCTTTGGGCAGTGACTGGATAGCCATACAGTTAAACAGTCAACATTTGATTCAGTTAATGTAACTTCTTAATGTACAAGGTGTGCATGCTCCTATCTTGTGACATGATTTCAGTTCATGAAATTCTGTTGAGATTATTGCATCCCATATATTTAGCCTCCGCCACCACCTCCGCAACCCCCACCACCACCACCTCCACCACCACACCCTCCACCACCACATCCTCCCCCACCGCCACATCCTCCCCCACCGCCACATCCTCCCCCACCACCATATCCTCCCCCACCTCCGCCCCAATAACATCCAACATCCCCGCAGCCAACGGCACCACTGCCGGCAATTACAATACCACCACCACCATCATCATCAACCCCCCCGAACTCACCTCCAATATCGCCTTCATCAACACCACCATCTCCCCAGTCATCGGCTCGATCAATGTTATCTCCAAACGATCCAACACTTGCATTATCTTCCCATTTATCTCCCTCTTCGTTGAAACCAATGCTCACTCCCCACTCTCCGTCATAATCCACCTCAACGTTATCGTAGTATTGTGGGCAAAAATCCCATCCCAGATGTCCTGTAGCAGCAACAGACATTATGTATATATTGGTGGGCACAGTCATACAGCAGTATCCAGCAGCAAGCATCATGCAAGGTGTGGCATACATGACATAGCTGCTGTTGGAAAGACTTCTTCGACGTACTCTAGTACCTGTGGCACCAGCTACTGCAGATCTATTTTTGAAAACCTTTTTTTTCCTGCTAAGAGGAGCAGCAATCTGGTCTTCTTTGGGTGTGTATGGGCGACAGAGAAGGTGTAGTACAGATACAGCAAAACCAACTGCAAGGCATTGTGGGATATCTTCAGCCCCGCTTGCAGGCACAGTAATATGTTCTTCGTTGAGGTCAACCTTCACTTGCACCTGTGACGAGCTACTTGGCCTAAGCACGAGTAGGAACTTGGAGTTCTTGAGCTTTTTCACTTTACACCACCCTTGAGCACCTTCGTTCAGGTTGTAATACTTCACTCCTATGAATGAGATATTCCTTGTACGTCCTCGTTTGCTTTCCACTTCTTTTTTTATCCATTTTCCAACGCAAATGCCATAGTCTTGATCTCGACTTCGAATCAGCATCGCTCGAGCTCCCTCTCTTCCTGCGACTGTTAGACAGTTGGATCCCAATCCCTCGTTTGATACCTCATAAGCTTCAGGAAGAGCACCAATATCCAAAACATGGGCAGTAGCAGCAAGGTTGTTGTAAATATCTAAAATCTCCACAGCAGAAAGCATGCAATCTGCTGAATGCACGACCTTGCAGGTAAAGACAACCTGTCCACGGTGATCTTTAATCTGATTGGTCGTCATTTCTCCAGGCAAAGATGTTTTTTCTATATTCTTCTGTGACAGCATGAGCATTGGCTGACTTAGAACTTGAGCCACATGGTTGACTTTGATAAAGTTTTGCTCTGAAACAACGTCAAACTCAAAATTACTCATGGCTGGTGGACTGACTACTCGGAATGTTAATTCCACGGCGCCTTCGTTGAAAGAAATAGTTGTAGCGTACTGTGCTGGAAAAGTCTGGTTAGGAATCTCCAGGCTATTCAGGAATTCCTTCAGACACATTTCTGAATCTTGAAGAGCTTTTTTTCCAAACAACCTCTTGTGAAAGAGTGTAGCTGTGAATGGCAATTCCTTGGCAGAATTTGTTTTCATTCCTGATAGCAATGGGGACATCGAATCTCCAAAGGACATTTCTCCTCTTTTGACAACCTTTCTCACCTTAAAACCGGTAGCAAAAACGATTCTTATTTCGAAGGTTTTCTTCGGGTTCAAGTGAGTGTCAATCTTCAACAGCTCCACCTCGCTGTCAAACGTGGCTAACGAGTTGAATATTCCGGGCTGCCTTGGAGGTGCCTTTGGAAGCGGGTCACCCCTGTGCATGGCACCTCTCTTAGAGAATTCCAGTCCTGCTTGTTTCCAGGCAACTCTTGTTAGGACTTCCGACTCGTAAAGCTTGGAACCCGGAACTCGGCCAGTTTCTGTGTCATCATGGTTGAGAACATACCCCAAAATGGCAGTCATATCTTGATTATACTTCTGTGGACACAACTGATGTGCATGCCAAATAAGGTCAAAGTCGTAGCAAGGAACAAGAAATGTCCTTGGGTTGGCTTTTTTTAGGTTTAAGTGATGCTTGTATCGTTCTACTGCATCTTTCAAAAACTTTGTATCTCGATAGTGAGGCAGAGAGACGTTATAGTAAAATTTACTTTGTCTTTCCGCAGCTGATTGTAGATTGTACTTGAGCTGGGACTTGTACTGTTGTAGGTAGGGAGGCACAGTGGTAAGGTCCAGGTCAAAAGGCTCATCTGGGTAAGACTGCTGCCATAGATTTCGTCCAATGGAATGATTTCTGGCAAGATATTCACTGTCTAAAAGTTCACCAAACATGGATTCACAGTCTTGTTTGTAGGCCAAAGGAGCGAGCATATGTAAGTGCCATACCCATGCCACATCAACAGGAGCAGTCAGCAGAGAAAACTCGTCTCTGTTTTTCCCTCGTTGCTCGTCTCCCTTGCTTTCTTTTGCCAGAAGAGGAAGCCAAAAGCATTCATAGCGACGAATGGCATTGTCAAGTACGGGACCACCATATAAGAATTGATGCTTGTCGACTAGCTGTAGAAAATCAAGTTCAGCAACTGCAATGTCGAGCAACTTCTTGTCTCTTCCATGAGACTCGAAATAGTCATGTGCGTTATAGGCCATACTTGAACTGAAAAATAAGATGCTATGTAAATCAAAAACATGCAATTTACAAAACCAGTAGGCATATCAAATAGCCAACGCTTTTATAGCTCTATATCTTATAAAAAGAACAATCACTGATGTTAATTACTTGTATCTTTCCCTGAACGTCTGGACTGATGTAAGTCAAGGCTCAGGTAACTTACAGACTTGATCGCTATTCATGGTTTCGGTTCGAACGTTTCGGCTGATCTAAGTCAAGGCTGAGGTAACTTACAGAGCTGATCACTATTCATGGTTTCGGCTCAAACGTCTCGGCTGATCTAAGTCAAGGCTGAGGAAACTTACAGAGCTGATCACAATTCGTGGTTCCGAATCAGACAATAACTAACCAGTAAATCACTGTAGGTGGAGTTTTCCCAGTGGAAATAAAATCTTGTATCACGCACAAACAACTAAACAATAGCCTGTTTTTAAGAATACTAGAAGGATCAGATTTTTTTTTGATTTTTTTTTTTTTCCCCATTTCAATTTTCAAGGAATAGTGAATACGGAAACAAATTACACTAATCTTCCACGACCAGAGTTTTAGATTCTGAGATATTTAGCTAAAGTTTTGACCTTGTGGGGCACACTGACAGCAGCGGTAACCATTCGATTTTAATTCAAGCAAAAAAAAAAAAAAAGCAAAATAAAGATGCTATATCATAACACTTAAGAAACAAAGACGGATGCTAAATTTGGCCACCATAAATGATTGCATGAATATTTATCATGTTGTGTAGCTACTGATTCGTAAAATGATTGCTTTGGAATTTTGTTTTTAAGTCTTTCTGCATGTTGTTAGAACATGGAATTCCTAATAGTGTGTTTTTAAACTTAAAAGTTTGGACGAAATGTACAAGTCCTAAATATTATAGAGAAATGTTGTTTTTCGACGTCCTTGTGAATGGATCGTGACATGAAGGAAACATTTGACTTCAAATAATTAATGGAGTACCTTAGCTTACTCTCAAAGTGTGTTCAAATAGTGTGTTTTTAAACTTAAAAGTTTTGACCAAATGCACAAGTCCTAAATAATGTTGAGAAATATCATAGTTGTTTTTTTTCGATGTCCTTGTGAATGGAGCGTGACATGAAGGAAAATGTTGACTTCAAATAATTAATGCAGGCTATTAGAATACCTTACTCTCATTTTGAATATCAGAAAGTATTGAAAACATAGCTTGTAATTAAAAATGTTTGATAACAGATCGTACATAAGATATGGGTTTATTGAATCTAATCATTCGAAAACCTGGATATATGAATCAATGGATTCGGTGAGCAAGAAATTATTTTTTTTACAATTATGGTGTTTCCCTCCTGTTTTCAAGCAACCATACTGGACATTTTTGAGCGGCCGTTAAACTAACTTTCCGTAGTTCAATTATTATGAAATTCATACAAAATATTTTCCTGATATTGAAGTTTATAAAAATGTAAAATGTAAGCTAATTAACGATAAAATAGCCGCGATAAACAAGAATATTCGAATTCCGCTTAGCCTAAATTCTGAGCGATTACGACGATATCTAAAAATACCAAACTATTCTATTAAACTATGGCATATGGCAAACAAAATATCTAAAAACTAGAAAAAATTTTCGGACCGATTTTGAGTAAATCGTAGAAAAAAAATTTTACGTTTACGTGCGGTGTATGTGTACTGCTTAGTTTAGTTTATAAATTTTTAACATTTTTAATTCTAAATCACGACATACCTTCCCTATAACTTATAATAGTCAACCTTGAAAGTTTGAAAGAGTTTCTACTTTAAGTTTTTGAGAATGAATTTTTTTTATTTTTTAATTTTTTATAGGAAACCACATTTTTTTGACCGAGTGTCTAATATCATAGTTTTAGCGCTTTTCCTTGCTATTTCAAAAAACACTTAATAGATTTCTTTACAACTTTTGTGATCGGTTTTTCACTATATCATCAACAGTGTATCAATGTTTCATCTCGATTGAAACGTATTAAAATAGTGCAAATACATTAATAAAGATAGCCTAAAGTGCAATTGAAGCTTGACGGAGGGTTCTCATTAATTCATGCCAGCTGGAATCATAACACCACTTTCAATTGCCTTAATTTTATTAATGTATTTGACCACGTTAAAATGTTTCAGTCCAGATTGAAATTACTTAAGTATTTTGTGCGAATTTCATAAGAATCAAACAAAGGAAAGTTAGTCTAACGACCGCTCAAAAATGTTCGGTAGGTTCTTTGGAAACAAAGGGAAACACCTTAAATGTTACACTGACGAACGATGCGTGACGCTTTCTCTTATTGTTTTGCAAGTTTTACCTGGTTCTAAACAACCTTTGGTAATAAATATATAAAATAATCGATGTTAATCGACTAGAATAATATTCTCTATACTCAAGTCCAAAAAGGACACAAATCCTGTTCAAAAATGCATGTTAGAGTCCGTTGAGCTCATATATAATATATAATATATAATATACTGTAACAAATATCCTCGCACACGTACCTATTGGGCATATTCACGTTATTCTTCTTTCTAACAAATTATAATTAAGCAATATACTGAATGTTTTAACCTTACCGTTAAAAGTTTAGTTTCATTCTGCGTCAAACGACATGTTCAAGTCCTCCTTTCAGGTTCTCGATGAAAACATAATCACTGAGGCATAAACTTATGTATTAGTATTTTCCTTTTAGAAATTACTTTCTATATGTTCTTGGAACTCATGACCGTGAGCTGCTACACACACGTCATATCCCTTTCTTTTACTGTAAAACTCTATGCGATCAAACTTCCTGTATTTTAACACATATTATCATATATTACATGTTCGTATTATCACATGTACATATATTACAAATATTTTTTACTATTTTTTTTTTTTCATTTTCATTAATCTTTACCTACATTATACATATATAACTGTGTTTCCTATATCTTACCTTACCATATGTAATATTTGTTTCATTTCTGTAAGTTTTCAATGACTTCTAGTCTAGCATTAAATAATGAGTAAAGGTTTTCCCCTGTTGTGATCACTGAGATTGGCTTAACACAGCTTATAATGAATAAAATACAAGAAAAATACAACAAATTTATTTCCTGCATCCCCTCGGCTATTGAGTATAATTGTGTTCAATAGCGACATTATTATATGAATGTGTATTCCAACAAAGAGTACATATACTGAAGCATTATTTACACTATACTTGGTTACAGTTTGCTCCTCTTATTACGAAATATAGATGACTTAATTATTAAGTAATTATCATCATTCAGAGCAACACTAAAAACTGATTTCTAAACTGAGCGGTGGGTGCCCTAGGACACTTCATCTAAAGATGCATCCTTCAAGTCCTTACATAGTTACAGTTCCGTTGATAAGCTTGTTACTACAATTCATAGATGTTTTGGGCTTTACCATACACAGTCAAACAGTCAACATCGGGTTTGGTTAATGTAATTTCTTAATGTGCAGGATTTGCATGCTCGCTTGTGCCACATGAATCCAGTTCATGAAAAATCTTGACATTGTTGCATCAAATATTATCAGCCTCCGCAACCACCTCCACAACCGCCACCACATCCACCACCACATCCTCCCCCACCTCCGTCCCCACCTCCATCTCCACCACATCCACCGGCATCACCTCCGCAGCCACCACCATCACCATCACCACCACCACCATCATCGCCGCCAACACAATCGCCGCCACCACCACCATCAAATCCCCCAAACTCACCTCCAAAACCGCCATCATCAACACCACCATCTCCCCAGTCATCAGCTTCATCAATGTTATCTCCAAACGATCCAACACTTGCATTATCTTCCCATATATCGTCGTGTTCGTTGAAACCAATGCTGCTTCCCCACTCTCCGTCATAATCCATCTCTTCCAAATCAACGCTATCGTAGTATTGTGGGCAAAAATCCCACCCCACATGTCCCGTGGTAGCAACATACATTAAGTATACATTGGTCGGCACAGTCATACAGCAGTATCCAGCAGCAAGCATCATGCAAGGTGTGGTATACATTACATAGCTGCTGTTCGAAAGACTTCTTCGACGTACTCTAGTACCTGTGGCTCCAGCTACAGTTTTGTCAACTTTTGTTTTCCTGCTAAGAGGAGCAGCACTCTGGTCTTCTTTGGGTGTGTATGGGCGACAGAGAAGGTGAAGTACGGACACGGCAAAACCAACTGCAAGGCATTGTGGGATATCTTCAGCCCCGCTTGCAGGCACAGTAATGTGTCCTTCTTTGAGGTCAACCTTCACTTGCACCTGTGACGTGCTACTTGGCCTAAGCACGAGTAGGAACTTGGAGTTCTTGAGCTTTTTCACTTTACACCACCCTTGAGCACCTTCGTTCAAGTTGTAATACTTCACTCCCATGAATGAGATGTCCTTTGTACGTCCTCGTTTGCTTTTCACTTCTTTATTGATCCATTTTCCAACGCAAACGCCATAGTCTTGATCTCGACTTCGAATCAGCATCGCCCGAGCTCCCTCTCTTCCTGCGACTGTTAGAAAGTTGGGTCCCAATCCCTCATTTGATACCTCATTAGCTTCAGGAAGAGCACCAATATCCAAGACATGGGCAGTAGCAGCAAGGTTGTTGTAAATATCTAAGATCTCCACAGCAGAAAGCATGCAATCTGCTGAATGCACGATCTTGCAGGTAAAGACAACCTGTCCACGATGATCTTTAATCTGATTAGTCGTCATTTCTCCAGGCAAAGATGCTTTTTCTATATTCTTCTGTGACAACATGAGCATTGGCTGACTTAGAACTTCAGCCACGTGGTTGACTTTGATAAAGTTTAGCTCTGGAACAACGTCAAACTCGAAATTACTCATGGCTGGTGGACTGACTACACGGAATGTTAATTCCACAGCGCCTTCGTTGAAAGAAATAGTTATTTTGCACTGTGCTGGGAAAATCTGGTTAGGATTCTCCAAGCTATTGAGGAATTCCTTCAGACGTATTTCTGAATTTTGAAGAGCTTTTTTTCCAAACAACCTCTGGTGAAAGAGTGTAGCTGTGACTGGCAATTCCTTGGCAGAATTTGTTTTCATTCCTGATAGCAATGGGGACATTGAATTTCCAAAGGACATTTCTCCTCCTTTGACAGACTTTCTCACCTCAAAATTTGTAGAAACGATTCTTATTTGGAATTTTTTCTTTGCGTTCAAGTGAGTGTCAATCTTCAACAGCTCCACCTTGCTGTCAAACGTGGCTAACGAGTTGAATATTCCGGGCTGCCTTGGAGGTGCCTTTGGAAGCGGGTTACCTCTGTGCATGGCACCTCTCTTAGAGAATTCGAGTCCTGCTTGTTTCCAGGCAACTCTTGTTAGGACTTCCGACTCGTAAAGCTTGGAACCCGGAACTCGGCCAGTTTCTGTGTCATCATGGTTGAGAACATACCCCAAAATGGCAGTCATATCTTGATTATACTTCTCTGGACACAACTGATGTGCATGCCAAATAAGGTCAAAGTCGTAGCAAGGAACAAGAAATGTCCTTGGGTTGGCTTTCTTCAGGTTCAAATGATGCTTGTATCGTTCTACTGCATCTTTCAAAAACTGTGTATCTCGATAATGAGGCAGGGAGACGTTATAGTAAAATTTACTTTGTCTTTCCGCAGCTGATTGTAAATTGTACTTGAGCTGGGACTTGTACTGTTGTAGGTAGGGAGGCGCAGTGGTAAGGTCCAGGTCAAAAGGCTCATCTGGGTAAGACTGCTGCCATAGATTTCGTCCAATGGAATGATTTCTGGCAAGATATTCACTGTCTAAAAGTTCCCCAAACATGGATTCACAGTCTTGTTTGTAGGCCAAAGGAGCGAGCATATGTAAGTGCCATACCCATGCCACATCAACAGGAGCAGTCAGCAGAGAAAACTCGTCTCTGTTCTTCCCTCGTTGCTTGTCTCCCTTGCTTTCTTTTGCCAGAAGAGGAAGCCAAAAGCATTCATAGCGACGAATGGCATTGTCAAGTACGGGACCACTATATAAGAATTGATGCTTGTCGACTAGCTGTAGAAAATCAAGTTCAGCAACTGCAATGTCGAGCAACTTTTTGTCTCTTCCATGAGACTCGAAATAGTCATGTGCGTCATAGGCCATAATCAATTGTCTTGAACTGAAAAATAAAATGAAAAGTAAGTTAAAAAGATTACAAAATCTGAAGATATTACAAACAGCCATTGCTTTATAGTTCTACAGAAACCAAAAACATTAACTTGCCGCTTTTACTTGTAGTGAATCTAAATGTCAAAACTCAGGTAACTTACATGATTCCAACTTTTAAAATAGCGAACCAATTACTATACAGTTGTGATATAAAGTTAAATTTTACACCGTAAAAAATAAGAAAAATCACTTACTATGTATTTTTTACGGTGTAAAATTTAACTTTTTAATACTAAAAATGTCCCTGTTTTTATATACTACATGTATTAGAAAAATGTTTTCTTTTCATGATTGTAAAATTAATGATGTAAACAACCAGTTTTCCACGATCAGAGTATTAGATTCTGAGATATTTTAGCTACATTTTTGACTTTGTGGGGAACAGCAGCGGTAACTAAGGGTGAATCGGAACCATGAATTAGAATTCGATTTTCAATTATGCAAACAAATGTAAATAAGCCTTTTTTGCAGTGCAGTGCCGGTGTGCATATGTTTCTCTGCTGATGAAAACCGATCATCAGTAAACTGGCCAAATAAACTGTTCAAAGTAATAAGGAAGCTACATCGTAGCGCTTTTAAAGTAACAAAGGAAAGATGGATGCTATATTTGGTCACCGATAAACTGATTGCATGAATATTTAATCATGTTGTGTAGCTACTGTTTCGTAAAAAGATTGCTTTGAAATTTCGTTTTTATTTCTTTCTGCACGTTGTTAGAACATGGAAATCCTTCATTTATCGCTCAAATAGGGTGCTTGAAGTTTAGTCCAAATGTACAAGTCCTAAATATTATTGAGAAATGTTGTTTTTCGACGTCCTTGTGAATGGATCGTGACATGAAGGAAACATTTGACTTCAAATAATTAATGCAAGTACCTTAGCTTACTCTCAAAGTGTGTTCAAATAGTTTGTTTTTAAACTTAAAAGTTCTGATCAAATGCACAAGTCCTAAATAATGTTGAGAAATATCATAGTTGTTTTTTTTTTTCGACGTCCTTGTGAATGGCGCGTGACATGAAGGAAAATGTTGACTTAATGCAGGCTATTAGAATACCTTACTCTCATTTTGAATATGCAGTAAGTAATGAAAACAGCGCTTGTAAAAATGTTTGATTACAGATCGTACATAAGATATGGGTGTAATGAGTCTAATAATTCGAAAACCTGGATATATAAATCAATGGATTCCGTGAGCAAGAAATTTAAATATTCAGAATTTAAATGTTACACTGACGAACGGTGCGTGACGCTTTCACTTCTAGCTTTTCAGGTTTTACCTGGTTCTTTGGTAATAAATACATAAAATAATTGATGTTGATCGACTAGAATGATATTATCTATACCTGAAGTCCAAAACAATGACACAGAATCTGTTCAGTAATACACGTTAGACTCCGTTAAGGTCATACAGTCATACATAATATAATATACCGAAAATATATCCTTGCACACGTACCTATTAGGCATATTCACGTTATTATTCTTTCTAACATTTTATAATTAAGCAATATACTCAATATTTTATTCTTACCGTTAAATTTCTAGAGTAATTCTACGTAAAACGACATCTTCAAATCCTTCTTCCAGGTTCTCGATGAAAACGTAATCACTGAGGTATATACTTCATGTATTTGTGTTTATTTGATGTCAGAAATTACTTTCTATATGTTCTTGGAACTCATGACCGTGAGCTGCTACACACACGTCATATTCCTTTCTTTTACTGTAACACTCTATGCGATCAAACTTCCTGTATTTCAACACTTAGTATTATATATTACATGTTTGTATTATCACATGTACATATATTTATTTATTTATTATTATTTTTTCATTTTCATTAATCTTTACCTACATTATGCATATATAACAGTGTTTCCTATATTTTACCTTACCATAAGTAATATTTGTTTTTATTCCTGTAAATTTTCAGAATCGTACCTTTTGCCGTCGCAGCAAAGTAGGTTTTGGTGGAAGTCAATCAATCGATCAGTTGATCAATGAAAATAATAATAATAATAATAATAATAATAATAATAATAATAATAACAATAATAATAATAATAATAATAATTATAATAATAATTATAATTCTAAAACATTCTATACCTATACTAAGAAAGATGAACCAAGATGGAATTAAGGAATAAGGAATTAGGAATGACGATTAAGGAATATAAGGAACATTCAACACTCGAACAAAAAACCAACAACATCACAGGAGACGCTCATGAAACAATATATAAACTAAAAAAAAAAGCAAAAACGGTTTCTATCCCAAAATGCAAAGATAGTTAAAGTATTCTACCAACATGTGTAATGAGCGATGTTTTAGGTAGACTGCAACAAAGCCTAGGCGAAAGCTCGTATTGTTGACTGTATGATCAAAGAGAAATTGAACCAATTTATATGCAATAATAATAGCTATCATAAACACTTAGGACACCGGTGACCACCTTTAATACTGGGTGTGCTAGCCTGCATACTCATCAGGCAACCATAATCAAGTACTATAACTAATGAATTCAAAGAATTTTCTCCGGCCCTTTCTGGTTCCGAACCAATCACAGACAAGATATATTAGATGAAGAAACGATTTAAATAAACTACAGGTAGAGCCAGATCAAACTACTTTTCGGATGAAGGTGAGCAAAAAAATGAACCCATCCAGAAACAAGCAAGAATTTAAAGATCAAAATACAACTTTGGTTTTGCCTCCGATACCAAAAAGGAGGATTTTCCTTGTTACTCAGCCTTTTGGGAATGGCACCACAGATGTAAAAGAATTGCCAGAAGAGGTCAGAAATTTAGAAAAACAAGTAACACGGCTTGTCCTGAAGGACCAGTTTTTGGAGTCATTCCTGCCTGACATCGATGTATCCCTTCATCAGTACCAGTCCCTGAAGGAGGAAACTGTGATAAAGAACTAGATTACAACAATTCGTATGGATTTTGAAAACACATTATTCGATGACATTCTATAGAAAACATTGCAGTAAATAAATAAAACTTAGCTATTACTGTAGTATGTAACAACCGAACGCGATGATGAAGGTAATTTTTTGTTGATTAGGACCTACTAAAGGACTAAACTATTAACATCCAAATTTGTAAGTCATAGGCAAACCCTATTTCCTCTTTTCTTATTAATATATATTTTCCTGTTATTTAATTTAACACATCACAGTGGCGGTAACGGCGGCTACGTGGCGCGCGGGATCACCTTCTCAAAGAGTGTGTTACAATTTCATTCTATTAGCCATGAGTTTCCATGGAAACACACCTAAATCCGCCATGGTAATTTTTTTTCTTGAAAATTCCTTGCTTTGGATACGCGTCAAGGTGCCTTAAAAATCTTTCTCGCCATCATGAATTTATTCAAAGATTATGAAATTTCAGTTTTTAAAGTTAAAACATTATTCAAAAGAGTTCTTGAAGAAATAAGCCTCAACATATTTTTACAAAGGTCAACGCGGCTCCCGAAGTCCGAGTATATTTTAGCTCTTTCAAAGAGTCAGTAGACCTCTTTGTGTTTTGCCTAATGTTTTCCCCAATTCAGTCCAAGTGTCGTTCCCTTGAGAATAAGATTTTTGGTTTGATTTGTATCCACATTCATGGACTTCTCATGCAGAACCATTAACGAAATAAATTATGCCCTACAGAATGACACGTAGTGCGCCCAAGCTAAAGAGGTCTATATTGTTGACGAATTCGTTGTTGTATGTCTCCCAGGCTTAATGCGTTTTAATCGTTAAATAAAATCTATCGTATTGTATTTTATTGTATCAGCGAAATCGATTTTGAGACTGTTGCTGGCTTATGTTCGATTTTTGCTGACATCCCCTCTTCACTATTAATTCTCTATTACAGAACACACCTACAGTAGGCTGTTAACAATCCCTAGAACAGGACAGGACAGGACAGGACAGGACAGGACAGGACAGGACAGGACAGGACAGGACAGGACAGGACAGGACAGGACAGGACAGGACAGGACAGGACAGGACAGGACAGGACAGGACAGGACAGGACAGGACAGGACAGGACAGGACAGGACAGGACAGGACAGGACAGGACAGGACAGGACAGGACAGGACAGGACAGGACAGGACAGGACAGAACAGAACAGAACAGAACAGAACAGAACAGAACAGAACAGAACAGAACAGAACAGAACAGAACAGAACAGAACAGAACAGAACAGAACAGAACAGGACAGGAAAGGACAGGACAGGACAGGACTACTTTGTCGTTACGGACTTTTTATTGTTAATATCAAAAAAAAAAAAATTTCCGATTCCTATATGTCTAATGTTTTATTCAATTTTTTGTAATCTAATCCTATTTTTTTAAATGCCTAAGAATTGGAAATAAACTATATTATTATATTAATATTATTAGTCTTTTAAAACAGGTAGAGCACACAGCTTTGTTCTCCCGTCAAGTATTAGTGAATTGTAATTAAGGACGTTCGTCTTCTTATCAAATAAAGAGCTATTATCGTTAACGACCACAAAACATGCCTCCATCTCTCATACTGGGTGTGGGAGGCAGCATACTTTCCACATCACAAGCCCAGAATCAGGTAACCAATGAAATGGAGAATATTCTACACCCTTTATGGTTGCGAACCAATAACGAACAAGATATATTAACTCAAGAAAATATTTAAAACGAATTAGAGGTAGAGCAAGATCAAACTACTTCTTTTGATTAGTGAAGATGGGCAAAAAACTGAAAACGGATAGAAATGGACAAGAATTTAAAAATCAAAAAAGAGCTTTGGCTTTGCCTCCGATACCAAAACAGAGGATTTTCCTTGTTACTCAGCCTTTTGGGAATGGCACCACAGATGTAAAAGAATTGCCAGAAGAGGTCAGAAATTTAGAAAGACAAGTAAAACGGCTTGTCCTGAAGGACCAGTTTTTGGAGTCATTCCTGCCTGACATCGATGTATCCCTTCATCAGTACCAGTCCCTGAAGGAGGAAACTGTGATAAAGAACTAGATTACAACAATTCGTATGGATTTTGAAAGCACATGATTCGATGACATTCTATAGAAAATATTGCGGGAAATAAATAAAACTTAGCTATTACTGTAGTATGTAACAACCGAACGCGATGATGAAGGTAATTTTTTGTTGATTTAGTCCTACTAAAGGACTAAACTATTAACATCCAAATTTGTAAGTCATAGGCAAACCCTATTTCCTCTTTTCTTATTAATATATATTTTCCTGTTATTTAATTTAACACATCACAGTGGCGGTAACGGCGGCTACGTGGCGCGCGGGATCACCTTCTCAAAGGGTGTGTTACAATTTCATTCTATAAGTCATGAGTTTCCATGGAAACACCTAAATCTGCCATGGTTAATTTTTTCTTGAAAATTCCTTGCTTTGGATACGCGTCAAGGTGCCTTAAAAATCTTTCTCGCCATCATGAATTTATTCAAAGATTATGAAATTTCAGTTTTTAAAGTTAAAACATTATTCAAAAGAGTTCTTGAAGAAATAAGCCTCAACATATTTTTACAAAGGTCAACGCGGCTCCCGAAGTCCGAGTATATTTTAGCTCTTTCAAAGAGTCAGTAGACCTCTTTGTGTTTTGCCTAATGTTTTCCCCAATTCAGTCCAAGTGTCGTTCCCTTGAGAATAAGATTTTTGGTTTGATTTGTATCCACATTCATGGACTTCTCATGCAGAACCATTAACGAAATAAATTATGCCCTACAGAATGACACGTAGTGCGCCCAAGCTAAAGAGGTCTATATTGTTGACGAATTCGTTGTTGTATGTCTCCCAGGCTTAATGCGTTTTAATCGTTAAATAAAATCTATCGTATTGTATTTTATTGTATCAGCGAAATCGATTTTGAGACTGTTGCTGGCTTATGTTCGATTTTTGCTGACATCCCCTCTTCACTATTAATTCTCTATTACAGAACACACCTACAGTAGGCTGTTAACAATCCCTAGAACAGGACAGGACAGGACAGGACAGGACAGGACAGGACAGGACAGGACAGGACAGGACAGGACAGGACAGGACAGGACAGGACAGGACAGGACAGGACAGGACAGGACAGGACAGGACAGGACACTACTTTGTCGCTACGGACTTATTATTGTTAATATTAAAAAAAAAAATTTTTTTTTCGATTCCTATATGTCTAATGTTTTATTCAATTGTTTGTAATCTAATCGTATTTCTAAATGCCTAAGAATTGGAAATAAACTATATTATTATATTAATATTATTAGTCTTTTAAAACAGGTAGAGCACACAGTTTCATTCTCCCGTGAAGTATTGGTGAATTGTAATTAAGGACGTTCGTCTTCTTATCAAATATAGAGCTATTATCGTTAACGACTACAAAATACTGATACCTCCATCTCTCATACTGGGTGTGGGAGCCGGCATACTTTCCACATCACAAGCCCATAATCAGGTAACCAATGAAATTGAGAATATTCTACACCCTTTATGGTTCCGAACCAATAACGAACAAGATATATTAACTCAAGAAAATATTTAAAACAAATTAGAGGTAGAGCAAGATCAAACTACTTCTTTTGATTAGTGAAGATGGGCAAAAAACTGAAAACGGACAGAAATGGACAAGAATTTAAAAATCAAAAAAGAGCTTTGGCTTTGCCTCCAAAACAAAGGATTTTCCTTGTTACTCAGCCTTTTGGGAATGGCACCACAGATTTAAAAGGAAAACCAGACAAAGAAAGAAATTTAGAAAATGAATATACACTGCCTGGCCTGAAGGACCAGTATTTAGAGTCATTCCTGCCTGACATTGATTTATCCCTTCGTAAGTATTCCAACGATTTCCTGAATAAGAAAAGCATAAAGAACTAGATTACATCAATGCGTATTGATTTAGAAAGCAATAATGCGTATTGATTTCGAAAGCAATATTCGATGAAATTCTAGAGAAATTCTATGAATTTTATGAAAAAAAATGAAACTTAGTTATCAATGTTACGTAACAACCGAAGGCACCGATGAATATGTAATTCATTGTTGAAGGACTGAAAGGGTTTGAAGTCAGAAACAAACCTTTTTCGGCTTTTCTTTTCCTAGATATCGATTTTTATTTTATCAAATAGCAGTGGCGCATCGAGGATAAGTTTAACTGAAATATGCAGTCTATGACTAGATGTAGCTACTTAACAATTAGTCCTCGAGTCCGAATGGTCTCGAAGGCCGAAGGTCCGAAGGCCGAATGGGCTATTGACTCGTAGTCCATGAGGGCGAGAGGTCTAATTGTTTTAGTAAAAACCTACTAATCGGTCCAATAAAAGGATGCAAAAAGTTTTGGATTTTGCTTTAAATATCTTTTTTTTTTTTTTTTGTTTGGTATATAGGTGTAGGTTAAGACTATGAATAAGCCAGATGAATATGAAAGGCATGGTCTAAATAATATTAATATGCAAACTTCGTACGCTGAACAAAATTCAAGCAGCTCATTGGCTAAAATCGATCACGTGATATCGATGTATTTGAGGACAAAGCGCTTGTCGTGATGTTATAAAGTTTATTGCACGCTTCGAGTGCATTATAAGAAAATGGATTTAGAAAATGAAAGATTCGAAGAGCTAAACGATAAGGAAATTGAAGGATTTATAGATGGAGCCATTCCCATTGCTACCAAGCGACAAACAAAGTGGGGAATTTCCCTTTTCAAAGGTAAAACCATACAACTGTACATTTGTAATTCAAAACAAAACATTTTTTTGTAGCTTTGTCGATAGCTAGCTTTCAACTGATGAATGAGAATTTTTTTGTTTGAAGCGTTTACTTAAAAATAATACCTTTATTTTGTTTTTCAATGGAGAATGGCTTCATAAGAGATATAAAGAAGAAATTCTGGAAAACTTAGAAAAAGAAATCATAGCGGAAAGGCTGAAAAAGTTCTACCAAGAACTTAAAGCAAACCAAGACAAAGACTACAGCCGTTCAGCCCACCTTTGCATAAGAGCAGCTATCAACCGCCACCTAACAGTTCAGAACAAGTTGGAAAGACGTTCTCTATTATAACTGATCCTGTTTTCAAAGTTGCTAACATATCTTTGAGTGCTAAATTGAAGAGAATTAAAGAGAAAGGCAAGTGTAAAGTTCAACACCGTTCATCAATTCAACCCGAAGATATCAAGAAATGTTATAAAACAAAGTACAGTGACGCCTTTTGAATAAGATTTGAGCCAGAATAATTCACTTATTTTCGTATTTTTAAGTTATAGGAATTATTTATTTATCTTAACTTTTGAACCCTTTCTGTATTTATCAAAATAGTGATGGCTGTTTGGAAATTAAAATACTTTTTGATTCAATACGTTCAAATTCGTAAATGACACGTAAAAAATGTCGCGCCGTCTGCTCTTCAGCGTACTCAGTTTGCATATTAAAAGGGTTAGAGACTTGTAGTTCGTGTCTTGTTGGAGAATAAATGCACTTGCTTACTGTATAATGAACTCGGAATTTCTCATACTGCACTCGGCTTCGCCTCGTGCAGTATTAAAATTTCTTGTTCATTATACAGTCAGCGCGTGCATTTATTCTCCAACAAAACACTCACATCAGTCTCTAACCCCTAACTATAGGGAGCCACTATAAGACAAGATTAAGACGGTCGAGGATTTTTCATTCTATTAAAAACAACTTTTTTTGCGAAATGACAAGAAATGACAAGTTTTGATTTTTAAGGGTAAAAACTTCATCCTCAAATAACTTTAAATTTTCTCCAAACTTCGTATAACTATAAGCACATGCCTAAGGATTAGCGTCAGGTGTGCCATTTTAAAATTTTAGATCAAATAACGCGCGAAACTGCTGCTAATCAAAAACAGTGACGTCACTGTTTGGTTGCTATGGTGACTCTGATGCCAATGAAATGTACATCGTTACAAATTTCAATCTTCATGTAGTAGTTGGGTGAAATTTCAAGATGATAGGTGTTTGTATTTAGGAACTGCAGCGGTCCAAAGTCAAGAGGGTGAGGACAAGAGAAATTGTAGTTAGCCTCCTTATAAAGTGACCCTCCATTTTTAAGAAAGCAGAGAATTTAAATCACTTAAAAGCATGGATAAAAAAGACGTTACTGAGAACCAAGTACTAGCGCCTATTTATCCTGATCAACAATTAATGGTTGGAACTAGTATTAAATAGACTAAGGTCAAAACCAAGGAACTAATGCGAAAATTTTTAATGTTAGGTAGTAAAATTGCTTTCCTAAAGGAATTTTTGCGTACTTGGAAATAATTTATTCAATAAAATTAAAGTGTTCAAGAATATAATGTTTCCACAAAATAGCGAAGTTTAAGTGTCACGAAATATGCGATCTCTAAAATCGCGAAATTAACATCAGTGTCGCGAAAACAATAGCTTTCATGTATGTTCGACAGCTACAAGTGCCAAAGCTGAGACCATGTTTTTCTCGCAGTCTTATTCGTAGCTGGGTCAGTTTAACAAACATAATTTGGAATAGATTTGAGTCGAAAAATATTTTCCTTGCGTTTGATATTAAAAATGTCCTGTTAAAGCGAAATCAAAAGATGAAAACTGTTAGGCCCCAATTCTAATTTCCCCCTTAATCATATCCATTTTGAAATCATTAGCAAATCCTGCAATCTGATTGGCTACAAAGTGTGCGATTTAAGCATTAATTGCATCATTTTGTCAAACAATCACTTTTGAAGCTACATATAACTGTTGAGTATTTTAATATATTAAGTTTCAAAATGGAAATGATTAATAGGTAATAGAACTGAGTGTCTTGCAATTTTGAGCAGAAATCACACTCGTGATTAACAAATTGCACTACCGCTGCGCGGTCGCGCAATTTTGTAATCACTCTTGCGATTTCAGCCCAAATTGCACTCCACTCAGTTCTATTACCATTATTAATCATGTGTGAAAGTATATATCGCGTCCCACATCGAATTAACGGAGTGACCATGGGTGCTCTACCATCGGAGGGGGTAAAATGAGTACACCGTCGGCCTTATCAGTAACACTTAAGTAACTGTCACGAGTTACCGACGTTAAATAAGGTCGACCTTTACCTTTACCTTTGACCAAGGTGGGGCGTGCAAAATTACACTTTGTTTTTAAAACAGAAAGCAGTCCTTGTGTTTTGATATTAGCCTTCTTCATTTTATTTCAGAAAGCAGGTCACTAAAATAAATAATACATAAATAACTATGTTTCTATAGTGCTTTTACATTAGACGATCAAAGCGTTTTACAAATAATTAACAATAGTGAATTAATGTATCTATCAATGAAACTAGTAACAATTATCTACTTATTAAAAAAATGAGATAAAATTCAAAATCAAAACTAATTATGAATATACGATATGAAAAATAAATTATGAAGGTAAATAATACCAAAAAAAAAAAAAAAACGGACTTGAATCTTTCGTTCTTGTGGTAACTGTGGAAAATTTTCGGGAAAGGTCTATTATTTTGATTAGGGCCACATGAAGATTATCAGCCTGGTAACGGTGTACCCTGCCTAATAAAGTATTTTTTAAATTATAGAGCTAATAAGCCTCGTTACATAGAAATGGTTTAAGTTTTATCTTAAAACAATTCAAAGTTGCACAAAATTTTAAATCCTTCGAATGGCTATTCCACGAAGTCGTTTGAGATTATTTTGAGCTACACACATTTATGTGATAATCAAAGATTGAATTCTTTAAAAATTCTGGTTTTGGACCATTGGGTGAAGGATTGATTAATTCATTCTAATTTCTTGGCATAATCTTCAAGTGATAATTCAACATCTTGCAACAGGTCTTCCAAAAATGTCTTTTCTTGAGGACTGCAGGGCTGATGATCATACTCGTCAGACTCCAGGGCTCTTTTCAAGCTATCTTGACTATTCGTGTCATCACTGTTGCTGGTGTGTAGACAAACCGAAACAAGAAATATTCTTCCTTTTGGAATTGGAGGAAGTTTGAGACCTGTAGGTCTTGTTGTCTTGGGATTTTTTTCCATCGCAATCTTCTTTCCAAAGCAATTAAGTGCTCTAATTTTCTCCCGCAAACTGCCCTATTATATAGTCGGCTTTGTTTATGTTTTTCACTGGGTAACATAGCGACTAATAACTATTATTATCTTTAATTGCTTTGGTAACGAGTCTGGTATCCTAGGGAATAAATAATCTAAGCTCAAAGACAGGGAGTGGATCCAACTTAATTAGGGAGCAAGTATTTTAAATTCGCTATCTTTTCCACTCGTATTTATCGATTATTATTATGACTTTTACAAGCATTACAGCCAATTTTGGTCATATATTAGGAATAATCATGATCATGATCAATCATGTATAATTTGTGAATAAAATTATGTTCTACAATCTTTTACCCGATAGTAAAAAAAATTGTGATCCAAATTGTTGGATTTTTCAAAACAAAATTCCAGTCTCTGATTGGTTAACATGTAAGAGAGTTAATTGTGTGTCATGCTAACACATGCCGCACTATAAACAAAGGGAGCCCAAGCTTGGTTTTTGTGCCAGTATATTACAGTAAATAACTTGAAACATATACGATGCATGATACAAAGCTTTCATTATTTTGATATGAAGGGAATTGCTGAATGGCGAAATATCTTGAAGTTTTGCGTCTTAAAGTTTAATTCATGGTTCGACTACTTTTAGTTATCAGCGTTTCCATGTCTCACAAGCTCAACAGTTTAGCTAGAATATTTCAGATTTAAAACTCTGATCGCGGAAAATTGATCATAAACTGTTTCCATTATATACTTTCCCGTGATAATCAAGTCGTAACAATCTTTGGAAATGGGACAAGATTTTAATTCTGCTGGGAAAACTGCCGCAAAGATGATTGGTTCGCTATTGTCAGAGTCGGAACCATGAAAAGGGTTCATACGAGTAATATAATGATAATTACAAAATTCTTTACGACTAATTGAAGGAACGTTGGGATAAAAATATACAAATAGAATATAGTTATTTCTGCAAAACAGGTGTAATTATTTCACTGTTTTGGAGTTTTATATATATAGAGAGAGAGAGAGAGAGAGAGAGAGAGAGAGAGAGAGAGAGAGAGAGAGAGAGAGAGAGAGAGAGAGAGAGAGAGAGAGGAGAGAGAGAGAGAGAGAGAGAGATGTAGATAAAGAGATAGATAGATAGATAGTTTATTGAACAAACGTTATGCAGCCATAGGCTGAATTACAATGGGTTTACATATAAAATTTAAAGTTAAAATTTACATATAAGATCGAAAAAATAACAAAACTTACCAAGACTTAAAATATACCAAGAAATATATTTATACAACTAAAATATTCATAACTTATACTAAGCCTTCAGTGAGATATATACGACATATTGCGATATCTAATCAGTTGCCTTAAATGATACGATAAATTTGAGTCTCTTTCTCAGATTTCGATCACAAATGTTAGAATCTGGCAGCAAGTTATAAATTTCCTCATTTGGAAAAAAATATATATTTTGTAATGCAAAAAAATGCACAGTTCCTCCCCTTGAACGTGGCTGTCGCAAAAAAACCTCAATTGGGCAACATACTTTACGAGCGAGTTAAAAATATGGTGCCGATGCCAGTATCGTACCCAAAAAACATTAGGCCCCAATTTCGCCGCGAGTAATTACAATTTCAGAAAATCGAAGGTTTTCTAAACAAAGCCAACATTGCAGTTTCCAAATGCATATTTTGCGGGTTTTTTTGCTCACTCGCTCACAGTCACTTAATTCTCTATTAATGTCAGGCAAGTGGAGTTTTCTTGGCTTAAATTCGCTATTTGTACTGCACAGTTTGAAAATGGGATCTATCGATCAAAAATAGTTTCACGGCAAGATTTTCCTCAAAAACTGACCATAGCTACTATGAACTGACCATAAAAATAATTCAATGGATAGATTTTCTCCAAACTCGGCAGACCATATTATGAAAATCTGATTACAAAGAATCTGAAGTTTCATGTAAATCGAAGAAGGTGAATATTATGAAAAACCACTGTTAGCAAATTGATTCGTAATGGTAAACGCAACCAAAAAACAAAATTTTCTAACACATTGTTTAAAACGTAAATACTTGAGCTACTACGCTTGCTAAATTCAGAAATATTCGAGTGTTTTTGACGCGATACGAGCGAGTTAAAAGCCCATAAAGCATTTCGATTTTTCATCAAATTTGACGCGCTCTTTGCATAAAGAAAGCAAAGAACGTTGGAATGGGACGACCATTGTGCGCACCATTCTCTTGAATTATTCGGACTCTTAAAATTAAATGTGCTAAACTTGGCCCATTTTAGAATTTGGGTTTTTCAACCTTAAAGGTCATGTGACCCACTGAAGTCAACAATACCAGGCTTAAAATGTTAGGATCCGAATTGCCACTTTTGGTCCAAAACTCGGTTTTCCATGATGAAAAACAACTGAGAAAAAAAAAAGAAAAAAAAAAAAAAACCAGTCCTTAAGAGGGATAGTCCATAAATGCCACCTGAGGGGTGCAGAATGAAAAAAAATCGAAATTTATCGGACCAAATAATTTATCTTTCGCATAAAGCGTGACCGCTTACGACTCAAGTTGTCATGATTTTGGGGGTCAATAAGGGTTGTATTTCGTCTTGCCAAAATTCGAATTTTCAAGTGCCCCAAAATTTTATTTGAAGAAAGTAAAGATAAAACATTGCTCTTTCTCCCTGTAGTAGTTAATTTATGTGAATCGATGAACCATTGGAGATATAAGCCCTGTAACATAGGGTATAAAATATTGCTCAAAATAATTAAAATAATGTAAAAATCGATAAAATATTCCCATTTTAAGCAAAATGCTTGATAAATCCATCCAAATGTGGGTTAGGATCTCTTATTCATGAAATTAAATTGTTTGCCGAGGAATGCGAAAGGAATTTTTGTGATTTTTAGGGTTTTTGGGGATGTGGTGAAATCGAGTGAAAAAACCGGAAGTGATCAGAAAAAACGGTTTTCGGTGCCGTTCTCCTAAACTATTTATCCGATCGCAGTGAAACTTACACAACAGTTATAATTCACTAAGGCCTACATTCTGACAAAATTTGAGCGATTTCGATTTTTTTCATTCTGCACCCCTCAGGTGGCATTTATGGACTACCCCTCTTAACATGCTGGAGTGCTGTACATAAATGCTGACTTATCATACTACTCAATACTGAGCTGCTTTTCCCGCCTCATCTTCGACTTTTAAAAATTTGACTTCTTCCAATGAACAGCGTCTTGCTTTGAATTTTTCTATCGGTGGCAGTAGACTGTATTTCTTCATTTGCATGTTAGTCATGAGTTCTGGCAATTTCCTGCTTTTTAGGGTCTGCTTTTGATTGATTCCAAGTTGGACTTGTGGTAGAGTGGCCGTAAAATTACTATTACAAACACCAATACTTTTGGATTCTTTAACATCACCTTCAATCAAAAAAATTTAAAACATTTATTTCAGATGGAATGTCTTGACAGTGGTAGCTGTTGACAGGGATGGATCCAGGATTTTGGCTAAGGGTTTAGAACCACCGGTGTTAGGCCCCGTTTACACGGAACCAGTTTCATTTGAACAAGGTTTTATGAGCATGAAACCGTGTCGGAAATGATACGCTACGGCGCCTTAAGACGAATGTAGCTTAATGAAGTGCCAAGCACTAGCATGGGGAGGATTTCCAACTAAGTATATCTCTCACTCTTATTCGAATAAACACACATAATCAATAGAATTCTCTTTTCTCTCCTTCTCTCTCGCTTTTCTTTTCTCACGTGCTCTATCGCGCTACGTCACTTCCGCTAATGACGCCTAACTTCCACTCCGACACTAGTTTATTCATCTGAGTAAAGTCAGAAATGGTCATTTTTTCATTGTGTGGTAACTATAGGTATGTTAGTTCAAAATCGAAGATAATATCAATAATAATAATGAATCTTTATTAGGGTAGTTACGCATATAAAGACAGTCTTTTTTTCCAATCTGGCCCTTATCAGACAACGGATATTTGCTCTCAGGGTAGCCCCCTTCACAGACGTTCTTAGGGTCTACACACATATACATTAACCTATTACTATTTTTATCTCTTTTTTCGATTTGTGAATATATAATTTACTTTTTTTGTAATTATTGTATTATTATATTCATGTGTGAATATACGACGCCTGTTTGCCACGAATTTTTGGCTTATGAGAAAATAAGATATATGAAACTTACTTTTATTTTCGTTTCCCTCGTAGACTATTTGGTTATTTTCCTCTTTATAGGGACGTCCACTTGCTAACTTGTCCAGAAAGAAGTTTATTTCTGCGACTGTTGGGCTTAAGGTCAGTTCGTAGTCGTTGTCTTCCTCAGATGGCTCTTCCAAACTAAGGAAGAACTTCTCGAGTACTTCGTTCTCACGACGAGTCCATGGTGAGGAGGAATCGCTGATCTTCTTAGTGGTATGGTCTTCGGTTAATTCCCGCTTAGCTACCAAACAAACGGGACCTTTAGGGATCGGAGGCAGAAATGTTAAGGCAGCTGGGGAACTATTGGTACGGACCACTGGACTGTGTTTCTCTCTCTCTTGATCCGCTTCACACTTTAACCGAGGCACACTGCCTATACCATCGGCCATTGCTTTCGAGTATTCTCTATGTCCGTCATACGGGAGAGGACCCTTGCTGGGAAATTGAAAAACCGATTCTTTTTTATCGTTCAGGCCGATACTGCTTGTTTGGTGCGGTGTGGTCGGTGTTAAAGGTGGCAATGGCATCCACCATGACATGTAGGTCGAGGATGATGACTTGCCTGCCAAGCCAGGTGAAGGAGGTGACGGTGGCGATTTCATTCCCACATTTCTTGTACTCTGTTCATGTTCTTTTAAAAAAGTGGGCACAGTATGGGAGGATTTGCTTCTTGAAACAATTCGACGCTGAAAAATGGACGTTTTTGGCATTCCATTTTCAAAACGAGCCATGTCGTTCTGATCTACAGCCAGACGAATAATAGTTTACTATACACTGGCCAAATTATCGAAACTATTTAGCCAGATTCTGTGAGATATTCTCGACGTCAGCAGTGACTGTTGCCCAGCAATCGGACCAAACAATTGTAAATAAGGCGCAAACTTCAAAGCAACATTCATCGTCATTTGAAGCCCGAAAAATTCGCGAAAAAAAAATCTACATAATATTATAATGTTTTACGGGAATAATAAATAAATTGATTATATCATTGAATATATATTTCAAATTCAGGGACTACAATTTAACACGTGAAAATAGTTAGGAATTAAAAACAATGTTTTTAAAACCATCACGCATGAGTACTATTTATGAAATATTTGCTAGCGAATATGATTTTTATGCTCCCTCTAACTTCTTTGTGTTAATGTATAACTGTCATTCATTGTTACATAATGATAACTCTCACGTGGGAGTCAGTGGGCATACTTGCCTTAACAATGAATTTGGTCACGAGACATAGCTCTGGGATCTCAGTTGCCTCGAGTGCTCGAACAGTAAACTGGTAGCTTTTTTCCTTATCGTTCAACCCTGTCTTACTTGCTGTCTCCTTTAGCCCAGTAAACAGAGCTCAGGCAATGCAGTATTACCAGATCTTAATTTAGGTGCCGGAAGTGAGAGGGAGAGCATAAACAATATTTAAAAAATGCACAGGTTGATTTTATGAAGGGAGGAAAACCGGAGTAAAACCCTCGAGGAAAGTAAGAGAACATCAAACAAACTCAACTCACATGCTGATTTTTACAGAGGGAGGAAAACCAGAGAACCTAGGAAAAAAACCCTTGTGGCAAGTAAGAGAACAACACATTAAACAAACTCAACTCACGTGCTGATTTTTATGGAGGGAGGAAAACCAGAGAACCTGGAGAAAAACCCTTGTGGCAAGGAATATTTTTATTCTTATATGCCCAATAAATATGTAAAGAAAAACAACCACGTAGAGTGAAGGAACTATCGATGTTAAATATAGTTACTTTACTTTTTTTACCTTTTATAATATCTAAATTTAGTATGCCTTACTTTCAAATCTTGTAGTCAAGATTTTATTTATAATATTTTTCTAATAATTCAATCGCAGGTGCAAAAGCCTCCAAGTCATAATGGACATTATCGTGCGTTCCTTTAGGATACGAAGAAGACAAAGGATACATATCGAGCACTTTGAAGTTGGCTTGGCACATCACTTGAGTCGCATATGCATGAAACAGTTGGATTCTCTGAAGAACATAAAATAATTAAGAGGGGATGTCAGCAAAATACGAACATACGGCGGCAACAGTCAAAAGTTCGATTTCGCTCATTCTTTGGTATCAGGCAGGCCTATATATATGCGAGATATACCATGCTATCTTTCATTTGTCGAAATATCGCTTCTTTTCCGAGAAAAACGATAAGAACAAATTTGTTCAGAATTGACCCTTTGAGAGAGCCAAAATATACTCCAACTTCGGGGGGCTCGCGTGCCTTTGCAAAACACCGAACTTAATTGATTCAGACGTTGCACTTCTCATGAGCTTAATAGACCCCTACCCTAACCTCATGACGTTTCATACCTAAACTACCACCATCCTTTTCAAAATCTCTTTTCATATTTAAATGTTAAAACTCCTTTGAGAATACCAAAACAGTAGTGAAATTAGCACGACAAAAACAGCTACCGAAAAGGATTCTGAAAGTTTAGTTATAAACGTCATCATGCTTGAGGCCTATTCACGGTATTAGGTTCGGCTGATGAGAAGTTCGACGTTTGAACCGGGCCTTACTGGTTCTCCATAGATAAGATGTATAAATCAGAATATCGACACTAGAGAAAAAATTTTGCGCATGCGTGCCTTTCAGCACGCTTTCCAAGAATTTACAAGAGTTTTAGTGAGAAAATAAATGCTTGTTTTCTCCAAGTATACAATAAATGTTCGCGGGAATACTTTTGTGAGACCAAGATACTGTATTAATAAAGACAATATGAAAGAATTAGCCTTAAGTTTCAAGAACTGACTTTAAGTTTTGGCATTTTGTAAAGACTGTTCTTCAGGCAAGCGTGAAAGTCAAATTTGCATATTTCTACAATAGCACAAAGACGCTTTTGACTAATTTTTATGCAGACTTAGAGCATGCGCAGACGTTTTTCACGCGTGTCCAGATTACCTGGTTGTTGTGGAATCTAAACAGAGTGTGATTCAAGGGATGTTCATATGCTTTCTTGAAGGAAAGTTTTTCTCTTTCGATCATGGTTGTCCCTCGCCATATGATATCCATTTGATATCCAGGCTCCTTCAGTAACTTAATAACGCTATCCAGAAGGTCTTTATATTGGCTAAAGTTTAGCCCTAGTGAGTAGTGGATACCAAGATTGAATAACAATACACTGTTGGGATGGTTGACATTGGGTGGCCTGAGTTTCCTACGGAACAGGTCCATAACATACGACGCGTTGAATTCATCAGTAGCTTTTATGTTACTATGATCTATTTTATACTGAAAAAAGGAATAGAAAGAAAACAATTATTCCAGGAATTTTTGTGTTCTAAGCTCTGCCTGGAATCCTAAATCCTAAATACAGATTCCTAAAAAAAAAAAAAAAACCTGTCCAGGATTTTTCCATAGTATAGGCCTTTCGTAATACTTATGCATGAGATCCTTATACTCACGTCCATGAGGCTCATTAAATAATACATGGGTATGATCACATTTAAATGTATTCGCATACTTTCATGAACGGGATTTTTGCTGCCTAACGAGCTTTTACACGCCTTATATTGTAAAAACAGCCAGCATCACAGCAATGCTCGTGCATGGAAGTATCCGAAAACATAAGATGTGGTCATACCTTTGCGCGTCACGATGTGATATTTAATGAGATGCATGAACGTCAGGGTAAGGACCTCATGCATAAGTATTACGAAAGGCCTATTCTGAGCGTAAACTAGGATAGAAGGGGTATAAATACCTCGTATAACCAATTTTGCACCAGATCACATCGCTTGAAAACACGTTTACAAAGATTACTACGTTCGGCCAGTTTAAAGAATCTCCTTCCATTGGAGTCGCCAATGATTAATAGAGTTTGTGGCTGAAAACGATGAGGTCGAGGAAGAGTTGCTAGAATGAAAAAGTATATAAAATTTATAAGAAAAAAAATTAGGTTAGATAAAAGTGCGCAGATGATCCGACGAGCGGCATATAACAGACGCACCATCCAGTCAACACCATCGCCTGATAAAGACTAGCATATTGCAGTCGAAACGTCGCGGTCTTCTACAAATGACCCTCAATCGTGGGACAAACGAATAAGTATCATTTCTTTCTTTATCAAATTTCCATGATGAATAATATTTTCCATTCTAATAAAAGTATTAATGGACTGGATTCTCAATATGTGTCTTATGTTTTGTATTTTTTGTTTTTCTTTTGCGATTTACGGTAATATAATTTTTCATCGAATTGTTTATCATTTTGTAATATACTCCATCCAGTTGATCTACTAAAGATATTTTTTATTATTCTTATTTTATTTTTTTCATGGTTTCATAGGTTGGGTTGTTAAAGTGGATTGGTAGATTTAGGTGGGGCTGGGCTAGATAGTTGGCAGTTGTACCAAAAATATGAATAGAAGATTGATCAACTCAATCTTTAATATTCCTTATTCCATAGCTACCTCGTGAATAAGACTTCCAGGACATGTTGACCCATCTGCCATGGCCATCCCACATGTGAGAGCAGGTCAGTCCACATGATGCGGTTAGCCTGTTGCATGAAGCAGCGTCGCGGCAGTAGTCAAAATATCCTATGAAGTAATTACATGTTAATGTTTAAGAGTCCAAAAACATTCTTTGATAGACAATTCAAATTTCACGAACGAACGAACGATGAAGGAGGGGGATGAATGGACGGATGGACGGATGGACGGATGGACGGATGGACGGATGGACGGATGGACGGATGGACGGATGGACGGATGGACGGATGGACGGATGGACGGATGGACGGATGGACGGATGGACGGATGGACGGATGGACGGATGGACGGATGGACGGATGGACGGATGGACGGACAGAGGGGCGGGCGGACGGATGGATAGATGGATGGATGGATGAATGAATGAATGGATGGATTAAAGTCCAGCATACCTTGTGATCTGGGCCTAATTCTTATCTTGACAGTAGTTCGTCCTGAGAGTGGTTTGTTTATAAAGTCTGCTCTAATGTCACCAAGAAACGTATCATCGACATCAACGTACCGCCCCTGATTTGTTCCTAAACAGACGATCAATAAAAACAAATCAATTACTAAACTATTTGCTGCCACTGATATTTTTTGCTACTGCAAGTAAATAAGTTGAGAGTAAATAATTGATTTCAACATTGATTTCAACTTTTGATTTTATATATGCATTTTCTTTCAGTTTACTGTGCTACTCGTCGTACCATAGTCACCCCCACAACGGTTTTTGATTTCTATTTGACACATAACTTACCATTTCTAAAGAACTTCTTAGGAGGGTCTCGATACCCATTACATAACGTATAATCCAGGTTTATCCCAGCGTAATAGTCACCAGGTTCGAGAATGAGAACTAAAATCTCGTACAACCCATTTTCGTGATCGATAACAACTGGTGCTAGTGACGCTGGACCTTGTCTGATGTACACTCGCCAGGAATCGCCTCCGATCTTCTTAAAATGACCATCCATATCAACTGATTGGATCCAAAATCGAGTAAAATGACCTAGGTGGAATACCAAAAAGATTGTACTTAAAATTTGTCAATGAGTTGAATGTCTTTATTGAATATATTGTTTCAGAAACTCTAACTACTCATCACACATGCGCACGGGCGTTGGCACTTCAGTGTGAAGCGTGAAAAAACAACTAAAGACGGAACACAAAACGTCAAATTCAACGAGTTTATAGCTGGGTTTTACTTGACGTCATTTCCTGTCTCGTGCGGAGTGTTCATCAGCTGAATCACAAGTTTTCAATAGAATTCTTTGTGGTTGACAGCACATGGTGGTCAGTGTTTGACCACCATTTGGAGCAGATAATGAGATTCAAAGACTTTTATCAGTTGATTGACGTCATTTCCTGTCTCGTGCAGAATGTTCATCAGCTGAATCACAAGTTTTCAATAGAATTCTTTCTGGTTGACAGCACATGGTGGTCAGTGTTTGACCACCATTTGGAGCAGATAATGAGATTCAAAGACTTTTATCAGCTGATTGAAACCCAGCTATATAGTCTTCTTACCGGCAGGCGAAAGCTCCCATTTACTGATGAAGCTTCGGTAAGAGCTCGTTCTCTTTCGTGACGTCACATCCCGTTTATCCCAGCTCATTTCCTTCCAACAGGGACTCACCATTGATTCCCAGTCTACTCTCCATCTGTGTAAGCGGCACCACTGATACCTAAAGTCATAGATTTCACCCGATATTGAGGTGTCTATCTGTGGTGATACAATCCGTGGACATGAGTAGAACCAAACTATGTAACTGACTGTTACGAGGGATAAAAATATTCCAAATGCTTTTTTCATCAAAACGATCGACCTTGTTGAGACAGGAAAGCAAACATTTCAATGTCAGTGAGTTTATTTATGGTTGGGAATTAGTGCAAGGGGTTTATTCAAAAAATTAGTTTTATGAACACAGTAAGCGTACCCTGCTTGGCAGAGGTTTCCATATTTATTTCCTCTAACGAGAAGGAAAGAAAACCTCTAGTGCACGAATCTGCTCGAACATCATCACTGGACAGTAAACAATTAAAGCAAATTATGTTCAAATAAATGCTGATATATTCTACATTGTAGTATATTTGCAAAGGTAATTAATTAATGACATACAGTGTCTTGTTGGTTCTCACGGCTTTCTAATGGTTTTCTCGCAGATAGTATATTTATGCCTGTTGCTCACTGGGCCAGGATTAATTTGTATGTCATTTGAAATCAGGAGGAATAAAAACAAATAAATACTTATTTACGAGAACGGTGAGTCGTGTACACTACTCAGTGTTCTTGTCAGTGTTCTTGACTCAGCTCACGATAGAATACGTTCATGATTAAACGTGAGTTTCAATAATATTTCTTGACCAAATAGCCGTCCCTTCGTTGACAATGACGACAGTTTGTATCCCCAGGATGTACGACATCCGATGGGATCATATTCTTCAGTAGAATGGCGACATAGGAGTCGATATAAGCCAAGTAAATTAAGAGCGACTAAAGCACCTCCTAACCCATCACGGTTCCGGTCTTATTATTATATTCATTATAGTTATATTTATAGCTATATTTATTACATTTATTATTGTAGTTTTATTCATGTAAACCTTATCAATTCAGTTGTAGCTGAATTTTAAGGTGATATCCGTGAAATAAGTCTTGAATAAAAATCATATCAGTGAAGTGATACGATATCACTTCACGGTAAACGGTAAACTTCACGGTAAACGGTAAATAGATATTTATGACAATGAAATATTTTTTGTGTTATGTATTGGCCCTAAATGTGTAATAAACTCGCTTGTTCGCGATATGATACGGGAAACTCGTGAATAAAAACGATATCAGACATGTGATAATCTCTATATATTTTAACTGGGGAAAAATGCTGTGGTGTCGTTTCAAGCAAGAGAGGCTGGATAGACACAACACCCAAATTTCCCAGATCAGGAACAGATCACTATGTTACTGATAAGCTTACCTTTAACCAAACTTTTTCAGAAGACAAGGGTTCCAAATAATCTGACGAGTGTGCACCTTAATCTGAAAAAAGAAAGAAAGTTTCCTTCAAAATCTACAACTGATTAGGGATGTGATGATTAGTAATTTCAATTAAATGTGGTTTCTTATAAATGAGATGTAAATTTCAAAGGAATCAAATAATTCAGTGAGTTTTACCTTTTGATATTTTTTGCTCCATCTGTTTGTGCTACGATTGTGGTAAAATTTTACAAAGCCAGTAGTTTCCTACTTTTATTTGAACTATACTCTATTTACGGCCGGGATGAATCTATTATTTATATGCATGATTGTACAAGGGGTTACAGTTACCATGGTTTAACATGAATCCCTAATTAACGTTCTATACACCAAACAATTCATTAGACATTTTCTGAGATAGGGAATATGATGTATTGTAGTCTATCTTAATTCGGGACAAACTTCTGTTCACCACGTCTTATAAGGTATTGTTTGTACCGAAGCTAGACCACAATGCATCTTGCTTAACGGATTCAGAAAAGGCCTATGAACTCACCGGTTGGTCGTCAATAGCAACCCATATTCATCAACTCAAATTTTATTACTAGATAGATTAGAAAGGAAGAAAATGTCCTAACAAAGCCGTTGTATTTAAACGAAAGTTAATAAGATTGAAGTGTAAAAGGAAAAATCACATAATGTCATTGATATTTCTATGATTATAATTGAGTCAGTTTCTTTTGTTCGCTGGCGGTCTTTATCCTCCATATTCGCCCAACGTTGGCTTACCTGGTTGATATCTAGTTATCAACTCCGTGTTTAAGTAACTTCCCCAATGATGACATAAGACGGGTATATACCTTATACCCCGGTGGATATGAGCCTCGGGTTGTGATATATCTCATATTTAACGAGGAAGCTACACTCATCGGTGATAATTTTCAGGAGGGTCCTCCAAGTTACACTCCTGGACGTTGGATAAGCAATATATATTGTAGGTATTTTACTTATAACTATATCGCGCCAAGCTCGGTGCTTTTAACCAAAAATGCACAATTTCAGCACGATATTGCTGGACAATGTAGGCAGGTGGTTGTGCACAGTTAGGATAAAGAGTTGTTGTACGATAAAAGAAGTTTACTATCAAATTTGTCACATCAATAATAGTAAAATTGCAAAGTTTCGTAAAGATTGCCCTTAAATTGACAAAATAATGAATTTTAAAAAACTAAGAATTTTTTGCAAAGAAAAGTATGTATCTAGACTGATAACGAGGCTTGCCGGGGTGCGATGCCTGGCAACATACATTTCTTTGTAAAAATGCTTAGTTTCAAAACTTTATATCTTCGTTAACTTAGGATCAATTTTTACGAAACTATGCAATTTTAGTATTATGGATGTGACAAATTTGATAGTAAACTCGTTTTCTTGTAAATCAAATATTTTATGTCACCCTAGTGTGATATTGGTATATTAATAAAATGAAACAAAATAATGACAGAATCAGATTAATTTATTCTACCCTTATTTTTTATGAAAAAAAGGCATTTCTAGATAAATTGTAGCGTATATTAAAATTTGTAAGAAACGTTCATATAATTTTTTTTCTTAGTTATTTTCATAAGCCGTTAAATAAACAATGTCCATCTCCCAACACATGGTTTGTTAACCAGCGTCTTTCCAGATCGGGTTACAGTCACACCAACCAGTCAAGGGAGCAAAAAATATGCTCTTAGCAGAAAACCAGGGAAAAAAACAGAGATCAAAATATAATTTTTTAAATATTCGTTAAATATTTTGTGAGAACAAGCAAAATCGATCATTGAGAATAGCAAATGAGCCACGTTTTAGATAAGAGAAACTGGATTAAAATTGACCAACATAAATATTGGTTTACAAATGCCTTTAGACGGACACTGTTAATAGCCCCCTTGCAGCACGTCGGAATGCAGCTCAATTTGGAAGACGAAAAAATAGGTTCGAAATCTCAGGAGATTGAAATTCTTTTGTTTGGTCCTCCAAATCGAGCTGCTTTGACGTCACCTGAAAGGGGTCTATAACGTGGTTTTGAATAATAATGAAACCACAGGAAAAGGTCTCTTTATAGTTGTATACTATCATCCATTTTGGTCAGCAATCATCTTACCATGCTAAACTTGTAAGATTATTCAAGTCTTGACTCAGTTTTCCGCATTAATGGATTATTTCTGTCTTTTCCCAGGCGAACTTTAAGCTTCTTTATATACGCACTAGTTGTTTTGTTGTTTTTAGGAATTAACAAGATATATTATTACCAACGATAACATCCGTGACAATGATTTGACTTTTCTTCCATATTTTCTATCAATCAACTGTCGTTCCTGGTTGATACTGTTTTCAAAACTAAACCGTTGTCTTGACTAATCAAATCACTTCATTCTATGTTGGTTTTTCGAAGAATATTTGGGACGTGTTTTTTCTTTTTGAAACTTTCGTCGTTCAAGTTAACATCTTGCATTCTTGAATTGGAGAACTCTTTATCCATAGATTTAGGTAACTCATAGCTGTTCAGTACCATCTGTGGGGAAGTATCATTAGTGGCCTGAGATATTTTGCCTTGGTTTGTTTCCATAGGAGAATCGGGTCCCTTTAGCGGGTGACGCTCTTTTGATTCCCTTTTGTGAGTTGTAAAAACGTGCGAGTTTCTTCGATAAAAACTACTGAATGATAAACTACAATAATAACACTTGAATTCATTTCCTACCAAGTTACCACAGGAGTGCGTTTCCAAGTTTAAGTACTGGAATACACTTTTTGAAGGCGAACGAGTCTCATTTTTGCTTTCGTTTGTCGAGCTTGCTCCACTTGAAGTCTCGCTGTTACAAACAGACGCGGACTCAGTGCCAACGGCATTCTTGTCTTCCCAAATAGTCTCAATATTTGAAATTTTGGATATTTTTTCTTGTCTGGTCGTTTCTTTGGGCTTATCAGATGTATAAGCGGATTCATCTTTTCTGGGAAGTGCGACTAGGTTTCCACTTGGGACAAGACCAAGGTTATCTTGTATCGCTGAAGTGTTGATGTCTTTTGAAGGCAGTATGTTAGTAGGACTGCAACTTAAATTGTTTTTGGGAACGTCTGTTGGCTCAGTTGACTGCATAATCTCATGGCTACGTTTATGCTTATTATAAGACTTAATTTTATAGAAAGATCGGTCACAAATGGAACATTTCCAATGCTTTCTTCTGGGTGAATTACATTTCATTTTGATATCTGTATCGCCAGAGACACATCTTTCTGTGCTTGGATCAAAGCAAGGGTCCCCGTTAATCGCTGGAGTGTGGCCTTTTGAAAAGAGTCTGTCTTGAGGGATGCTCCCATCACTATTTTGCGACCCTTCATTAACTTCCAAAGTGTTCCTGGAAACGAACGATGACTCAGTGTTGTCCGTTACCTGCTCAGTGGGCTCCATATCCTTATTTTCACACTTGTGCTGATTAAAATATTTTATTTTACGGAAATTTCGGCCACAAGCGGGACATTTGTAACGATGCCGTGCAATTTTGTGGTTTGTTTGGCTGATTACTTCTTTTTTCTTGCTATCAGGGTGTGAACGCTTCATGTGCAATGATCGTTTCCTAATGCTACTAAATGCTTTGTTACATACAAGACAAAAAAACACCGATAATCTTATATTGTTCTTACTTGTTGGGTTACTTACGATCGGATTACTCGATTCAGACAAGTTTTGAATAGCACGTTGAGAAAGCGTTTCTTCGGGATCTTGTGACATTGAACCTTCTATTCCGATCTTAGAATTAGGAGCATCAGACGAACTGCTTCCAGTAGGCTCAATTGACTTAGATGTTGATTGTACTTCTTGAGTTTCGTCGATTTTTCTTTTTCTGCCTCTTTTGTGTGTGCGAAAATGAGTGATTAATTCAAGGGCAGTCGAGACCTCTTTTCCACAAATTTTACAGCAAATTTTCTTTATTCTGTCTGCGGCGACCTCTCTACGGTGTATTTGCGCGTGGGAATGTAACTCTTCACTAGAAGAACAGCTATATTCACATTCCTGACATTTGCGTGCCACATGCTTTTCACTGCTGTGCTTTATAAGATCATCAAGATGTGGAAATTCTTCACGGCATTCACAACACTTGAAATTATTTTGCTTGTAACCAATGACAACGTTATCATTGTTGCTACACATCTCAGTTCTAGGGAAAGAGCGTCCAGCCGTCCCAGCATTCTTCTTGACTTCAAAAGCCGATTTTAGGTTCGCATCCTTTGGTATTTCTGGCACATCAGTCCTGGTCTTTTCGTTGAGGTTTCTGTTTTCTAAACCAGGGTGCTTATGCTTCATATGGTTTCCAAGACTTCCAAAATAAATGAACCCTCGGTTACATATATCACATTGGAAGACTTGCTTTCCTTCCGAATGTTTTGGTCCATCTTCAGGCACGTTTTCCGTTCTTCCTTGTGCCAGCACGTGGTTTTCCTGGGATTCTTTCGTGCCTTTGCTTGTTTCCAATGTTTCATTTGTTTCATCATTCTTATGTTCGGATGCTTGGGGCGAACTGAACAGTGCAAAGCGTTCTTTGGACATTAGATGTTTCTTTTTCATGTGACGGTCATACCAAGACTCTCTCTTAAATTGGATTCCACATTCTTGACACTTCAGAGGACTGCTTACTAGTTTGTCTACGTTTTCGCCTATCTCTCCATCTTTGTTTGTTTGGATGTTTGTAGACTCTGTTGCCATCGTCTTGGGGGATGTATCCTTTTCAAGACATCGAGGATTCTCTTTCGCATTATTTGATGTATTTGTTTTACTATCTCTGTTAGTTTCTGGTGGGCCGCCCATTGCAGATATTCCATGCTTTTTCCCAATATGATAATTCAACCAATATTCCTTCTTAAAAAGCATCCCACACACTGGACAGTCGAGAGGACCTTTGTAATTTTCATCTTTGCTCTCACCAGAAGGAATGGCTTGACTTTCAGACACCTCAGCATTACTATCTGTAGGACTTGTCACATCTTTTAACACAGTTGAGGTCTCCATAGCCGACACGCCACGCTTCTTCTTAACGTGACAGCTCAACCAATATTCCATTCCATGCTTCTTCTTAATGTGACAGTTCAACCAATATTCCATCTTAAAGTGCATTCCACAGACTGGACAGCTGATAGGACTTTCATCATTTCCACCTTTGCTGTCATTAGAAGGACTGGTTTGGCTTTTAGACGGATCATCATTACTATCTGTGGAACTTGTCACATCTCCCAACACAGTTGAGGTCTCCGTAGCCGACATCCCATGCTTCTTCTTAATGTGACAGTTCAACCAATATTCCATCTTAAAGTGCATTCCACAGACTGGACAGTCGAGAGGACTTTCATCATTTTCATCTTTGCTGTCACCAGAAGGAATGGTTTGACTTTCAGGCACCTCAGCATTACTATCTGTGGGACTTGTCATATCTCCCAACACACTTTTCAGTTTACTGTTTCCACTTGATATATAATTCTCAAAAGATTTATGACTTTCCTTCAAGGCTTTTTCATTGGCTGGCCCATTCGGCATCGCAGCATGTAAATCCAAATGCTTCTTGAAACTTGTGGGATATACATATGCCATTTTGCAAATGTTACATATGAGTTCATTTGTCGTAGGTGATGTTACATTATCCAGTTGGGGGTCATTCTTGAGTGGCGGGGTTTCAGAAGATGGAACTTCACACTTTGCTGTATCAGAGATACTACTACTATTTTGGGGCGTGGTTTTTGTTTCACTGCATTTAATGAAATGTGAAACAAGCTTCTGATGTGAGATGAAGCTTTCATTACAGTAAGAGCATCTGTACTTCGATACCATATTATGGTACTTCAAGTGATCACAAAGAAGAGAATAACTTCTAAACGTTCTCAGGCAAAACCGACAAGTGTTTGTTTTTGCCCGATTATGGCCTTTCAGATGACATGAGAGTTTAAAGCGACTTTTAAATCCTCTGCCACATATTTTACACTTGAGGTCAGGCCGTCGGTATCGCCGAGTATTAGGATATCTTACGGCATCTTTATTGGCTGCCGGTGTCACTTCTACAACTTTTTTGGTGAGGAGTGGCTTTATGCTAGTGTTCGGTTCATAGGATTGGCTGTTCATAATTGAAGAGGTTTCATTGGCTCCTCTTTCTGGCATAATATCTTCTGAGTCACCTTCATCAGTGACATTGCGAATGTCTTCGTTACCTTGACTTACTTCTTCACTTTCAATAGATACCTGACCACTTGCTTCCACTGCAGATATGTTTTGTGGGCATTTTTCTTGATTTTGAGATTCATATTTTGATTTGGTTTCATCTGCTTCTTTTTGAGATGCATCTCCACATCTTTTGGTTTTTTCAATTTCCTTTTCATTAGGTATTCCACCACTTCCATCCTTCATAGTATAGCCTACCACAAGATTGGCTTGATCATTACGCTGAGGTTCATCCTTCTCCCTGTGTTCATCTGTTTTGTTTTCGGCCTTATCTTCATTATTCTTAACACTATTTTCATTCTGAGTTTCGATTTCTTTAGATACTTGATAATTTGTGTCTGCCATGGGTAAGTTTTCTTGATTATCTTCAATTTTTTCAGTATTCTTTTTTGCTTTGTATTGAGCGTCATTTTCCTCATTCTTTTCAACATTTCTATTTTGGGGCTCATTTCCATTAGACACTTCTTCGTTTTCTTCCTTCATCGAAAAATCTTCTAAATGATCTTGAGGATGTTGATTTGCCTTTGTTGCTTTATTTTGATTTTCGTCATTATTGTTATTGATATTTCTATTTTGACAGTCATTTTCATTGAATACCTGTACTATTCCTTTTTCGTCCATCTTGGGCAAATTTTTTAACTGATCTTCCAGATTTTGGATTTTATCTTTTGCTTTACCTTGGGTGTCACGTTCAACATTTTCATCAAAACTCTTACTTTTCTTGACACAGATTTCTTTAATGGACAAGTCTTCTTGACGATCGTTATCTGGATTCTTCGGCCTTTGTTTTGGCTCGTTTTGATCATCTTTATTTTGAAACTCATCTTCAATAGATTTCTCAAACACTTGATTCACTACAGATACTTCATGATTTCTACCCACCAAGGGCTGGTCATTTTCTGACTGCTTATTTTCATCACTGCATTCAGTATTCGGAAATAAAGCTGCACCATTCTGGGGTTCAATGCTGGTTGGTCCGGAGTTTTTCCTGTTTGGTATTATATCACCGATATTATATGACTCAGACTCACTCACTTCATGCTCCGTTTGAGATTGTCTTTCTTCTTCTGAACAAAGAGAAGAATGATCATGTTTTACATTGTGGGTAATATTATCAAGAGGAACAGTATCAGTATCATTAGTACCTGTGTTACATGTAGATTTCAATTGGACTTCAATCCGCGGCAAATCTTGTTCCAGTGGGATAACAAGGACCTTCAGGCGCTTGGAAAATCGGTCGGTACAAATTCTTTTTTTCAGCGTCCTTTTGCGAAGACACTTTCTTTTATCCTTAGTAGAATTTTCAGTGTTAGATAATTCGGTGGCCTTCTTTTGAATCATCAAGCATTTCCTGAGAGAGTCAGCACACTTTCTGGCAGTTTGACGTCCGATTTTCTGACAGGATACTTGTGTGGCATGTTGTTCTGATTCTTTATATTGATCTTCTTTGGGCTGGTCATTTTCCAAGTCACAAACATCATCACACGAATTCTCGATGTCCTTAGTGGTATTATCAAAACTCTGTTCATCGATGGTTTTTTCAAAACTTAAACAAGCATTTTCTTGATGTACGTCTTTTTCGACTGAATTATCAGGGGTATTAAGGTTTTCTAATTGGAATGTCTCATTAGATGGTCGTAAATCACTCCCTTGCTCCCATTGCTTGTCTTTTGAAGGAGGATTACCATGCGATAAAACGTCCGAGGACTCATTTTTGTTGAAGTTCTTACAAATGTGAGCACTAATTACACCTGTTTCTTCGCATCTTTTCTCAACTTCTGAAAGATCTTTGATTTCAGATGATGTTTTCGCTATGACATGATTATCTGATTGAACAATAAGACTAGCTCTATCTCTTTCTTTCGAATGTTGCTCTTCTGACACAATGTCATTTAAATTGGTGTTTTCATCGACTATTTTGGCATTTGTGCCCTCGTTATGTTCATTTGCAGTAGCGCAAGATGAAGCACTCGACTTTTCCTCTGATAGATTTTCGCATTCCGAATTCTTTAGACTTGCCAATTCTTTCGGTGAATTTTCAGCATCTGAATTATGTTCTTGCAAATGTTTATCATCATCCAACTGAGATAAAACCTTTGGATTTTCTTTCTTAATTAGTTCATCGTCTTTACTATGATCACCTGGCTCATCTTTCGTGGAACTACTATTGAGAGTAAGGGTCGGATCTTTTGTAACATCTTCAGGATCGACGACATTTTTAATAAGTGTTCCGACCTGCTCGTTATTGTCATGGATTAAAGGATCGCTTTCTGTTGAAATAGATTCCGAAGGTGAAATTGATTCATCCTCTGAGAAACTCATTACCCCTATGTCTCTGAAAGACGAGTTGCCTTGAAGAAGAGATACTTCTGTCTGAACTGAAACAGCATTTCTTGATTCTTGCACAACAAGTAAGGAAAAATCAATTTCAGTGGCAACATCTTTAGATAGAATAGGTTTAGATCTGTCATCAATATCACACTGAATACCAATACTTTCACTGTTTACCTCCTCAACATCTTCTTTTAAACACTACAATTAAGCAAAAATAAAAATTAAGACTTGTTCTTAAATCTGTCAAACAGACTAAAGTGCACATAGTTTAAGTTTTAATTTATTTATTTATTACCGTCTATATAATTATACAGTATTTAAAATCAAGTGCTAATAAATATATGTTACAAACACACAAACACATAATGTTCTATATAAATATATAATCAAATTATGAAATATAGATGCGTTTACACTTCACACAACAATTTGCTAAAATACTGTAATTGGAATGAAGTTGCAACTATTTCCTTTATTGAGGCAATTATAAATATATTTTGCAACTGTTTTTTTAATTGATTCCATTTGATTTATGATACATACGAACTTTTCTTCATCATTTAGCCAATCTATTGTTAATTGCGTTTGACTATCAATCTTATCCAAAAGATCTTTTCTTACAAACTCGTAAAAACATGAAATCTAAATTATACAGTACATGTAATTTTAAAGAGGGCCGGCAAACCTATATGTTTTTATGCCATAAAAATTTACCACCAAGGAAGTTGATAATTATTCTTATCTTTACTATGTCTATTATAAAGTATCCATGTAATTATATGAACACATTATTTTTATTACCGCATATACAAAAACAATAATTCTACATAACTGTAAAATGATCTGTCTAATTTTTTTTTTTTAATTAGTTATATTATAATCTAGATATGAAACGTTGCGATAAAATACAATGTAACATGGTTAAAAAAAACTAAATAAATATAAAAACTGCGACGTTTCAACTTAGCCTAAGTCATAATCAAAGAAAAATGAAAAACGAGACTATACGAATTGAAAAAATCAAGTCAAAACACCGCAGTTTATATATTTATCTAGTTTTTTAACCATGTAAGATTTTATCACAATTTTTCATAGTCAAATTATGAACAAAACGTCTTCTTATTAAAATATAGATATGAATCAATTTATATTAAGTCCAATAAACATACATATCGGTTTTATAATTTAACAACTTTTTTTATATTCTCTAAAAAATTGCTACATTTTAAATAAAATTGTTCAAGTTAATTGTTTTAATTATTATTAAGTTACCAATAAAATTAGCAATTAATAATTAATCAAATAATTATTCTGTAATTTGATAAGAAAGAATTCATAAATTAATAAAAAGCTTTATTTTTTTACGTAACAAAAATAGAATCTATAATAAATGCAATTAAAATAAAACTTTGATAAACCTACATGTGGGGTAACTCAAATACTAATAGCCAAAATATTATAATATTTTCTAATTAATTAAACAGTATTTTGCATAAAACAAAAAGGATTTATCAAAGATTTTTATTAGGGAGTCTATTAAAGAGTTTATTAATAACTTTTTTGATTTCAAGATAAAATTAAAATTATGATGCAATTTCATCAATTAAGGATGCAATTCATAATTAATAATTATAATGTAATTCCATAAATCAATGTTTTTTTTTTCAAATTAAGCAAAAACAGTAGCATTTCATAAGTTTCTTATTTGGAATTTCTAATTTAAAAACTCCCTAATTGGTATAAAGTTAGTAATTTTGTGATTGGCAGTACTGTTAATTAAACAATTTATTAAGCCTGTAATTGATAACAAATTTTAATAAAATCTGAATATAATTCAGATGAGCTAAATATTTATGTTGAAATATAAATATATAAAATCATTTATTATGAAGAAAATACACAAGATTTGTCTGTTTTTCTTGTTCTTTTTCTTTGCTTCTTACACAAGTAAATTTATTGAACTAGTTACATGGTAATAAATCATAATAGTTAACATGGATGCATCTAAATGTGATGCAATGAGACAATAAGAATTACTTTGATTAATTCAATTGAGAAGCAGCCTAAGTCAAAGTCAATCATATAGTCAACTATATTAGTTTAGTCAAAAACCAACTTCTAAATTCCAATTGGAATTTCAGGGGAAGAATTATACATGTACAGTACTCTGTAGAGATGCTAAATCCAATTTATTATTTTTATTTATCATTTATTATATAGTCACATTCATTGAAATCATACAAATACATGCATATCATAGAATAACCAAAAATATATTCGTACTTACAGTGCAATTATTTCCCATCCACCGATGTTCATTGGTGATGCTATTGAAATAGAACAGCACTTTTCCAGAATTACACTTGAATTCAAACCATCCATTTTTCAATTGAACAGACTTAAAAGAAAAACACATTTCAGTTACATAACGAAGTATATAGAATCTAGCTAAAAAGTTTTAACAAAGTGTAAATAAAAGTTTCACTTACATGTTCATCTGAAATGTTGTCTTCATATTCATCAATTGGCTCTTCCTTTATTTTTACATCATGTTCAATGCAAGAATAACTTGGATCCATCTTAGACCAGCATTCTAAAAAAAGAGTGAGTGTTTATCAATAGCATCAATATACTAGCTGTTGCCTAATGCAAGTGAAGTGATGTGAGTATGGGTGGAATGATACGAAATGATTGTGACTCCTACATGATGTGTCCATGTTATGCATCTTTCTGTGTCATGTATTGATCAATAAAATAGTAATTTTCTAAATTTTAACTTTTAATTCTAATATGAAGAATTTTTTGGAAATTGTGAAGTGTTCTTTAATGTCTGGAAATTGACGCTATATAAAATATCATATTATTATTTATTATTATATTATTATAATACTGAACCAAGCTTTCAGCTTAAGCAGCTGGGTTGTGAGGAATAGTGCAAGAACATTACCTGATAGCAGGGCTCAAAATAACGGCCGGTCAACAGTTAATGTCTGGCCAAATTTGTTACTTGACCATTCAAATATGGTTTCAAATGGACATGTTGACCAGCCATATTTGAAAATACTTTATTTAGTAACACAGGTTAATTTTCAGGCAGCCAAAACATTCAGGCTATCAAATGCACATGTTTGCAGTCATTTCCACAGTAATAATACTATCATTAATTTAATGAAAATTACCATTGGTAAATTATTAATCATTTTTGACCATCCAAAAGTTGGCAATGACCAGTCAAAATTGTATTTGGCTGGACATCTTGACCAGGTATGATTGGTAGGTTTTTTTTTAGCCCTGTGATAGCAACATTCCTTTATCAAAACAAATTTAGCTTCCTTATAAGCTATTCCCTTACACTCTGTGTAATTTATCTAGCATGCAAACTTATCAGTTGACCTATCAATTGTAATTCTAAGCTCGCTCTTTTCTGCATATTTTTTCATGGAAACCATTTTTTCATTAACTATATATTATGTGTGCGCCTTCCAAACCTGAAGATCGCCGCTTACGCCGAAAGCTAATTTTAATTAAAACAAATTTAGTGCAGATGGAACAACATTTAATAATTTATCTATGCTAGTGTACAAACAAGCATTTCATATGTAAATGATTCTAGTTCCTACATTTATCCATGATATTTAGGTTCTACATGTCATCTCAGTATTTGTTACATTACAGCTGATCACAATAATAGTGAAACAGTGGAGTAATATTTAAATGATTGTAGTTCCTACCCATAATTTATTTGTTGCTGCTGAAAAATGCAAAAAGCCTAAAGCTTTTAGAGCAGAATCATGAAATTTATTTCACTGTGGCACTATAACAATAACAAACTCACTGTACGCTAAATCGTTGCAAATTCTACAACTTGGACATATACATCACTTAATTCTTAGATGGCCTACAGTGAAGTTTGTAATAAATAAATAAATTTCATTATTACACTCTAAAAGCTTTAGGCTTTTTTCCAGTGACAACATTTCCTTCCTGTCATTTCAAAACTTTTTGGAACAAGTCCATGACTATTTGACATTCAACAACATGCTATCTTAGCATCAATAAGGCTTTTGCCCATTTCACTCAACAGTCCTTCATAAGCTATCATTTTAAGGTATTCAAAAATTAGAGTGGTAGTTGTTTACAGTCTTATCTTTTAAATAGAAAGCAACAATGTTTAATCAACAGAGTGCTGTCAAGCCAACAGTTCATTAAATGCGGAGTCCCCCAGAGCTCTATTATTGGTCCACTTCTTTTTATAATTCATATGACTCACTCTATCCCCAATATGTATGCTGATGACACCACTGTCACATCTAGTGATTTTGATGTCAATGATATTGAAACTCAAATGAATAATGATCTTGACTCACTGTGCGTTTGGCTTCAAGCCAACCATCTCACTTTAAATGTTGTCAAATCGGAATATATGATCATTGCATCTCACACAGGATTCAAATGTCAAAATGAGTGATTGTTATGTTATGATTGAAATCTAAAAAATTATAAGGGGTAATAACTGATGAAAGTTTAACATGGAATGAGCATGTATCCCAAAACTAAATTATTATTATTATTATTATTATCATTATTATTATTAATACTATTATTATTAATATTATCATTAATATTATTATTATTAATAATATTATTATTATTATTATTATTAATAATATTATTATTATTATTAATATTATTATTATTATTATTATCATTATCATTATTATTATTATATTAAATAACATAGTACAAATAATCATTAAACCTGACAAAAAAAATTAAAGGAAAAATAATTATATTTAACTTTGGTAGTTCCTTCAGCTGGTTTTCCAGGAAGCTGGCAGTGTACATCTTACAATATGATAAACAAGTATAATTTTAGACTTGAACATGAAGTTTTGTGTGCTGTGATGTGTCAAGTGAGCAGTGATTTATGAGTCGATATTCACTGCTCAAGTGGTAATTAAGAGGTTTGCAAAATTTTGCTAAAGTGGAAGTAATACTAATACATATTTTTATCCCGAATTTCATCTTTTCTCTAATATTCGAGTCTTAAAATATACTACAACAAGTATTCACCTCCGGCTCAGTGAATTTGGTGAATATTTACCGAGACAAAATTGAGATAAATATTCACAGATAATCATTAAGCTTGAGGCAAATAGTGTATATAGTTATAATATGAAATTATAATATTGATATAAAATTAATCATAAAAAAGCCAATAATTTCATACAAAAATGAACCAATATGGTAAAAATAATGACCAGTGAGAATAGAAAAAGCAAAAATATGTTCATTCAATCCAGTAAGTCCTGCATCTTGCCACAACAGTCAAAAATTTTCAATGTATTATTAATACTACAGTACTGATGTGTTACAGATCAATTAAAAACATAGGGGGCTTGCCATAACATGTCAGTTGAAGTAGGTATTACAGACATTCAAATAAAAGATATTTTATATAGTGCTCTCATTTATTGTACAATTACTTATTAATTCAGATAGCAACCCATTTAAAATCATTTAAAAAAAAAACCTTAAAAAGATAAATATATGGAGGGATTCCAGGTACATGTCAAAATTGCAGCCAGGATTCAAACAACAAATGGATATAAGATTTCGTGCCAACAAATAGATTTAAAATGAACATGCAATACTAACAACTATTTTCAAAATGCGAGTGCAAAGCTCATGGTCTTTACACTAAAAAAGGTTTGTGACCAGACTAAAACATTTGTATAATTTTGCTACAATTCAGGGCTCAAAACAAACCCTCACAAACTCACAAAATGCTAGCTTGGTTTTGGAGTGAAAAAGGTATGCACTGGCAAACCCTTGCGAGTAAGAATCAATCATTCCTTCAAAACTTTACCACTTTGCTAGTAGTATTTTCTATTATCTCTTGACAAAATGAAATATTTTCCACCAACAATGAAGAAATATGCCTTTTCTAAAAGGTATTTGGTAAATCTTTCCAATGATGAGTTTTATTTTCTATACTTTTGAGTAAAAGCTGTTGTTTATCAAGTTGAAAACCTGGAACTAGGAAACATTGAGCTAGGAAACAAAATGTTTGCTGATTGGCTAATTCCTTCTGCCCGAGAGAAGCAAAATTACCTGGTTGCTAGTGGACTAAAAAGTTAACTTTGAGCCCTGCAATTTAAGCCAGAGTCTACTAGTCAATTAAAATTCCAGGGAGATGTTTGGCACTAAGTAAATGACATACACTAGCAACACCAAATATTTGTATAAAAAATGCTACATGTACCTATTAGAAAATGAATTAAAAATTTTAAAGAGTGATAATAAACCTCTAAGAATAATTCTAGCTTAAACAAATTAAACTTTGAAAGACTTTCATCTAAATAATAATTTCATTGATGTAAAAATTAATCATACAATATCACATTGCATTTTACAATGTCATAAATACCCTGAAACTGTGTGGAGACTACATTACATACTATACTCAATTAACTTTATTATCAAATTTTATGCATATTTTGGAAATTTTCATTTAAACAGTTTATACATTTTGAAACGAATAAATAAGTATATAAATGTAGCAAGTTAATCGAGAGGTTTATAATCAAGAGGTTTATAAACTCTGCAACATTTCCATTTCAGATCTTCACTCAAAATGTGCTATATTGAGTAAATATGCACACATGCTCCAGACATCATGCATTAAATTCTAAGTATTCTATATCCAGTCCTAACCAAGTTACTACCAAAGTTACAGCAAGATGTTCTTTGTCGAGGCATATTGAATTAAGAAACTATTTTACATTGTATAGAAAAAGCATTCATGACCAAGATTACTAAATAACTTAAACAGTTCTAGCACGAGTAAGCATGTTTTTCAAAAGGGCAGTCAAGATTGTTAACATTATAATATATAATTTTAAGTTCAAACGAACACATCTAACATTAAACATATTTTTATACTATTTACTTTAATTATATCCTCTTTAAATAAGAATTGGTATAAAGAGGAAAGAAAACTTGTGGTAAAGGGGCAGAAGACGCTATTAACACAATGAATAAGATAATTGTGGAACTTGAACCAATCTTAAAACATCACGTTCATGGTTATAAATCAAAATTGCTTTGTATTAGAGGCAAAAATGAATCGATTCTTTCCTATCTAACTATATAGGCATTGAAAATCTTCAATTTTGGTTTTTAAAAAGGGGGAAATTCGTGTTTTTACAAAATCCCAACCCAAAGATGTCGAATACGATCGACAAATGCACAATACACTTATCACTTACAGTTATCTATTTTTCAAAGAAAGTTGGTATATTCCTTTTAAAAACTAAAGAATAAAACATTCTTGTTTCATATATATTAAGAATATATCTTATTTTGTTGAAAAAAATGTCATAAAAACAAACCTTGTGATGAACATGTGAGTCTCTCTTCATTGAGCATATACCGCTCCTTAGCACCACTGAGCATGCGCAGTTTTATTACCACAGGTAACCCGAATTCTGAAATGAGTTTATCTTTAGGGTGACATAGTTAACCTCTCAGTTACCAAACTTATGGCCCTCGAAAGTTAAACTTGATGAGCTTTATGGCATTATTCCATTGTTTAATTTACGAGATGTTGTTTATAAAAGAATTATAACAAGAGACATTACTCGTGATCCAGAGACACGAGAGATATCATAGCTTTCTTTTAGTTATGAAAAGTATATAAAGAAAAATTCTTTTAAAAAGTATCTTGAAAAATTATAATTCATAAAGTAATTACCCTTGAAAACAATCTTTTGTTTTCATGCTTAGAATCTTGGCCGTGGGAAAAATTAACAACACAAAAAGGTGAAATCCTCCCCCCCCCCCCCCCCCCCCCCCTTCCTTTAGAAAAGCAAAAAGCAATGACATGTACCGTGTATAATTTAGGATGAACACCGGCTTATCAAATGTTTTAAAACCAGACATATCAGAGCTATCAATTTAGCTGCAGAGTAAAGTTCTCAAGCATGTTTTTTAAATTTGGATCTTGTAACTTGGGGACGAAGTTGCAAAATTTTTGATTTCAAAATGGCGTACCTTAGTCACGTGACTAGCTATAAGGTGCAAAAGTTCTCGAAAATTCAACATAAAATGGGCCGTATAGAGAAACTAGCCACGGCAATTAAAAATATGTCATTGGAAGATTTTTGTGAATGTCTTTCAAATTGAGCTTTGTATGGTTGCCAACCTTTAACTGTTAAGGAGATATTCCAGAAAAGAGGTCATGTGACCCAACCTTGTGTTTACAAATTTGCATATTTCTCCCCACTGTTTAGATGAGGTCATCCATACAAAGCCCAGGATTGTTTGCCTGAATGTCCTTAATAGTTTAACATAAAAAAATAACTTAAAATAATGCTCATCACCCCATTTTCAAATTTCTGTTTTTCAGTTTTTTGGTCACGTGACCACCAAATTCCGAACAAACACCTATAAAATTGTTAAGGAACCTAAATGCCACTATAAGTCCAAGATATACTTTTGTACATTTTATTTAAAAATATTACCAGAATTATTGCAATTTTTTTTTTTTTTTTTTTTTTGCTTAGCAGCCTAATGGCCAAGGTCTCAAATGCACTTGAGTAAGTCCAAATTCTTTTATTCGTGTTTCTCACTATTGTATAATCAAGCTGTAAGATCATAGTGAAATAAGTTAATTTGATAATGATATATATATTTTTTTTAGTTTGCAACTGAGGCTCTTTTCACAATTTTTAATATTGATTCATAAAACTCATGAATTTAAAATGAGGAAAACACGTCAATAAAAATCATTGTCCGTGGAGGAGGTTGTCAGTGTCTGATACAAAATTAAATCGTCCTGATTTGCATAAACTTTAACTCCAATTTTCTCAGCCAAATTCAATTTTATATTTAAGATTTTTGTAGAACATGAATGTATACACCTAGGGGCTTCATAAGTAATTCATAAGTAGTACTCGTAGATCGTGTTTTATCAGGTTTTAGTCCTGATAAAACACGATCTGCGAGTACTACTTATGACCTACTCCTTCATTAAACAGTACTTTTAAAATACACAACACGACGCTGGATCGTTTTAAGAGATCTTTGGTAACTATAGAGACGAAAAAGATAACTCTTGCATATATTAAGGCCCTTTTCAGCAGGCTCGGACATCTCATTTTATTTTTTCTATTGTCAAAACTTAAGGAAGCCGGGAACAGAACAGACGAATATGTGAGTGATAGTTATTAAATGTGAAAGAAGAATGGGAGAAAACGTACGTACCGGCTTAAAAAACTCAAGGGTTTCTGATTTTTCTCTAAAAGATCTTCTAACAAGTTTTTCAATCTATTTCTTTTAGGGATAGAAATCAAAACAAAGCCGACAGTTAAGGAAAAAGAAACAAGACAAGGAAATGGAATGATTATTTTTAGCTCTTAGTTTGTTTTGAAGCCCAGAAAGTCATATTCAACATAAGATTTATTTTCAATATCTTGATTGATAGCATTTGTAACAAGTCGTATGAAATGGAAATTGCAAAAAACGTAATATTAATTTATAAACCTTTCATACGGTTTAAAAATTGTATATTTGTATTTTTTATTTTACAAATAGCTTTGGTCCTAACATATATATTCACGTGTAGCGTATTTTGCAATACTTGTTATTTAAGACTATCGACAAAAATAGCTTTTAGTTCAGTTGTCCAATATCAAGATATAATTTCGATAGAAAATAAGAAAAATAGTGATTGGTGTAGGCTGCAGAAATGGAGAATAAACTGGAAAGAAATGACTGCTCCTTGTGAAGGTAAAATGGCATGGGAGAAACGAGAAGCCAGTTCGTTGCACAGGACTGATGCTGACATGAGTTACATCAAGAAATGGGAGCTTCAAGATGCAGGTAATGGTAGTATCTTATGTTAATCTATTCAGGAAATGGTAAAGCTATAAGACAATGCATTAATTATTTTATTACCAGCAAGTTTTTCCCTCGACGAGAAATAAACAGCAAATATCCAAGATTAACAGAGCGCTTATGCAAGCTAAAAGAAAGAAACATTGATAAAGTTTATCATTATATGATCATCAATTATCCTTTCTAAAAAAAAAAACAGAAAATCAGAAACTAATTTTCTTCGCTCAAAAACATATATTGGATACTGAAAGATTTGTAAATACAGGGTGAATCAGACTTGTTTGTGTATTATAACGTATATCTAAGTTAATCCTTCTTGTGTTGTGTAGCTATGTTGCTTATTATTTTCTTTTGAATTTGTACTCGTTCTTTGTTTTGTTTCAATAATAATTTTGTTAAGTTTGTTAGTACTCCATAAATGTTGTAAATAATTCATTATTTAGTGTAATCTTCCTCGATGAGCCGTTTATCGGCTCTTGAAGAGAGCACAGAGAAAAACTATGTTTAAATGAAAAAAAATTAAAAAAAGATTTTAAAAAATTAACACTAGGCACTCTCAACGTATTTTTTTTTTTTTTTTTGCCCTAAATTCAAAAGAGCTACCTAAGGTGGAAGAACTTTCGCAGTTTCTTCGACACAGCTTTGGAGCAGTCTCCCCCATGACATAAAGAATAAGCCTAGTTTAAAGTCATTTAAGGAGGCCTTGTACAAAACTTTTTTTGCTGAAAAATCATCATTGAATCATTTTAGTATTAGTTAGCTGTTTATGATAATCCATTATCTTCAGTTAGTATTTCTAATTATCATTATCTTTATCTTTATCTATATTCATATTTGCCAATTTTCCGATATTTATTACTATTGGTACTAGTCAGTTTAGATTTCACTGTTTTTCACTAGTTTCACTAATGTCTAATAAATATTTCATCTATATTTATATTTGCCAATTTTCCGATATTTATTACTATTGTTACTAGTCAGTTTAGATTTCACTGTTTTTCACTAGTTTCATTAATAATGTCTAATAAATATTTCATCTATATTCATATTTGCCAATTTTCCGATATTTGTTACTATTGTTACTAGTTTAAATTTCACTGTTTTTCACTAATAATGTCGTCTAAGCATCTAGTTAGTGAGTTGATATTATACATTTATCATTATTTTGATTATTATCATTATGATTATTATTATTAATAGGCAAGTTTAGTAAATTTTGGATTCAGTCAGTAAGCAAGAAAGGCTATTCCAAGACATTTGGAGGAGATTCATGGAGAGTCTACATTAGACAAGGACCACAATCTATCGCACCAATGATCATTGATCATGATAATGGCTTGTACGAGGTGGTTATGCTTATCACAGAACCTGGGAACTACTCGGCTAACATCTTCCTTGATTATACTTTATGTGATGGCTTGAGGGAGCCCCCTACTGCTTGGTTCATTAATGGTAAGCGTAAGACTATTGCAGAATAAGATTTTCACGCTGAAAATTATGTATAACTTACTGACATTTTAGGATGCACTACGGATGGATTTTTTTCGAGTCTGCAGTATTCTGGACTTTTATTATTAAAATTGATAAGACTACTAAAACTGACTTTGGAAACTTAAGGCCCATTCTCACCAACTAACCTTGGTATTTGTTAATTTATCTATTGCATTTCCTTCGTCGATTGGCTGCCATCTTTATACAGGGTTAAAACTACATCCCAAAGTAGTTTAGTTAAAGAAGGCTTGAAAGTTGTTCAGATAGGCGTACAGGCTAATGGAATGGCACTAGTTCAACTAAACAATGGCACTGTAGTTCATTCCGGTGTGAATGGGGCATTAGTCATGGATCGACAAGCACTTGCAATAGGAATAACAATTGCATAATTAATTTTTTCTGCATTTTTAAGGAACAGACTATGGAACTTACCTTGATCCAAAAGGAGGCATTCTGGGCAATATTGAACGCGACCATATAAACCGCCTCTTAAACAATCAAGCAACTTTCAATTTCACAGTATATGGTAAGTCACCTACAAAAGGCTAATCCAAAAATCTGGTAAAACTTTGTGTAACCAAGAAAAACACTGTTTATGTAGAATTACTGAGATAAGACCCCTTGAAAAAGTACGATGAAGTAATTGCTAAATTGCTTCTGCTTCTGCTTCTGCTTCTGCTTCTGCTTCTGCTTCTGCTTCTGCTTCTGCTTCTGCTTCTGCTTCTGCTTCTGCTTCTGCTTCTGCTTCTGCTTCTGCTTCTGCTTCTGCTTCTGCTTCTGCTTCTGCTTCTGCTTCTGCTTCTGCTTCTGCTTCTGCTTCTGCTTCTGCTTCTGCTTCTGCTTCTGCTTCTGCTTCTGCTTCTGCTTCTGCTTCTGCTTCTGCTTCTGCTTCTGCTTCTGCTTCTGCTTCTGCTTCTGCTTCTGCTTCTGCTTCTGCTTCTGCTTCTGCTTCTGCTTCTGCTTCTGCTTCTGCTTCTGCTTCTGCTTCTGCTTCTGCTATTTTCATGTATACTTCTTATGCTTTGAAGGAGATGGTTCTTCATTAATGGAGGAAGCTCTGGACGATCAAGGATGCTATACCAAATGTTCGTTGTTATGGGATGGTTATGGATATTGGAAGAAGAATGAATGGTTCCAATACAAACCAAACCATGGTCAGTCAATAGTACAATTCAACAAGGATTTTCAATAGGATTTGTGCATAGCGTTGTGCGAAGTAGAACTTAATAGTTCTACTTTTCCAACGGATTGCAGCAACTGCAACACCATTGCATAGTGTATCTCCCCTCCAGAAATTCTTCTACCAATTTTAAGACATATTCCTCAAGTCATTGCAAGTTGCTGAGATGCCATTGCAAAGTAACGCCTCATCTCTTCATGCAACCTGGAAAGTAACACACATTCAAGCATTACGAGACCAGTTGATGAGAAAATTGTTCAGTGTAACAGAGCCTCACTTTAGGATCTATTGAACATGTCTTACAGCACGACGCGCAAAAGTATGGACCACTTTTAATGTATTCGCATACATCTATGCACGGGCTTTTTGCTGCAAAACAAGTTTTTACATGCCTTATTTGGTAAAACCAGCCAGATTCTCGAGCTCGTTGAAATGTGTCGGTTTAGCGTACGAAAGCCCGTGCATAGAAGTATGCGAATACATTAGATGTGGTCCTACTTTTGCGCGTCGCGCTGTAAATGATAAATAATATATCGTAAATATAGTATTTTTTTATTTTTCAGTTACATCCGAACTTTCTCCTAATTACCAAACTAAGACGAGGAGGTCTGGTACCCTGTGGTTTTATGGTGACTCACTGAGCATGCGCTTTATTGAATCCATGAAAAAGCATCCGCTGTGCACAAGGGTTTTTGACAGATGTGGGTATACCTACAATTGGATATATGAGGTTAATAAACTATTTATTTTATCTTCTTAAACTGTTTTGCAATTGTTTTCCCTCTCTCTCTCTCTCTCTCTCTCTCTCTCTCTCTCTCTCTCTCTCTCTCTCTCTCTCTCTCTCTCTCTCTCTCTCTCTCTCTCATTAACACTTTTATTATTAACCTTTTCAGGTAAAAGACAAACGTCACCCTCTGAAAGTAAGAACTGAATTTAACAAAACCATCATAATAAACAAGATCAGACAACTACTTGAAAGACAAGACATCAATCAACCTGATAGCATCTTTGTATTCAGCCTTGGTGTTCATTTTCCAATCTCCTTGAGCTTTTCTTCTTATCAAGATTTGTTAGAATCCGTCATTTTATTACTGAACCAAAAGAAGGACGGAAGAAAAGCCTTTAAAGGAACTGCTATATGGAAAAGTACGGCAGCTATCGAAAAGCATAAAGTTACTCGTATTCCATGGCCTGCTAAGCCTCTGAACTTTACCATGTTTAGATTTCTGACCACACAGGTGAGCAAGTCACTCGCGCATAAGAGGCTTCACACCATCACGTGGTGGCAGCCATAACAGGAGGCAGGAGCAATAGACTTCTTTAGCTTCGTATGCAAATTGCCCATTTCAGACCACATGAAATTCCCTTGAGAATTGTACTTCTATTTAAACATTTACACATGAAAGAATCAACTCCCAAGAGTGGCATCACATGGGAGACAAATTTTCAGTTATCACTTTGGCTGAATAAAGTAAAAATACTTATGCAGTGAACTACACTAATCAATTTGGTCTTGGAATTGCGACCTATCTAATATGTCCTATAAAGTTTGACCAGTCAATCTGTCAATCTGTAATCAAACATAAATTAAGCACATTCACGATATCTCGTGCAGTCAAACAAAGGAACTGCAAATCAATATGATATTTTGATATTGGTCAGCAATGAACATTGAAGGGCTTTCAGCGTGGTCGGGATTTCAAATTTACGTTGACATATGAACGCCATAGTACGTGCATGCACTGCGGTACTGGTAGCAAAAAACGCTTTTCAGCAAATTCAGCACTCAAAGCTTTTTTGCACATTGCAAATGCTAAGGGGGATGTGAAAATATTTCGTCCTTCTTTCGTTTGACTGCACGAGATATCGAGAATGTTCATTATCAGAAAAACGTCTAATGACTCACAAATGTCTTTCTTTCTTTCTTTAATGCAGAGGAATCAGCTCTTTCATTCATTCTCCATGAGCGCCATGTGTAAAGCAGGTATACAGGTTCTTGACGTGTACCCCCTTAGTGCTGCGTTTTACCAAGGAACACTTGACTACGTGCATTATAATGATACTGTATTTTATCCTGCTGCAAACGTTATACAGAACTACGTCATCGAATCAAGACGGCAAAGACAGGAGAATACGAGAGGGGAATAAGAGTAAAAACATTTGAGCATCCTTTTTATTAATGGTCAAATCAAATGGTAGAAATGTTATTTTTTGATTAACTTTATTTGTTTTCAAAATAAACACTAACTCTTTTCCACTCTCTTATAATGCCACTGTTTACTTATGTCATTCGAACAGCTCATGAATTTAAAAAATTGCATTCGGGAATGAAGGTAAAAGTTTTCTAGATTTAAACACACCCATATGATCAAAAGATGAATTGACAAGCTGCAGTATCTTTATCTTGTTTTGCTCATACTGCTTTTTGTCTCTATTTTGAACACGTTTCAGTTGAACTAGACTACAATGCGATGTCAACAAACAATCGCGTGATCCGCTCTGTCTGTATCTTAATATCTTAAAAAGCTACTCTTGTCCGAAAAGCGTATTTATTTAGTATCAGGCTTAATCATTTAAAAACTACTCTAGTGTACCTCAGAATCACTATCATTTATGTAAAAGGGGGTGGCCCTACCCTTGCTAAGCTAATTAAAAGACGTAGCTCTCCCCTTGAGTCTACAAATTTGACTAATGACCCTCCCCTCTGAGGCCCCAGCCCCCCCCCCCCCTCCCCCAATTATTTATATTAAAAAAACGTACCTTCCCTAAATATATAGTTATTCTGAAGCACTAAAACATTAGCTTAATAAAAAATTCTCCACTTCAATAAAATTAGTTATCGCGGCTCACAATGCATTCTCTTTACTGTGATTTTGATGCTAAGCAACATGCGGGACAGTCTCTGTGGGTAATCGATATGAATACGTTAGAGAAAAGGTCATCAGTTCTGTGGTTGGCAAAGCTGACTACTTAGAAAGTCGAGTCCATAAGAAGATTACAAATTGAAGAACTGAACCAAACGCCTCAATTTCAATGTCAATTATTTGTAAGTATACTTATACAAAAAAACGACATCAGGCTCTTAACCATATATGTGATAATCTCTATGTATCTGTTCGCAAAAAAGGCAAATTAATATAATTGAATGAAGATAAAATTTGAAATAATTATCGGTTTCTCTTTGATTTTCCTTGAATTTCATTTTTTTCAGGTTCAGACTATTTACATGGCTAAATTTCGTCTTAGGAAAGTAATTATCACATTTTATATCACGATCTGCTTTACCTTAACAATAATATTGATCGTAATCCTACATAACCTAAAAAACCATGTGCTACTAATGAAAGAAGGTAACACGTTAAAAAGGAACGATGACAACATCATGGATTTTCCACGTCAGTGGTGTCGGATAGAAAAATGGCGCCATGATTGGAAAGGGATGCTTGGAGAATGTTCTAGAGACATTGAATGGGAGAAAAGAAATACTACATCTTCTGATCGAACAAGTGCGGAGAAAAGTTATATAAGTCGCTGGGAACTTAGTCTTTCTGGTGAGTTATCTTTCATTGATTTGTTGCTTTAGACAAGGCAGCCAACTAGTCTATTTTACACCTATTTGAGAAGAACGTCATTTAAAGATAACAAAATAGCAAATACGAATGAATTATCAAAAAACTATTTTTTTTGTTTTGATTCTAAAGCCTCCTAGATTGATGAGAATATAAATCGCGCGCTTATAGTCTTTAAATAATTTGAATCGTTGTAAGACATACTTTTCGCCCTGATGATGCACTAGAAGTGCGAAAGCTCGGTATTATATTAAAAAATAGTGGAAGAAACAAACGTAAACAAAATGGTTATTCCCACTTACAATAACATTTTAGATATAGAGAATATAACTGTTTTAGTATATACCAACGAGAGAATTTTCAAAAATGTCAATATATATATACTACAAAACAGTGGAATAATTACACCTGTTTTGCATCTTGTGTCAATAGGATCTTATACAACAGACACCCTACCAATGCATAATGGGTTACCTCAGAGATCTTGTTTAGGTCCATTACTTTTTCTAATGTATGTGGATATGGAAACTAAAGGTTAATCATGATTATAATACTGAATATTTCTAGGCCATTTTAGTCGTTTCTGGATTCAGTCAGTGAACGTTAATGGTGACCATAGTGGATTACCTCAGAGATCTTGTTTAGGTCCATTACTTTTTCTAATGTATGTGAATATGAAAAATATTTCACTGAGGTCCCAGACGTATGTTTAATAACTAAAGATTAATCATGATTATAATACTGAATATTTATAGGCCATTTTAGTCGTTTCTGGATTCAGTCAGTGAACGTTAATGGTGACCTAAAGAACCATGGTGGAGATGCATGGAGGGTATACATCCATCAAGGCCCAGCATCGTTAGCACCAGTGGTAATTGACCACCAAGATGGACGATACGAAGTGTTATTTCTTATCACTGAGCCTGGGGTCTACAAAGCACAGATTTCCCTCGACTACACGCTGTGTGATGGATTCAGAGATCCACCGTCGGACTGGTTTATCATTGGTAAATAGACTCGTTGCAGCACGTCGAAATGCAGCTTAATTTGGAGGAGAAAGCAATAGGTTCCAATTCTCGTGAGATTGGATTTCGTTTGATTTGTCCTCCAAATTGAGCTGCTATGACGTCAAGTGAAAGGGGTATGTACACCAGCTTCGCATTTGATGCGGCAAACTGCTGATTTTGAAGACCACAGACTCATTTGCACAGGCTTAAGGACAACATTCAATTTGCACATTCTTTACTGCGATTCTCAATATTCTTTGAAGTCAGACATTTCAACGGCTTATTGTAAAATTGGTTTTTCGCTGCCGTCAATCAAAACTAATCAGTCGGTACCTTTTATATTTTTGACTGGCGGCAGTGAAAAACCGAATTCCAATGGGAATCTCGCAACTACCGAGTTCGCAGAATATTGAGAATCGCAGTAAAAGCACATAACAGTTGGCCGTTGCGAGACATCAAAATTTGCGGGTCGGACCTCAAGCATAAGGGAGTAAATTCAACATGGCATGGTTTGCTCAGATGTAAGGGCATATTAGGCCATATTAAGCTTTTCAGATGTGGAATATTTTGAAAGATCTCATTCTTGTAGATATATGTACCCATCTGTTCTAATGTTTTCTCTTAGGGACAGTGCAAGGAAAGTACCAAAAGGATGGACTATTAGGCTACATTGGAGATGACTACATTCTCAAACCCTTGGGTGGAAGAAAAGAAACAAGTTTCATTATCAGAAACACAACAACTGTTGACAACCAAGGTATCAGAAAGAAACTGTTCCTTCTATTACACCAGTTTCGCATTCGATGCAATTCAAACCGCTGTTTTTGAAGACCACAGACTCATTGCTCAGACTTAACCTCGTTTATACGTTAGCTATTCAACGGCATCATTAAAAGTCCGACGGATTTCAAAACATTGGTATTATTCAATTCGCACATTCTTTACATTACAGTTGACTCTAGCAAATCATTAGCAACAGCCAACTGTAATGTAAAGAATGCGCAAGATGAACAATACCAATTTCACGGACGTTTAATGATGTGGGTAAAAGCCCAGGCCGGCCCAACTGTCAGAGTCTGACGAGAAGGTGCTGTCTTCGTAATTCATCTGCAAATGGTCAGAAATTGAAGTGTTTTCGGAAAAGGAAGTTAAACTATATACCCTCTCTCCCACCTCTTCCGTAACCAGTATTTAATTAACCAGAACCTACTAGATTATTGATATGCTATGAGTAAGGGTTGTCTCCTTGTTCAGGAGCCTATTTCTAAGCCTGATGTCCTCTCATCCTCCTCCGCCTCATTCTTTTATCATTAGCATCATCGTTTTGCCGAAGTGCAACAATAAATAAATATAAGTAGTGATCAACAGAGTGCAAGGTAAAGTCTCGCACTGACATAATGTGCCTTGGACGTATCTTGATAGTGCTGAATTTATAAAGGCGTGTTGAACATGGCACGGGAAAAATACTCTACCGACTGACGTGTCGGTCTTACCTTTTCTCTACTTTTTAACTGATTCTTTAGGTTTCTTCGAGTACTGTAGCAACTACTCTGACGGTGTCTGCACATCCTACAAGAAAACAATTCCTTTGTGTCAAGATGAAGTAATACCAAAATGCTCCCTCCTGTGGAATGGACATGGGCAGTGGATAAAGAATCGATGGAGGCCCTACTTTACAGGTCTCTATCTGACATCTGACAAAAATTGTTTCAACCTTAAATAGCTGTTATTATAGATGCATGAAAATGAGATGCAAATGAAATATTCTTTTGTTTTAAGAATCACACAAGTGGAGAAACCAGGTCGATACCATGCTTGTTGTCTAAGTTGTATCTCATTTGCATGCATCCATAATAACCGCTATTAAAACATGTATACATTGCATGCGCAACTGACCATATTTCAGTCCCTAAAATTAATCCACTGACCGGCTAGGACTGGAAGGATGTTATGCCTCCGAAGTTACTGATACAAAGCGACATCTACCGCGGAAGACAGATTTCACAAAGTCCCAATGCTGAGCATGAGAGTTTGCCAATAGCTGGGTTTCACTTGACGTCATATCCTCGTGCGGAACGTTCATGAGCTGAATCACAAGTTTTCAATAGAATTCTTTCTGGCTGACAACACATGGTGGTCAGTGTTTGACCACCATTTGGAGCAGATAATGAGATTCAAAAACTTTTATCAGCTGATTGAAACCCAGCCATAGACCATTTCACGGTTGTCGTCGATCAACCTCATCCTCGATATTGTGTAATTTATTCTTTAGAATTTGACTAAAGTCCGAGGAATTTTTAGTGTTTCAATTGTTTGATAATGTGTACATTCCTTAAATCACCGTGAGCTGTATTCAAATTCTAAAGAATATATTACACACTATCGAAGCTGAGGTTGGCCGACGACAACCGTGAATTAGTCTATTGTCCGTAAGATCACGATCCAGAATAACCCTCAAAAATGTACCTCCGTTCCTAAAATTGTAGGTCTTTTTTTCGTTTTTCGTAGGGTTTTACGAGAAGAGAGATTCAACTGCTAGTACATCAATACGTAGGTCGGGAACATTATGGCTGTTTGGAGATTCGGTCAATTCACGGTTCTACGGCCTTTTAAGGAGTCGTCCACTTTGTACTAAGATTTTCGATGACTGCAAGGAGAGCTACAACTGGATCTACCAGGTATTCTATCAAGATTCATTTCTGTCGGCAGCATTCAAACACTTTAGTCATGAGCTCTTAGCTGTGGAGGTTGAGCTATCACTCTGTACTGATGACTTCTCAGGTGCACCAGATTTGGAATCAAGCGCATATTGTTATTGGGATAGTTGGGTGGTACATGAGTTGACTACTAGTCAGTGAAGTTTTCAGTAGTTTTATAGTAGCTTAATGGTGATTGGTTATTCTTTTCTTTTAGGTGAATAGTGTTCACGAAGGCAAGACAAATTTTGACGGCAAAGATTTCAACGCATCAATCATTTTGAACCAAGTCCGTGACATACTCAATAGATCCGATATGAATCATGAAGACAGTGCTTTTGTCTTCAACATGGGCGTCCATTTTCCGATCTCTCTTAACTTTACAACTTTTAAGGCACTCGTTGATGACGTCATACAATTTCTTCTTGCTTCGGATGAGATTAGTGATGAAATTGAATCACGTGACATGACTCCTGAAAAACAGGATGCCAGTAAACCAACACGCAAGGCAGAATCATACTCAAGAGAAGCCTTAAAGAAGAGAAGATTTAAGGCTTATTTGATATGGAGAACAACATCAGCTGTTCAGAAAGAGAAAGTCGTAAAATACGTAGGAGCTGTGAACCTAACATCGGCAAGATTTGAAACATATCAGGTACTAATGAATAAATAATAAATTGAAAGAATAATGGATCTTGGTAAGACCATTTCCGCTCTATTAAAATCTTCCAGGATTTACTTTCATTAAACCATAATTTAAACTTTCTCATTCAAAATCTATGCCCAAAAGAATATTTTTAAAATTTAAAATAATGTGGGAAAATTAGAGAAAAAATTTCATGTCGCGTCATCTTCGTCTCTTTAAAATATACTGTTGTGCATCCTTTTATAGTTGCTAGCGTAAGACGTACATCTGGTAGTTATGATGAATCCAAGCCAGAAAAGAAGAAACATTTATGGATGATTTTCTTTCTTTTTTTTTTCAGAGGGTGCATCTGTTTCAATTATATGCCAATTCAGCCATGTGCAAAGCAGGATTGCCATTGTTAGACGTATATCCCGTGACTGCAGCATATCCGCAAGGTACACTAGACGCAGTTCACTTTGACACGCAAGCCTTTGTTCCTGTGGCAGAAACCCTGGAAGGATTCTTTAGTGCTAAGAAAAATGCTAATAACGTATACTTTGATGGGGCTTTCGAATAATACATGATAGAATTTTTAGATTAATAGTAAGCTAAGTCATAAAATCATATAAATAAATGGGTGAGCTCTTCCAAATAATCACAGGCGCGTTCTAACTTGGTTAGGGAGCATTCACTTTTTAGGAGGAGGGGGGGGGGGGGGGGGGGGGGGGGGGGGCGAAGGAATTAGAGGAATCAAATAGAAAAAAAGGCTAGCCCCCATGGTAAGGAATTGAATATTTCGATAACCCCCCCCCCTCCCCCCACTTCCAAATATAAAACTTTTCTAGCCCGCCCCCCCCCCCCCCTCCAGAAAAAGACTAAAAAACTATATTTTTATTCATTTATTCATGACCCCCCCCCCCCCCCCCCCCCCGGTTCAACAAGGCCCTGGTACACGGTACACTGGGTTACCTGGGTGGGATAGTTCACCTAAGTCTCTAAGATTCTAAAGGCAGAACTAAGACCGTACGTATTTGTGTCATAAAATCCATCGCGAAACTCCACATTCTACTCCGTCAGATTCCAGTCCGAATCAGTTTTACCATAGTAACTACGTTGTTAGTTTGCACTAATGTATTAGGTGAACGTCAATCATTCAAGTTCACTTGACCAAATAACGACATTGATTGATGTTTGGCACATGCTAATCTATCGGGCTATACACGGGAACCCTATAGACCCCTTGCACGTGACGTCAGAGCAGCTCAATTTGGAGGACAAAACAAAAGAATTCCGACGTGCTGCAAGGGGTCTATAGCATAGGGGCGCAAAGGTCTCTTGGGTAAGGTCCTGAAAACCCCTTTGTACTTTATCCTTTTGTCGTGGAGGAATCAGAAAGCCAAATTAAGTAGAAGTTGAGAAGAAGAAAACAAAGAAAACCGCAAAGGCGTTTTACGAATTGCCTACCACAGGTAAACCAGTAACTAAGGTATTTTACGACTGGGTGCCACACGCGGGTCGCTAAATAACAACTCACGTTCACATCGATTGACGGAAAAGCTATTGTTCCAAACTGCATTGCTGTCGCATGATCTCTTCTGTTCTGACTAGCACTCGCCGGATACACCGAAATACAAAGGAAAATACTGAATCCTTATTTAGAATTCTCAAGCTGTCTAGTTAGATTTTATTTTCGAACAGCCACTCGACCAAAACCTTTAAGTTTATCGAACCCTGAAAAAACTTCTGGTGGGCTAATAGGCGCACTTCAAAGATCGATCTTTTCATGAGCCCAACCTAATAAAATCAAAGAAGACCGCCTTATTATCCATTGTTTTCACTACGTTCGGCCCATGAGAAGGGTCGGCGTTTTATCTGGGCCTTAGCGTACGTCTATTTGACAGTACGAGAAATGTCAGCACTCTTCATTAGTTCATTCTACACATATTTCTCTTCTGATTCGCTTAGAAATCGTAGTTCCACTGATCAAATATTATACTTATACTCTTATCTCCTTGAACGAGTATAAAACATTTTGTAGCTAAACTGCATTAGACTCAGTAATAACAAAACAACAAGTTAGGTGCGGGCGTCTCCTTTATTAATGCCGGACAAGATCATAAAACGATAAACTGCAAAAAACTGCAAAAATTAAATTTTACATGTACAAGCGTACGAGAGAGAGAGAGAGAGAGAGAGACGCTTCGAATGGTTGTCACTTGTGAAAACAATCTTATATGTCTCTGCATACTAAACACCTTTGGGACCTAATAATACAATGGTTACATTCCGTAACGCTACAAAATTAATTTCGTCAATCTGTATTTTACGAGCGCTGTCATTTAAATTGCATTCAAAACAAATCTGTAGGGAAATCTATTGAGTGTTCCAAACAACATAGCTCTCGCATGATCTCTCACTCATCTTTACAAAGACATCCTCAAGTAGTACGTTAGGCCCGGTTTAGAAGTTGAATTCCACATGTGCCGAATACAATCCATATTGTATCAGCCAGCAATTCAGTTTTCTATAACTGCAAGTGGCCGAAATAAACCATATCATCCTCCTCCTCCTCCTCCTCCTCCTCCTCCTCCTCCTCCTCCTCATCATCATCATCATCATCATCGTCATCATCATTATTATTCTATTCGAGAATTAAATGCATGTAATCGCCTTCCCCAAAAAAAATTATTGGTCACTATTTTTGGTTAGCATTTTTCGAGCATTTTCCGCAGTCCACAATGTAGACTTTTGTTGATTTTGTTGAAAAATAATTCCGCCATGAGTTCGAATAGCGTTTACGATTGATTTAAAGAAGGATAAACTAGTATTTCATAAATTCTCTTAGTATTAGGAAAAGGAAATATAAACGAAAAGCCTAATGAAATATTTTTGAAATCTTGAAAAGGAGAATATCGACCTTCGAGCTTGACCTTAGAGCAAGCTTTTTTTTTTTTTTTTTAAACAGGTTGCCCAATTCAGTAAAACTGGTTTAAACGGGGACCTGTATAGAGCTGTCAACTCATTGCCAGGTCTTCAAATTTCGTCCACTTGATTCTAAAGATATAGAGCTGTTAAGTTGTGACGTATTTCCGGGTCCAACTGCTCAAAAAAAACCGCTAAAATAAAGCGAAAAACGTACTCAATGATTTAATCTCCACCACATTGCCGTCAACCAGATGAATTTTTTTTTTTTTTATTTATTTAATAGCTTTAACAGATCACGAAGAGACTCGTGGTCCATATGAACAAGCCCCATACTTACATAAACATATGCAATACTAACAATAAACAAACAGATACATAATTAACAACAAAATGTGACACATAATATGAATAACACAATAGTGATAATAATAATTTATCGACAACAGAATGTTGCCGGGGAAACAGATCTGCATTTAGAGCAAATAGTTTTAAAGGTTCTTATTCGGTCAGGATAATGTGCCAATACTTCCAGTAATGCTAAAAGTAATGCTTGACATGATTTATAAATAAGTAAACACTGGTTTTAGAAGGCTAGAATTGACCTAATATCCACGTTCGATAATTGGCTCACCCCTGACCATGTGACATGGTAGACTCTTCCACAGTCCCCGCTCGGCCACTGCACTCTCCACGCTGTGAGACTGTAACGGTACAATGCCGAAAGGGCTTCTGGGTCCAGGAATCTTGGACCCATCATGCCTTGAGAACCGAAATATATCACAGGAAGCCCAAGCTGGCTACCTTTATTTTCAACGATTATCAGGTTGTTTGTTTTGTTTTGTTTTTTGTTTTTTTTTTGAAAAAAAAAATTAAATACTTTAAAGTTGTTTTTATTCTTATTCTTTTCAGCTTTTCGGACGATTTTTCTTTAAATATCGGGGTTTTAGAATTAGCCGCCCTCACTGATTTCATTTCATATTTCTTATCGGTTTAGTATAAAAGGGTCATAAAAAGCTCAATAAGCATATAGTTCTGAGAGTGGTTTATTTATTTGCTATACCTTTAAGTACCTTGTGTATCCAGGACTTACTTGATGTGATTTTAGGTGGTAAACATTCAACGATAAGCACGATAAGCATATAGTTTTGAGAGTGGTCTATTGCTGCGAGCCGATAGGCGAGCAGCAACACTAATCTTAGCTTTTGGGAACCCTGTGCCATGTATATGCCATGAAAAAAAATGGATATTGTATTTTCTTGTCTGTCATTCTGTTAGTATAGCAAGCAGTCAGTATGACCAGCGTTATTTATCATCGATGTACGTGGCGTACTGCTTGCACACAGCGCACGTGGGACTTCGTTTATATAGTCTTTATGACGGTCGGTTCTTTGTTTGGTTGGCGCTGAGGATATCAAAACAAGTAAGTATTTTTTTCGCATTTTAACTATGTCCAGCTCAAAATTATTTGTTGCTGGAAGCATTCATCAAGGTCAAGAACGATTTAGTGACATATCACGAGGACGACAATGTTCATTTATGAGTTTTTCGGCGCTACTATGTGCCCAGACATTATCGATCGAAAGCTGGACTGACGCCATTGTTGATCAGATTCTTTTTGAAGGAGATAAAATGTACTTAAATGCCTTTGAAAGAGGAATTATTCCAAATACAGATACGTTGTCTCTCACGTATTTGCCTGATAGAGCTTCGACAAATCAATTGCCCACTGAGGCAGAAAACAATGACCAATCACCTATTATTCTCAGTTTATGCTCGCCTCAGTGTCTGAAAAAAACAAGCAATTATTACCATACTTGTTTCTAACTAAAGATAACAGCGCTTCATACCACTCGAAGGCCAAAACTGTGCTGTTCGCAGCATTCCCCTTTCTATTAGAAACTACTAGTTTATTTGCTATTTGAGTACCTTGTGTATCCAGGACTTGCTTGATGTGATTTTAGGTGGTAAACATTCAACGTCAAACTCGTAATCTTTCGATTTGAAATGACCTAAGGATACCCTCTAATACAGCTCTATACGATCGCTTTGTTTGTTCTAAGCCATTGTATCTGCTTAGATTTACCAATGTTGACGTGCTAGCTTCAACAAAAACTTTCTTTCGACAACAATCCATCGTGCTTTCCGTTTTAAAAATACTAGTACTGTAGTAAACAGTAAATATCTTTCATAATAATATACATGAAAAACTACTCGAATTTGATTGGCTTAGAGCAGTGCAGTTAAAGTGTAACACAGTGCAAAAATCTGTAACACAATGCAAAAAAGTGTAACACAGTGCAAATTACATTTTCCGAAAGTGGTCTTGAAACCAAATTTTATTTGATTCTGCTGTTGATAACATTATTAAGCATCAAGACTATGCATTTTCCAATCGCGAAGGAACAAGTTTAAGCGGTAAAAACGGCTAAAAAAAATGGTGATTTTGTTTGTTTTCGAATAAATTTTTTGTCGGTTTCAGTTGAAGAGCGCGCGCTGCTGACGCTATCTCACGTCATTGAGCGCGCGCTCAGAGTTTTTCTTGAGATTTTCAATGTCGGACGGTAAAGATTGTAAGGTTTTTCATGTATATTATTAACAAGTAATTATATGGTTTCTCGTTCAATTTGGGATAATTTGCACTCGTGTTTTTTTTTTTTTTTTTTTTTTTTTTTTTTTTTTTTTTTGAAAAAGACACTCGAAACCATATTATTACCTATACAAATAAGAAGGACTCACTGGTCAACCAATGAGAGAGGAGCTTAGATCAGTAGATATATCAGCCTATCAAAGAAACGTTACCATTCTACCGTTACAGTCCCTTAGCTAGCGTGAGAGTGCAGCGGCCAAGAATAGGACGGTGGAAGAGTCTAGTTGCATGGCGGCTTAAAAACAGACAAACAGACGCTGAAACATCAGCTTCTCGGCTCTATTGACACAACTAGGGACGCTGCTCGCCTTCTGGTTTGCAGAAATAAATGTAAGTAATTACGTATTCCTGCAAAATATCCCGCAAATCATATGTACATATTAATAACTATGATTTCTATTGTTGTATGCCTCGTTCTTCAAAGAGTTCCGACTACTGAATACGATTGAATTGGCGTCGTATTCTGTCAAAAATCGATATATCCTGCTGCAGACATAATAGTATAAAGTTTAGAATAATTATGCCTTTCTCATTATGGCTGGCCTCAACGCTTCATATTGTGAACAAGCCGTGGTTCTTTGACATAAGATAACGTGGTGAAACAACGATTGTATTGTTTTCAATTTCAGTTTTCGTTTCAGGTTCTCTGCGGTGTTTTCATGGCAAAATGTGGTCGTACGAACGTAGTGATCACATTTTATATCACTACAGGTTTTATATTAGCAATAATCTTGGTCATAGTCTTACGTGGGTATGTAAATAACAATGTGCAACCAAAGAAAACCGTGAACACGCTAAAGAGGAACGATGACAACATCATGGATTTTTCACGTCAGTGGTGTCGGATAGAAAAATGGCGCCATGATTGGAAAGGGATGCTTGGAGAATGCTCTAGAGACATGACATGGGAGAAAAGAAACACTACATCTTCTGATAGAACAAGTCCAGTGAAAAGTTATATAAGTCGCTGGGAATTTAGTCCTTCTGGTGAGTTATTCTTTATTAGTGAAGATTACTTCTGAAAGGACAAATGTTGTGTAGGCATTCAGTTATAGCTGATTTACTTCACATGTGACAAGTAAATCCGAGAATTCAAATGTAGTTTTCAAGTCTTCATATTACTTCAATTTACATAAACATGCGAACTCTGTAGTTGCGAGTTGCCCGTTGGAATTTGGTTTTTCACTTCCGCCAGTCAAAAATATAAAAGATACCGACTGATTATTTTTAATCAATGGAAGCGAAAAACCAAATTTCAGCGTGTAGCTTGCAGATACCGAGTTCGCATGTTTATGGAAATAGTAGTAACATTTCAAATCTCCGATCAGCGGCTCCGATATCCAAAAAAAACTCAGTCAAAAATTAGGTTTTGGAAATTATTCAATGCTCCATTGGTTTTTCTATATTTGCATTTCTCATCCTTCAGTAGACCTGAAAATGTCGTAAAGATAACAACGAAACGTAGTCTTCTATAGTTAGTCTATTTTAAATTATAACCCAAAGATGAATTTTCGCGCGCTGTCATTGGTTCAAATGGGTCACGTGCAGGACGGGTATCAGGCGATATCCCCCGTCTGAAGTGATATTCGTCCAGTAGAAGTCAAAAACGTAAAAAAAGAAAAGAAAAAACATAGAAAACAAAGAAACTCGGTTTTTAAAAACAAGTGAGAGTAAAATACAAAGACTGGTTGAGAAAACTACGCCAGAAAACACAAAAAATCAACAAAATATACTGTAAATGTCTTCAATGGTAAGCATCCATTTTCTTTCTTGAATGAAGTTTTTGGTTTCTTTTCGAAATTGTTTTTATGAACTACTAAAAACCAACAAACAGTTCGACGACTAATGCTAAACAATACAATATTCAATGTCAAACAGCTTTCATTTACCAAAATAATTGTTTTTATATCCAGCTTGGAGACGAGAGAGAATTATTTTTTGAAAACTCTGGAGATGATGAGTCAATGCAGTTTGCTGAATCTATTTCAGTGAAGTCGTTGGGTTATAAAGTAAATAAACCCCTTCTGGCTCACTGGAATATCGGCTGATAATGTCCTTGGATGAGAAATGGTCCTCAAAATATCACATTCGCCCTCGAAGCTTCGCTTCTCGGCCAAATGTTCTTTTTTCAGACCATTTCTAATCCTCGGACATTATCAGCCGCTATCCCAGCCGCCAGTAGGGGTTTATTTACTAAATAACTTTGATATTACGCGCGCTCTGATTAGTCAAAAACCATGCATGATACATGCTCACGTCATTTTTTCTCTCTCGAAACTGCTTCTTAAAAGCATTTGAGCGCTAATTATTTTATAAAAGTAATTAAAATAACCAGGTTTCCGTGTATTATACTCTGATAAGAACACTTGAGATGTGGAGAGAACACTTGAGAAGCTGAAAAACACTCCGCTACGCGTCGTGGTTTCCTATGCTTCTCTCGTGTTCTCTCCACACCCCGCGTGTCTTTATCAGAGTATAATACACGGAAAACTGTTTTTTATTCCTTAATAATTTATCATTATTATGATTATGATTATGATTATTATTATCACATGATCATTATAATCATCATCATTATTATTATTGACATTTTATTAGGTTCTTTGCAATTTTTTGATACAACTTTGCGGGCTACTGGCCTAAGCTAAGTTGTGATTAATTATATTTTTTCCCCGGTCTTATTCCTTATATTCATTCAGTATTCCTTAATTTCCTCTTGGTTCATCTTACTTAATATAGGTATAGAATGTTAGTCAGGTCTTTTCACAACACATAAGACTTCAAACTGTTATTTCAAAACCTAACCGAAACCTATTAACCTATTGTTACAATGCTGCTTGACTTTTTTTTTTTCTTTCTTTTATTCCCCCCCCCCCCCCTTTTTTTTTATTTCTAAAGTTCTAAGACTTTTCTTAGTATTCTGGCAGTTTCATTATTATTATTATTATTATCATCATTATTATTATTATTTATTTATTTCCAATTTGCTTAACGTTTTGCTTACAAAATTCTAAACAGGGCCTAGATTGCCGAGTCCAATCCATGAACCTTGGGAAAACTAGGATGTATATAATTACTGATTTATTAAAAAAAAAGGAGAGGGTTGAAAGCGGATTAAATGATTAAAAAAAATCAATTAATCATAATTATTTAATCATTATTATTATTAATCATTATTATTATTAATCATTATTATTATTAATCATTACTATTATTTTTTAATAATAATAATTTTATTATTATTATTTATTTACTTATTTATGTCCAGTTTGCTTAACGTTTTACTTACAAAATTCTTAGCTTACCGAGTCCAATCCATGAACCTTGGGAAAACTAGAATGTATTTTTAATTAGAATTACTGATTTATTAAAAAATTTAAAAAATTAAAAAGAAAGGAGAGGATTGAAAGCGGATTAAATGATGAAAAAAATAATCAATTAATCATAAGAGTTCTCCTGATGACGTGAGCAGTTCCTAGGAGGGCAATCTTCTGCATTTCTGTGATAGGAATGTCTCCTTGTAATTTATTGACGTACTGCTCTAGTCCTTTGTGTATCAACCCAAGTGCCCCGATGACGATAGGTATGGTTTTTGTTTCCATACCCCACATTTTTCTAATAATAATTATTATTATTTATAATTAGGATAGTTTTCCTTCCTTTGTTTTCCCTTGATGTATTGAATCATATTTATAGGCCATTTTAGTCGTTTCTGGATTCAGTCAGTGAACGTTAATGGTGACCTTAAGAACCATGGTGGAGATGCATGGAGGGTATACATCCATCAAGGCCCAGCATCGTTAGCACCAGTGGTAATTGACCACCAAGATGGAAGATACGAAGTGTTATTTCTTATCACTGAGCCTGGGGTCTACAAAGCACAGATTTCCCTCGACTACACGCTGTGTGATGGATTCAGAGATCCACCCAAGGACTGGTTTATCATTGGTAAACTTTAAGCTTAAACAATAGATACTGAAAATGAGCTGCCTAGTTAGCGGATCTCTACTGCGCTTCTCAATGTTCTGCGAACTCAGATATTTCAACGGCCGGTTGTGAAATTGGTTTTTCTTTGCCATCAATCAAAACTAATGGGTCGGTATCTTTTATGTTTTTGACTGGCGGCAGCGAAAACCCAATATTCCGACTGGCAACAGCAATCGTAGTGATCAAACAATGGCATAGTTTAGTCAGACGGTAATTACGGCATTATGCTTTTAAGATGTGGAATATTTTGAAAGATCTCATTCTTGACAATGACAATGACAATGACAATGACAATGACAATGACAATGACAATGACAATGACAATGACAATGACAATGACAATGACAATGACAATGACAATGACAATGACAATGACAATGACAATGACAATGACAATGACAATGACAATGACAATGACAAATATTTAGTCATAAAATATAAAAAATTATAAAATATTTGTATCCTTACATAAAGGTGCGAGCCAACTGGATTAACTTAAGAGCTATACGAGGCCAGCTGGCTAACATCTTTTATATTGTTTCAATTTATCGGTTATTTATCAAAATTTACATCTACAATAACATAATAGTGAAGTAATGAAATAATATTATGCATACATTAATTGGTTACGTACGGATATTTTTGTTTTTATATAATATTTAAACAGGTTGCCCAATTCAGCATAGCTGGTTTAAATGGGGACCTGTATAGCTAAATCTAATAACAATATAACAACATTAAATACAAATAATGGTAACACAAGACGAAAAGGAGAAATGAAAATAACTGATTACAAAGATTTGAAGTGGCTTTTCAAAGCCGTTTTGAATTTGGAAAAATGTGTTTCCTTTCTAATTTTAGCGGGCAGGAGATTCCACGTTTTGACAGCATTAACCCGGAAGGAGCTCTGATATTTAGAAGTACGGGCTAGAGGTAGTCTCAGAAGATCCCTATTTCGAATGTTGTAGTTATGTATGTCTGATGAAAAATTAACAAATTAGGATAAATAGAATAATATAAAGTATATATGAAGGAGGAAATTTCTATTTTATATTATTGTAAGTTTCAATAATTGCATTTTTTAGTAAATCTTTAAATTTCTTGTAGATATATGTACTCATCTGTTCTAATGTTTTCTCTTAGGAACAATACAAGGAAAGTACCAAAAGGACGGACTATTAGGCTATATTGGAGATGACTACATTCTCAAACCCTTGGGTGGAAGAAAAGAAACAAGTTTCATTATCAGAAACACAACAACTGTTGACAACCAAGGTATCAGAAAGAAACTTTTAATAGAAACACTCGATACTAAAGATTTGTTACGGGATGCAAACGATATATATTTTGTTAAATTTACCCAACAAGGCCGTGCCTAGTGTGTTGCATCTCAACTATTACATTTTGCTGTTTGAAAATGGCTTCTATTTTCTCTTTCTCCTCCATCCCTTTCTTCTTCTTCTTCTTCTTCTTCTTCTTCTTCTTCTTCTTCTTCTTCTTCTTCTTCTTCTCCTCCTCCTTCTTCTTCTTCTTCTTCTTCTTCTTTTTCTTCTTCTTCTTCTTCTTCTTCTTTTTCTTCTTCTTCTTCTTCTTCTTCTTCTTCTTCTTCTTCTTCTTCTTCGTTTCTTTTCTCCTTCTCCTTCTTCTTTTCTTCTTTTTCTTCTTCTAGATCATCAATTGCTTCATCAACTTGCAGTAGAGGATGAACACATGAAAGAGGAAACATACTCAACTTAACTTCTATATCTCGGTCTTTCCTTTTCCGTCTTTTTAACTAATTCTTTAGGATTCTTCGAGTACTGTAGCAACTACTCTGACGGTGTCTGCACATCCTACAAGAAACCAATTCCTTTGTGTCAAGATGAAGTAATACCAAAATGCTCCCTCCTGTGGAATGGACATGGGCAGTGGATAAAGAATCGATGGAGGCCCTACTTTACAGGTCTCTATCTGACATCTGTACATATTATGTCTCTGGCACGACAAAAATTGTTTCTAGGATGAAAGAAATATTGCAACTGAGAATATTTCAGTCCCTGAAATACTGCCATTTGGGTTGAACCTTAAAGCGTGAACGATTTTACGCGTTGTACGTTTCAAACGGTTTTGTCTGGTTTTTGTGATACTTTTTACCAGTGAAACGTCGACATTTGGATGGTGAAATGATCAAATTAATGGGTGTTGTGAGCACACATCTCATGATTTGCTCAGGTTTTCAGATTTTTCCATGAGTTGAGAATTATTAGATTCTGATCAAACTGTATCGTGCTTTGAATTGCAAAATAAAGCCGTTTCTCAATTACCGGCTCAAACAAACGTCAACAGAATTAAGTTTTTCAATGTTGCCACTTGCATGGGACACAAAACTAGACAAAGCCCGAGTTACGCTAAATGTAAAATAACGCGTAAAATCATTTGTAAACGCTTCAAGGTTGAACACAGAAAAATCAGTAAATTCACTGACCAGCCCGGACCGGATACCAGTGGGATGCTTTGACAGATATTCTAATTACCTCATGCAGAACCTCTTTTAAGCAGCCACCTATTATGTAACCAAAGTACCTTTATTTATCGGCTACTTGACAATTTCCCAAGGGTGGCTGTACTAACCGGTAAGTACCGGATACTAGAAAAGACATCGCTTTGATTATAGCTTCCCCATAGAACAGTATTGGGATCAATCTCAGTGAAGGATGTAGGGAAGATTCTCTAGTACATTTCCTGAGCAGAACGTGGGGGAAATAGTGTCTTCGAGCAAGTTTAACAATAGTCCCTTTCACATTTCCCTGTGCCATCTTGAAAGGTAGCCATGCCTTTGCATCGAAGCGAGACGAACGGTGAGCTTGCAGTGATAGACCTTTTTTAACACCTTTGGCAATTATTCACATGTCTCTATCATTGCAAGCTCACCTTATGTCTCGCTTCGATGCAAAGACACGGCTACCTTTCAAAATGGTGCAGGGAACTATGAAGGGGAGTATTGTCTGTTGGAATACGACCCATACAGAAAATCCTAAAAATATTTATAACCCTTTGGCAAATGGACATTTGTTCTCGGTTGAGCCCCTGTCACAAAATCCTACATAAGATCCGTTCCTGAAATTGTAGGTCTTTTTGTTGTAGGATTTTACGAGAAGAGACATTTATCTGCCAATACATCAGTACGTAGGTCGGGAACATTGTGGTTGTTTGGAGATTCGGTCAACGTACGGTTCGTTGGCCTTGTAGGGAGTCGTCCACTTTGTACTAAGATTTTCAATGGTTGCAAACAGAGCTACAACTGGATCTACCAGGTATTCTATAAGACTTGGAAAATAACCAATTTAATTTGTCGTTATAATTTCGGTCGATTTAGTTTACATTATGATTTGATGATTGTCGTTTGTCACTGGTCAATCAGCCAAGGCCAGTTCACTTCTCCATCTTTGATCGCTGTTAATGTTGCATGGTTTCATTCTCTTGAATCGCTATCAAATCATATGTGAATATAGCTACTTCTTGGATATTTTTTTCTGCTTCCAGGGTTTCTTCCGCAATTACTTTCTTGAATTTTTAGCTTGGTAGGTTGACCAGGTACGGAATCGAATATTGTTATTGGGTCAGTAGGGTGGTACAGGCTTAAGTGTGAGTCAATAAGTTGGTCAGTTTACTAGTAAAGGTTTTAATAGTAATGTGTTTCGTAGTTGCTAAATGATGATTCATTATTCTCTTTTTTTAGATGAATAGTGTTCACGAAGGCAAGACAAATTTTGACGGCAAAGACTTCAACCCATCAATCATTTTGAACCAAATCCGTGACATACTCAAAAATTCCGATATGAATCATGAAGACAGCGCTTTTGTCTTCAACATGGGCGTACATTTTCCGATCTCTCTTAACTTTACAACTTTTAAGGCACTCGTTCATGACGTCATACAATTACTTCTAGTTTCGGATAACATTAGTAATGTAAGTGGATCACTTGACATGGCAACTGAAAAACAAGATGCCAGTAAACCAACACGCAAGGGAGAATCATACACAAGAGAAGCCTTAAAGAAGAGAAGATTTAAGGCTTATTTGATATGGAGAACAACATCAGCTGTTGAGAAAGAGAAAGTCGCAAAATACGCAGGAGCTGTGAACCTAACATCGGCAAGATTTGAAACATATCAGGTACCAACGAATACGAATTCATCTATTCTCTCAAAAATGGTATTCACGGGCACCAAATTTAAAAGTCGTTGTCGGGTTCACAAAGGATAAATCATAGAATCTACGACCGAAGGCCCGGGGGGTGGGGGGGACTCAGGGGGTAAAGTATCGGGTATGCTCGACGGAAATTTCCAAAAATACTCCTAAAAGATACCGGAAGTTTTTTCAAAAGGGCGTGGCTTGGCAAATTTTAACCCCTAAGAGATACCACAAAAATAATACTATTCAAAAATATAGGCTTTTGAAATATTTTTCCTTGAGTAATATTCCGAGTTTACGCAGGCATACGTATCGCGTTATTATGCGATGGGCTAGTTCCTTTTTCAACACCCTAAAATATACCAGAAAGTGCTGATTTGCTAAACCTCAAATTTAAGACCCTAAAAGATACCAAATCGCTGATTTTTACCCCTAAGAGATACGACGAGCATACCCGATACTTTTTCCCCGGAATCCCCCCCCCCCCCCCACCCCCGGGACCGAAGGCTAATACTAGTCGTTGCATATTGCAAATGAAGTGCTGCGAGTCTGTGTAGAATGACTTCTATATGATATCAAAGTGATTGTGGTTCCTGATGGCTCGCAGCAATTATACATTCAGGAAGATAATATTTGAAGCTTCTAGAAATCACGATAAAGAAAAGTCATGCTATGGACAAACGTTGAATTAACTTCACATGAGCCGTACGCATAGAAAAAAAATGGATAAAAATGTGGTCTTTTTTATGTCATTAGGGGTTCGGGGATGAGGAAAGTAAATTGATAGAAGATTTGACTCATTTGGGCAAAGATATTTGGACAAGTTGCCAACTGAAATATTTTTCGGCTTATATACAGTCAGTGTCATTCATTTATAAATTTAGTAATCATGCCTGATTATTCAATCTTCAAAAAAAATGTCATTAATGTTGTCCACCAAAAAAGACATTTAGACCAAAACAAATGTCACGTTATATCTAATACCTTTACTCTAAATGCTCGATGCCAGCAAACATTGTATAAGTAGAGTTAATAACTATCATTATCTGTTCATTGTTACTCATTATAGAGTTTGAAACCAGAATTTATATCGCCTAAAACAAATGAACAAACCATCACGTTAGACTTCTTTTGGTCCATAAGTCTTTTTTCTCAGGACAACCTTTTCGGCAATGACTGTATATTCATTTACATTATTATAGCTGATGTTTTTTCCTCGTATAAACAAAGTTGTCTGTCTGTCGGTCGATCTGTTGGCTCATGTGAAGTTCGACGTTTGACCTAGTTTAAGTGTCACAGTCAAGCCAAAAACGAAGAAAAATTATGAATGATTTTTTTTTCAGAGGGTGCATCTATTTCAATTATATGCCAATTCAGCCATGTGCAAAGCAGGATTGCCATTGTTAGACGTATATCCCGTGACTGCAGCATATCCACAAGGTACACTAGACGCAGTTCACTTTGACACGCAAGCCTTTGTTTCTGTGGCAGAAACCTTGGAAGGATTCTTTAGTGCTAAGAAAAATGCTAATAACGTGTATATTAATGAAACTTTAACTTCATAATCTGTTACTAAATAAATTATGAAAGTAAATGAATAATTGCGCTTTTGTGATAAATCTGTGTTTGTTTTTTGCTGCAACGTATGTACGTTTTGCTTAGCTGAGGCGAAAGACACTAGAGAAAAAATAAAAGTTTGTTTCTTGCATACATATATATATATATATATATATATATTGTATTTATATAGAGAGAGAGAGATTATATAGACACATCAGAATAGACACATCCAGATATATATATATACACCGAATCCCTAAAACTTTGACATTTTTGCGATATATATACATATATGTTTGAGTGCTATTTTTGTTGAAAAATAAAAAGTAAACAAGAAGAAAATCAACTGCAAACATGTTAAAAAGCCTCATTAGGTATTCTAGAACAACTTGGTAACAAATGTTTGTTGAAAAACGACTGAAAAAGCTGTCTTTCATATATATGCATATATATCGCAAAAGTGTCAAAGTTTTAAGCCAATATACAACAACATATGCCTTCCGAATATATATATATATGTGAAGTAAAGTGGTTTGGTACCATGCCTTGAGTATAATGTAGGTAGGAGTAAAGACTTCGGAAGGCATATGTTGTTGTATATTGGCTTAAAACTATATATATAAAGACGGTTGAATTATTCGTAAGTAGCTTTCTTTGTGCGTTCGATGTAATGCACCAATACACCAGTTTCGCATTCGATACAAACCGCTGTTTTTGAAGACATTTGCACAGGGTTAGCCTCGTTTATAAGTCAGCTATTCATAGACATCAAATAAAAAAATTAATATGAGAGATACTATATTTTGTTATTGGTCAAGTTGCCTTTTATCCCCTTTGACGTGTTGGTTGCTTGACAACATGTATGGTTCTTAAACATGAATGTCGTATTTGGTCTTGCACAAGTTACATTCCTAGGATAATTTGTGACATGATTGTTGCTTGGCAACAAGTATGACGCGTGTGTTGCTTAGTGACAAGCATACTTTAGGGTTGATACAAATAATACCATATTTGGTTATTTGTCGGGAAATTTCCCAAACCTAGGTATACCATATTTGGTCATTCCTTGCGTAAGTTACTTCCCCTAGCATAAGGTGTGTCGTGCGCGTTGCTTGGCAACAAGTATGCTTCTTAGAGAGGAATTCAAATATTTCCATATTTGGTCATTCCTTGCGTAAGTTACTTCCCCTAGCATAAGGTGTGTCGTGCGCGTTGCTTGGCAACAAGTGTGCTTCTTAAAGATGAATTCAAATATTTCCATATTTGGTCATTAACTGCGTAAGTTACTTGCCCTAGTACAAGGTGTGACGTGCGCGTTGCTTGGCAACAAGTATGCTTCTTAAAAAGAAATTAAAATAATACAATATTGGGTCGTATTTTGCGAAAATTCTTTACCTCGTATAAGGTGTGACATGCGCGTTGCTTGGCAACAAGTATTCGATTCTTAAACGAAGGCTCACAATTTTTGTCGCATCGTAATGTAGATCAATTAAGGTATCTCTGGATGATGTTAGGATTAACCTTGAATGGCAAAACAATCTTTTCTCAGTTTCCTATATAAAACCATTTTTATCGCCGGTCGAAGTGACACTCATTCATTAATGATGAATAAGAACATTACGACTACTTTTCGGCCTCGACAACACGATGATAGGAAAAATTACATTTTTGGTTCTTCGCTGCCGCCAGTCCCAAAAGGAAACGTTTTTCTCTCTGCGAATCCTTTATCCACAGCTAAAGAATCATTTTCCGGACAACAATCGGAAAAATCGACCGAGGAGCCAGAAGTCGAACACGTCAATGATTTGTTTCTGAACACAATGCTAGAGGATGTGAAACTTTCTCTCCACCAGTACCGGCAACAGTGCATTCAGAAGAGAAACAGCTGCAAAAATGAGAAAGGAAATCAAGAAGAACAGATTAAAGAAAATAGTAAATCATCTTACTAATATTCTACTTATATCTGTATATAGATATTTCAAAAAAAAAGGTTGGTGAAGGTTTTGTTGCATGTTGAATGCCAAGCACGAAATACTTTCTCTCCACCAGTACCGGCAACAGTGCATTCAGAAGAGAAACAGCTGCAAAAATGAGAAAGGAAATCAAGAAGAACAGATTAAAGAAAAGAGTGAACCATCTTACTAATATTCTACTTGTATCTGTATATAGATATTTCAATAAAAAGGTTGGTGAAGATTTTGTTGTATGTTGAATGCCAAGCACGAAATACTTTCTCTCCACCAGTACCGGCAACAGTGCATTCAGAAGAGAAACAGCTGCAAAAATGAGAAAGGAAATCAAGAAGAACAATTTAAAGAAAATAGTGAATCATCTTACTAATATTCTACTTATATCTGTATATAGATATTTCAATAAAAAGGTTGGTGAAGGTTTTGTTGCATGTTGAATGCCAAGCCCGAAATACACTGTAGGCGATGATAATATAATCAGCACCATTAGTTACTATTAAATCATGGAATAGAATGACTAATACACGTGAAATTAAAAGTAAGTTTGAAATTGTTATAATAGATCTTTTTGCTTTACCACTATTTTTGACTTCGTGCGCTTTAAAAACATTAGATGAGATCAAAGATTGTACGGAATTTCAACATCTTTAGAATTTGAACAAAAGATGCTTGTATTTCATTGTTGTGATTAACAACGAGTCGGGCCGTGCCAATGCACAACACTTGCGTATATTGAAATTATGACCTGACTACAACTATTGTTCAACAACAATGAAATACAAGGATCTTTTGTTCAAATTCTAAAGATGTTGAAATGCCGTACAATCTTTGATCTCACCTGATCTCACTGATCTCATTGTTTTTGGAGTGCACGAAGTCGAAAAAAGGTCTAATCGGTACAGTTATTCATAAAGCAAAACTTTCAACAAGAGCAGGAATTTGTGGTAAAAAAAGATTTTTCAAACCGACTAGATTTAGCACCAATTTTGTATATTGCTTGCTTTATGAAAATGATTCAGTATGAATAAAACTATCCAAAAATACGTACCTTCAAAATTTATTTAATGAACACGAAATATACCCTTTGGGTATGGCAATTTCCAGAGCCGCTCAATAGACGCATCAAGAGTTCCGCGCTGCTGCTCAATGCGCATGCTCAGGGGATTAAAAAGTGGGATAATATTTTGTATAATATGCAATTTTTCGGTATATTTGATTCAGAATTCGTTTAACGGTACGCGATCTTGAATATTTAGTGAAAATTGTACTTGACAAGAAAGATACAACTAAAATATAGCATATTTTACAAATTTTATCCCACTTTTTAATCCTCTGAGCATGCGCTTAGAGCAGTAGCGCGGAACTCTTGATGCGTGTATAGCCAACATCCGAGATATGCTTCGCTTGTTACGCACCAAGGTTTCAGTACGAGGCTCCCTGCTAAAAAATTTTCCTGTCACGAATCAGAGCATTTAGCACGGAGCCTCACTTTGAAACGTTGTGCATGACAAGCGAGGCATGTCTCGGAAGTAGGCTATTCAGAGGACAAGACTTTGAATTTCAAGCTGGCCTTAGACAGCACCGCACGAATTTTTAACTGTTCACATATTTGACCAGTACATATATTTTACACGAAACCGTCTCTTCTGTTGACACGGAAAAGGACTCAAATTTGCATGGCTCGCCGTTTGAAGTTTTGTACGGATAGCACAGTTCTGTGTATACGAAACACTACTGAAAAGGTACGACTTTTTGAACGGTTAGAAATTCGTCCAGTACCGAGTAAGGCAAGCCTCAATTTTCATGAGAATAAAATTTTATCGTTTTGTCCTCTTAATAAAGCTCCATTTGGAATATCCTGCAAGGGCTCATTACTTGTTACTGAGAGATTAGTGTTTCTAGTTTAGAGTCAACATTTTAATGACTGATTTTTTTGTAACGAAAAATAAAGAACATGAGTGGTTGACCGATGTAATTTTCGTGTTAATCTTCTATTTGGCTTGTTGTAATAATTGTTTAAAAAATTGTGCAAGTTTGAAGAATTTTTAACTTTCCGCCGTATGCCGGTTGTTTTCTTGCACGTTCAAGGTGTCCGGTGCATGCACGAACCGACCCATCACAGCGCGCGTGCCTCGATGCTTAGCCAATCGTCTCTTCCCAATACAAAAACACTCGTTTCCAAAAATTTAGAGAAACAAGTTGAAGCACGTGATGCAGTATGAGAAAACTAAAGCAAAACTTTGCCATTCATCTCTTCGAGTTCCGGGAGATATATGACTTTTAAGAATTGGGCGAGGGCCGCTCGAATTACAACAACGTAACAATCCTTTTCGCACTAAGTTTTACAATCAGCTGGTTAGCATTACATAATATAAAAATAAAATATCTATCTATTTCTCGTGTTTTCTGGTGCAATAATTGCAGGTTCTCCTGCTACAGTCTCTATTTGTACTCCAGGATCATTGTGTTTTGTTATGTGATAAGTTAAAGTGTATCTGAGATTGTCTCCTTAGATTTCTATTAGAGCGAAAACACTAGAACCATGAAATAAAAACAAAATAGTTACTAACTAATAGTTTTTATTTAGTGACTATTTAGTCAATACCACTCAACCAGAAGGAACAAATACAAAAGGAAACAATACCTCATTACAACTTTACTTGTCTTTTATAGTAACTAATAGTCGCTAAATAAGAACTATTACACACTAACAATTTGATTTTGTTTCATGGTTCTAGTGTTTTCGCTCTAGTAAGATCAAGTCACCTGAAGATAACAATATCAGTTGGTCCAGTCCAACCTTTTATACCAGAATCCCTCTAGCTGTTCGCAGTGATTACTTCATATTTCATCTTCGTATTCCCAAGGTCTGTTTTCCGACTCTATTTCAAGGGAGGATCCGTGATCCAGGGTTAGATTGATTGGGTGGCTAGCCATACCCCTTTGGGGTTGATAATGATAAGAAAAAAGGATAAGGTACAACCTAAGAAGGACCCTATGATGCCTTTCTAGGTAACAGCTACCCCCTTGAAATCGTTCTAGATCCGCCACTGCTGTCTGGATCCGCACATTCAGATCTGAACACTTTTGCTCTGGATTCCCCAGGATGGCACTCTACCATGAGATATATCCTCAAAGTGACTACATTATTTGATTATTTGATTTGATTGAAGTCATCCAATATGAAGCCAGACCTTGAATGCATCCTATTTAGAAAATCTATTACTAACAGAAGTGAATCCCTCAAAATAGATTATCCAAGAGAGCAGGCTTATGGAGTGCTTACTGATTACAATTCTGTTGTCAGTTCAGGATTTGAACTTCTCCTTAATGCTTCAAAACCGATAGTAGGATCATGGGTGTCCTTGTAGGAAGAGGGATTAATAAGTTGTGATGTGCTGTCGGTGTGAGAATGAGTTGGAGAATCGGCATTGTTTTCTTCATTGACTTCCGGAATGGAGTTATCTGCAAAATCCCTGTGAGGTGGCAGAACTGCATTAATGTAGTCAGGGTCGTCGTCGTCAGAGTTGATGGACACCTCTTCGGAAGCTAGTGAACCAGTATCGGAATCCGGGACAGGTGGGGGCGGCTCTGTTGGTGGGGGTGGGAAAAAAGTCCCAAAATTAACCCTGTCACTGGTATCAAAGAATTCTTCTTCCTGACCATGCTCGTCATGTTCATCATTATGATAGGCATCATTGATATAGTTCATGACGTCAGGTGTGGTCTGGACTTCCTCGGAACCAACAGACGAGGTTTCGTCATTCATGTTAACGAACCCTTCATGGGCTTCCTGTTGTTTTACAAGAAATTAGAGTTACTAAATTTGTTCTGGTTTGTATTAAGACTCATTATGTTTATGGGCTCTATGAATGCGCCATTCAGCTACGAAAGAATGGCGAGATATCTCGTGAGCCTGAGCTAGTTGTATGAAGCCCGAATAAGTTATCCACCTCATAAGCAGTATCTGGCAAATAAAAGCGCTATCCATCGAAAAGCCAGTTATCTATATGAGAAAATCCAGTGAAGAACTTCTATTCGAGCTTCGTGCAACCGAATCACGCCATTTGGATAAAGTTCATCTGCTTGGATAATGATTTATCCTGTGGACGGTGCTTATTTGGGTTTCGTAAATTAAAGGCCGATTTACACGGTACAACTTTATTACAAGGCTTTCGCATGCAATCTGCTTATCCCCCGCTTATAACACGAACTGCGTCGTGTAAATCAAGTGCACCCTTCAACCTGCTACAACAGTTGTGAGCAAGTTGTATGGTTGATTTACATGAAGCAATTCGTATCGTAAGCGTGGCGTAAGCAGATTGCATGCGACCGTTGTAAGCGAATGTTGTGCCGTGTAAATTGGCCTTAAGACTGGCTCCTGAATTCCACAAATCCCACGTTATACGCATGCGCATAAATTAGTAATACGTTTGGAGTATGTTGCGGAGCGGTTAAATAGTTTCTTCAGATTTACTTGATAAACATCACGTGATGTTTTCACGCTATCAATAGACCAATTTAGAGATGCTCGAGCGCTTTCAAATAACTTATGTTTCCCTTTCTCTATGGCGGGAAAATGTTTTGTGACGTCATCAGAGGATACCGCCTATTTTATGACCGTTTAGAAAGCTCAACGCTTCACTAGTTTTTATAAAAATGTTCTTTTATTTGTTTACATAAAAAAAATTAAAAAGTGACATGAGTATAAATAGCTATTTCTATATGTTTTATCGAAGCATGAAAATCTGAATTTAATTTAGAAAATTTGACTCTGTGAGTCTCTACTTTATCTTACATTTTAGTACAATTTCATGTGAAATATGTCTTTCAGACGAATAGTTTTACATCATTTTCATGATTAGTTTATTATTTATACTAAAGAGATTTATGATCATAAAGTGGTTTAATGATCATGACAGCCATGCTGGAAAACAGGAAAAATGCAATGTTTTTGAATAACAAGACATTTGATTTCACCGTTGGAAACGGCTTGTCCGCCATTTTGAATAGGTCTCACCACAGGTAGCCCAATAATTAAAAATGACAAAACTTGCGTGCGCAGATGTGATTAACCGCGCGTATTACCTTGATGTTTTGTCCTACAACATGGCTGTCTTGAAATCGCTTTATACTGAGTCAAAATGAATGCGAATATTTACAGGGTTATTCTAAGTGTAAAAATCTATAAATCTATATTAAGAGAAGGATTACAATGAGAACCGTTTATATTTTTAAGGGTTGGTTTTAGTTCTTTTATAATGCTGTTGTTCTGTGTTGGGTTTAGTGCTCGCTCCTGTTAAAAGATATCATAACTCATTAGAAGTTATTAATCTCAAACATATATCAATATAATTATTAATATCATTACCATTCATTGGTTTGATTGAAGTTCAAAAAGGTTTAAGAGCGTTGATAAAAAGTTCGTTAATAATAAGAGTTAATAGGTATTGATAAAGTTTAATTTTTGAATTCCAGTTCCATCGTGGAACGATGCTCGCAAAACGTGGATTATTTAAGTAGTACACATCGGTCCTTTATTATTCTTTCTGTCCTTTTAGAAATTGCAAGTTTTATTTCCTCACTCACTTATTCGCACTTTCCTATTCTCATTCTATTCCTATTCTATTCCCATTCTAGTCCCATACTATTCCCATTCTATTTCCATTCTATTCCCGTCCTATTCCCATTCTATTCCAATTCTAATCCCATTCTATTCCCATTCTATTCCCATACTATTCCCATACTATTCCCATTCTATTCCCATTCTAATCCCATTCTATTCCGGTCCCATCCTATTCCAATTATACACTTTTTTATTGCACGAAAGTTGGCAGTGGCTTGTGGACTAACTTACCTGTGCAGACTCGACGTGTCTTAGTTTACTGACGGGCATATTACCATCGATATTAATGCTGAAAACAAGACCAAAATACATTAATATCCTGACAAAAATTAAGTTGATTGAAAAGATGGCTGGTCTATTGCTGGGTTTCAATCTGATAAAAGTCTTTGAATCTCATTATCTGCTCCAAATGGTGGTCAAACACTGACCACCATGTGATGTCAGCCAAAAATAATTCTATTGAAAACTTGTGATTTAATGGAAATGACGTCAACTGATCATGAAACCAAGCAATAGACAATTTGCATCAAAGCTCTAAAAGCACTCTGGGAAAGTGAGTCCTTTAAAAATGTAACAGGGAAATCAAAGGAACTATCAGAAAAAAATTACTCTGTTATTTTCGTCTGCTGAAATCTTTTCATTTCCATAGAAAATGTCGAAGGAAAAAATGTCAGATGAATTTTTAGAGGAGCCAAAAAAGCGTAAGGACTCACTTTCCCATCATGCTTGTGCACATTGGCTATTGGACCATTAAACGAACAGATTTCATATGGTGGAAGATTTGAGACTGAGCATGACTGTTGAATAGTTTTAGCCAATCAAAATACACAAATACATTAGCTGTCCATTCACAATATTGTTGGAAGAGTCATGTGATACGTTCTCAAGCCATTCAAAATCTCTTCTAATAGATTTCTTCAGTTGTCTTATATTCAAAAGATGTATTGAAGTATATCAGGCTACAAAGCATAAAGTATATATGCAAGCATGCTGCAGACAAACACAGCACTGATACCAGGAACTGCTGCTTGGTGCCTTAATAGACTCCTTGCAGCACATCGAAATGCAGCTCAATTGGGAGGAGAAAGTAAAGAGAAAGTCCTCCAAATTGAGCTGCTCTGACGTCACATGCAAGAAGTTTATTATTTTTTAACAACAGATATTGCGAAGGCAATTTATGATTAACTTAACTCATTTATTCAAAAAAAGTATTTTTTTATCTAAAGCTTTTTAAGTATTTATTTTTAGTGAAACACAACAATTTTTATATTTAAAAAAATATTGAATAAGCGACATTTAAAATCTACACTAAATTAACTATTTATATTTAAAAAATATTTAAACATATTTATAGTATCTTTATTTTAAATTGTTTGTTTTTAATTTTTAGATGATTATTTTAGTTATAAAATTAAAAGGCAAGGTGGAAATGGCCAACGCCCTAGTATTTTTTTCCTCTTCTTCAAGAAAAAGGTATTTTCTACTCGGTTACGCCTTGCGTTTACACGACATCGATTAAATGTGAAATAGTCTCTTTCACAGTTCCCTGCACCATCTTGAAAGGTAGGCGTCCCTTTGCAACGAAGCGAGACGAACGAGCTTGCAATGATAGAGACATTTTAGTTTTAACACCTTGGACAATTATTCACATGTCTCTATCATTGCAAGCTCGCCATTCGTCTCGCTTCGATGCAAAGGGACGGCTGCCTTTCAAGATGGCGCATGGGAATGTGAAAGGGACTATTCGACATTTAAACTGGGCCTTAGCGGGAAAATCGAAATCAACTGATGTTGGTGACAAGCTGTCAATTCTTCAAGATAACTTCATGTTTAACGCAATTAAGTTTGGTTAGATATGGACGTTAATTTATTTCATTAGCAGAATATTAGCGACAATCAAGACGTGGTCATGCGTGGACAACTACACAAAGAAAAGAGAAGAGTCCATGCGATGTTACTAACGTTATTGGGTGATACCAGGGAGGTGGGTGATACACGGTTCGACAAGCGTCCACTGTGCCTCTTGCTAGTGGTGCCCAAAGAGAGACATTAGTATTCATATTAAGGATATTAGAAAATATTATTACAATAGAGGCATAGCACCATCACGTGATGGCAGCCATGACAGGAGGCAGGAACAATAAAGTCTTTCCCCCTGGGAAACTGTATTCTTTCTCATGTAAATCATATTAGACCAGATTCAATTGTTCCTGCCTCCTGTCATGGCTGCTATCACGTAATGGTGCAAAGCCTCTATAATTTAATTATCAATCGGCTGGAATCAATACGTTAATACTGCATGGTCTAAACCTGGGCCATGAGTAATGAGTTTAAAAGAGGGTCTGGATGGGGGTCCAGCGGTCAGTTGTCAGTTAAAATTTCGCTTATTTGTCAGTTATCAGTTAAATTTTAGGTCATTTGTCGTTAAATAATAAATAATGAATAATATAGAAATAATAAATGTGGATTGACAGTAGTTTCCTCAGAGTGGCTCTTCTTCCACAGCATTCCAAATAGAATTTCGAAAAATCGGAGAACCCGGAAAAACCATCGAAGCACAGGCTAGCGCTAGGAGAAAACTAACAACAACTCTACTCACATACGACACCGAGTCTAGGACTCGAACCCGGGTCGCCTTGGTGAGAGGCGCGCGCTCTCATCGCTACGCCACCCGTGCTCCCTGTCAGTTGTTGGTTTACCCCATTCAGACACTTTTGAACCTTGATGATATGAAATTAGACAAAAGCTCATTCTTGCTCACTTGGTACTGATGTAGGAGAATTATTATCATTATCATTATTATTATTATTATTATTATTATTATTAATATTGGTTTTACTTGAGCATGCGTATGGTACATATGCTATCTTAAGAAGATTATATACATGTTTATGTAGATTTTTATATATCCTTTTATTTTGGAGGTATAATAAAGTTTCCCCATTTCAGACCACTCCTTTTTCTCTTGTGTATTATTTCTTTCTTTAACGTTTTTATTGTTACGTTTGATTGGATAAAAAAATGGGAACATAAATAATGAATGGGATAAATAAACTAGAACTGACAGTGGATTCCACTGAGTGGCTCTTCTTCCACTGGATTCCAATTGGAATTTAGAAACTTGAATTTTGAAAAAACAAATTTAAAGTGTGCCTCAATCAAAGATTCTAATTCCCAAAATATACAAAATGATATACAAAATGGGAAACGTTTTGACAACCACAGATTACGAAGATTACATTTCCATTTCTGGTTTAGTACTTACAGTATTTAATATAACGGTCATACATTATACACGAGTTTACTTTTACACATTTACTGTTATGTTAAATTTTTATAGTTTCATATTAGTCAAGTTAGGCTGTAGAAAATTTAATAGACTTTTCTCCAATAGTCCCCTTCACAGTTCCCGGCGCCATGTTGAAAAGGTAGCCAGGCCTTGGCATCGAAGCGAAACGAACGGTGAGCTTGCAATTATACCGAGACATTTTTGAACACCTTGGACAATTATTCACAGGTCTCTATCACTGCAAGCTCACCGTTCGTCTCGCTTCGATGCCAAGGTCGGGCTACCTTTTCAACAGGGCGCAGGGAACTGTGAAGGGAACTGTGAAGGGAACTGTGAAGGGACTATTCGCTTGAGTGATCACGAAACAATGGTTCCAAGTCGAGGTTGGATTTTATAAAATATAAATTATATATAATACTTGTTCCGTAAAGTCCTTTATATTCCTTTTATGAGAAGAAATATATTCGTACTATTTGCCAGCCGCTCTGAAATAGTGACGTAGAATTACATCACTGCAAAACTGAGGTGTCATGAAGCCTGCGAAAGTTGACTCATAAAAGTTATATATGAGATAAATCCAGATTTTTCAGAAGAGGTTTTTGATATTTTGTATGACATTTACTAAGAAATTCTTTATTGAGTGGGAAAATAAAGTATAGAAATAACCGTTCCCCGAGTCGCCGGACTACTAAGGATGACACTTCAGTTTTGCAAATTTTCTCGATTATCATTTGCTAAAAATTTTTCTCAGATCAGCTGGTGCAGCTTTTAGAGATGAAACATCAAAATATATTAAATAGAATTTAGTTCGGAATCCAAGATCTATAATTGTACTTACTAGTGTGCCTCGTCGCTGAAAGTAACTCGTGCATTTTTTCGTATTCTTTCTCGCTCGCGTCTTTTCCTTCAAAATGGAGAAAAATGATTCATGGAAAACACAGGAGATTAATCGTACAAGATATTGATTGTCAAAATGTAGAGTTCGGTACTTTTCACAGATCACAAAAGACCGGCAAGGTGGTGAGGTCAGCGGTACTTACTTGATAAGAATGACAATCATAATAATTCCACCAACACCAATCAGTAAAGCCAGGCATATCATGGCACCAACTATAGCTGATAAGCCACCTGTTGAGATCCGCTTCCCAGTTTTGGGAGGCTCATAAGTTCTTATGTCCCATTTTTTATATTTGTCATCTATGTCTGTCTGTTTTCCTTCAAGTGACCTGTAAAGAAGGAATAGAGAGTAACGACAACGACAACGACAACGACAACGACAACGACAACGACAACGACAACGACAACGACAACGACAACGACAACGACAACGACAACGACAACGACAACGACAACGACAACGACAACGACAACGACAACGACAACGACAACGACAACGACAACGACAACGACAACGACAACGACAACGACAACGACAACGACAACGACAACGACAACGACAACGACAACGACAACGACAACGACAACGACAACGACAACGACAACGACAACGACAACGACAACGACAACGACAACGACAACGACAACGACAACGACAACGACAACGACAACGACAACGACAACGACAACGACAACGACAACGACAACGACAACGACAACGACAACGACAACGACAACGACAACGACAACGACAACGACAACGACAACGACAATGACAATGACAATGAGAAAATAAACACTATTTACTTTGTAATTTGGGCAGATGTCAATTCCGTCTTACTGCAATTCTTTACAGCATTAACAATAATCTCCGACCTGTTGAAAATATTCAACATATCAATAAGGGGTTTTTTTAATTAATGACTTGTGGATAAACGGTCAAAGGGCACACGAGTACGGTCACGGCACTTTCGTATAGAATGTGTTCACGGTATTAAGAGATTTGTTCTTTTAATATTACTTACGAATTGTCATCTCCTTCTTTGGGTCTGACTGACTTTATAAAAGCCTTCCCTCCAGTCAAATCATCTAGGACACTAAAACAAAAGAAAACAAAACAGACTTTCTTCAATTTTGTGAAATACAGCTGAAGGTTACTGGACCGCATTTATTCAGGTTTCGTCTCACATTAACGTCAAAATAATCACAAACAACTGTAACGTAAATATAATCAAATTCGGAAAAAACAATAAAGTGTGTCTTACAACCCGAAATGCGAGGAGGGTGTTTTGGAGTTGGCGCATATATTTGTTTACGTGCAGCATCCCCCCCTCTCCCCGCTTCTCCCCGGGGTTCGATGATTACCACCAGGCTAACCCTAGTTGCACAGGGAAACAAAGTAAAACGATTGCTTGCATTATATTATATAATTATCAGTTTACCTTCGAAATTCTTCGATGTTTTTGAGGATAAATTCTTGAGGAACACCAGCTGTTATCACCAAACTATGAGACTCTCTGAGAACAAAGACCTAAAAAATGAAGGAAGAAACGTAAATTGGAGATCTCTTGGTCTCTTACACCTGACGTCATCGTCGCCATCTTGATTTGGAACGATACAGGTGATATCCGTCAAAAAGGACCACTGTTATCTCAGGAAAACAATTTTTTAACTTGGGATCCCTGTGGGAGTTTATATATGAGCCGCTCGTATCACAGGGTTTTTATCACATCAGATTAAATCATTCTCTAAACTGTACATTAAGTCACTGCCGTTTTTAATGTTATGTATTTGTTTTCTTTGTCAATAATAACGTAGGTTAGCTTCTGCGCATGCTTCGTTGCTACCGCTGCCAAGTATTATATATCAGCAGACGAGTTGCTTTTGCCACAGGTATATATTTGCTTTTATCATGCGACAGCCGCATTGGTTGAAACAATATGCTTTGAATCCCTTGTGTCCCCTTGCCCTCGCTATAAGGCGTTTCAGAACGTTCCAAACAAAGGTTTTTGCTCTCATGGGAATAAACATGGCCGCCGTGCCCATCTCAGCCGGTTAATAACGTCATGTATCCGGTTCATAAATTATATTTTACTTACACATAAATTTGCGTTTGCTGAAGATAAAGGTGGGGTCGCTTTGTCTTTGGCTTTAGCTTCCAATATATATAGTTCTCCCTCCTTTTCTAGAAACGAGTTTGCACTGTGAAGACGACCAGAGACAGTTTCCAAGTGGAACAAATATTCGGCTGGATTTTTTGTGAGTTCGTAAATAACTTCCCCGTTTTCACCACTGTCGGCATCTGTAGCCTAGAAAAAATATGCAAGTATGGTATTCTGCTTATCATAGACACAAATCGAAAAACCTTGGAGAATTGAAGCGAAGACTGTGTACGAGCTTGTTTAGTTTATTATTAAACCAGCTAAGAGTGGAGGAAGGATCCAGATATAATTTAGAAAGGAGGTTAAGTTTTGAACCAGACTACCTGTATCCTTGTTTTTCTTCTTCTCAGGAAGAGAGGGGTTCGGGGACTCATTCCTAAAGTTCGCCCGCCATTAGAAAATTTATGATTATGAGTTCAAAGGAAAACAGTCTTTTTCTGAAGACTTACGACTAAAGCATTCGACGCCAGAACTGGAATGCATAAGATGATTTTTGCAGAGGGAGTACAAACCGTAGAAAATAATGCTAAATAAACTCGTGAAGCACACACATCAAAAAGAAAGTCACATACGATGATGAGTATGTATTGATGACTGAACACAAAACTATCAGGGCGTCAGTAACGTACACCACCCGTACTACTTACTGAGACAGTTAAGATAACCTGGTCATCGCTGGTGTCCTTGTATACTCCTGAAAATGATCAAAGTAGCAGTTATATTTACGAAGGCCTGTGGAAAACCGGAGAACCGGGAGAAAAACCCTCGTGTCATATATAGAGATTATCAGATGTTGAGAGCTTGATATCGTTTTTATTCGAGTGAGTGATCTGATATGGAAAACGAGTGAATAAAAACGCTATCAGGCTCTAAACATGTAATAATTTGTTTATTACACATTTAGGGTCGATACATAACACACAAGAAATATTTTATTGTCATAAATATCAGTTTACCGTTTACCGTGAAGTGATATCGTATCACTTCACTGATATGGTTTTTATTCACGGCTGTATTTCACGGATATCGCCCCTAAATGTGTAATAAAATGTCGTATCATCTTCATCTAGAGGTACTTACCTCCCAGGTAGTCAGTTTTGGTAAAACCAGGTGGATACAGATTCACCCCAGCGCTTGTAATGGTGATGTATACAAGAGCTGACCCTGAACGAGGTGACTGTCCATTATCTTTTGCATCGATGATCAACTACAAAGAGAGAGAAATCACACTGGAGTTACTTTTCTTGCTGTCCTTCCCTTTTTAAAAGAGTACATATTTCTGCTCATGATCATCCAATCAAATGCTCCATCGCCGTGTCTTTTACGATATTGAGGCGACACGGCTCATTCTCATAGCCACACGAAATTTGGTCTAACAACCACCATTCGCGTCATGACACGGTAAAGTTTATTTAACAGTTTAAGATATCCTATTTGAGTTAATTAATATATTCTTTCTTGCAGCTGGTGGTGAATTAGGAAGGCCACGCGAATCTAAGACCGTGTATACACTACCATGTTAACCTAGTATGTGTAAAATTTTAACAATGACCTGCAATTGGTTAGCATTGTTAAAACGTTTCTAACTAAGGATAAACTTCAGTCAAAAACTCAAGAATAAACCCGGGCTTACTGTGGATAGGTCTAGCCTGGGCTGATAAATCAATGGCGCACTACGCTGCCACCCTATTGACCAATGTCGAATCATGAGGCTCAGCTGCAGGGCCGTAGCGAGCCTTGAAAAACTGGGGGGCACAAAGCAACACGTGACCACGAAAAAGGAAAGCTAATTCTATACTTGCTTTGCTTTTTTGGGGGGAAAATTGGGAGGCTCCAGCCCCCCCCCCCCCCCCCCCTTGCTACGGCCCTGAACTTAGACTAAAGAGCGTTTAATCTTAGTGTGATAAATATTAACACTCATTACAAAATACGACACTACTTCTGTGTGAATTTTCTCCTACCGTGTATTTGGGTCTTTCCTTGAGACTCAGTCCTCCATTGGCTTTGATGGCACCGGTAGTTTCGTCAATGACAAATTTCCCAAAACTGCCTTCCACAATGCTGTAGCTAATTATGCTGTTATTTCCTATATCTGAATCATTAGCTATCACTTGTGTGATCTGCAAACCATTTGCGGTGTTCTGAAAGACAAATGCCAAGTTTATTGGTCAGTTAATCAGTGTCTGTCAGTATTTTTTTTTGTAAGCTTACAAAACAAGCTCCAAGGACTCTTATTAATATTGCCAGAACTAAATTTGTAAATCTTGTAGTTTTTCTATCAATTCGCCAATAAGCCCTACTATCTTTGCAGTGGATCAAGCACCGATCTTTGGGGAACTCCACAGCTTTACTTTGGCAGATGGAGGATTAATAGAAATGCATGCACATTGGTTTTTTCCTAGACAAAAAAAGATTTGATCTAAAAGGACTTTCACGCGCCCATTGATATAATGGCAAATAATCTACAATGGATGAATCATTAAGTTTTTGTATCACCGAGATCTTACCCCAAATCTTACACTTGTAGGATTCAAATTTTTTTCGAAAGATTTTCAGACTTTACACTGTAATGTTATGAAAACTTACCTCAGGAACTGTAACATTCGTGATTCTAGAAGTAAACACCGGTGAGTTATCGTTAACATCCTGTACGTTGATTATGACAGTAGTAGTGTTGGTCATAGGAGGAGACCCTCCATCATAGGCTTGGATAGTCAACGTGTACTGAGCAGTTGTCTCTCGGTCTAGCAATTTTGATATTGTTATTTCTCCTGTACTGTTATCGATGGAAAAATAACCTGAAAAAGTGAATGGAATATTTTAAAAAATCCTGTTGTATGTTTAGTAGATATTATTAAAATGTTAAATGTGTTCATGACAATTCTACTATCCAGCTGAGTTGAGCCTTAAAACCAACTCAACGTCAACCAATCAGAATTGAAGATTCAACATTGTATGTTGATTAGCATTTCCCATGATTCCAAGAGAACCTATGAAATATGAGGTATTCTTTATGTAAATTGATTGTTGGTCGAAATCATTGCGGAATTCGACATTGTAGCCTCGGAAAATGCTAGGAAAACGCAAAACAAAGATAGTTGACCCATAGTCCCAGTTTCGGGGAAGGCGATCCACTTTATCGTGAAATAAAGTCAAAAAAGACTTCGTATGAGTGTGGAAAAACTTCGTATGAGTGTGAAAAACGGACTCTTCACACGTTACGTGCCGTGGCGTGATCGTGACGGCTTCTAATCTGCTATTTTGATTCAAGAACCAATGAGGGATTTCGCGCGCTATGTCTGTAGTTTCCTTACCGTGGCACTGATTTGGCGTGCCGTTTTACAAGCATACAATATTTCTACTCTGTATACCTTAAGTTGCCACCAATAACCATGTATCATGTGTTCAATACTTTTTCTATAAAAAAAACTTAGGTTGCACGAACGAGCTGAGTTACCTTGGTCGTTGCCGGCTGTTATAGCATATCTAACTGTACCATTAGCACCACTATCACTGTCCGTTGCTGTAACCTTCAAGATACTTTTACCAATCTTCTGGTCTTCCTTCACGTCAACGTTATAGGGAATGGATCCTTGGAATGCAGGCGCGTTGTCGTTCATGTCCAGAACGTGAACCACTATCTATGAAACGGTAACGGAAAATAGATACAGATAATGAAATATTTAAAGATAAAAGAAAATGCTTTATAAAATAATCAAATATAGGTTATGATAAAACATATCCTTCATTGCTATGAAGCAAACCAAAATTATATATAAATATGGCGATTGTTTTTTATGTAACTGATAGTAAGAATAGTCAAAGATATAGAAATACACTTTAAAAAATAAAACAAATCTTCACTTTGAACGGTACACATGATAAGTGCAAAAGTGCAAAGCGATATGTTTCCCTATCGTAAGTTGAAATTGACAAAGGAATCCAGGAAAATAGCATCTAGCAAAATGTATTAACAAGAATTGTTCGGGGTATTAATACTGATCCATTATGCGAGTAAGGAATGGAGTTTCCCAACACTATCCACTTTATCAGTATGTGTTGCTTGATTGTTAAGAGCGCTGTGGTCACATCTTGAGTGGTCTCCCATACTTGCCCCGATCTAATCCAAATAAGCTTTGGACACTCCTAAAACGGAGCACTGATGAAGATCGATGGGAAAACTGAAGGGCACAAACTCGGCTTGCTAGAAAACGCATTTTTGAACACTCCTAAAACGGAGCACTGATAGAAAATAAGGGAATATGCCTCGCTGGCAAAACTATTTCTTTAAATTTCCTTTCGTTTTCATCAAGTTTAGATCTTGCGTTCTCTTGGTGATGTGTAAAGGCTTGTAAGTACATGCTGTAAATAAGGAGATGTAGTGAATATTTTCAGATTTATCGGGTTATGTACAGTCTGCTTGTTTTCCTTCCTTTTTTTAAGATGGGAGTATTGCTTAGACGCGAGCTTTTACCATTGCGACTCCTCGAACTTTGCCATCTTTACTGAGTGTTACTCGGAGATTATACTTGTCCTTAATTTCCCTGTCCAGCGGGTTTGTGCCAACTTTAAGGTCTTTAACATTAATCTCGAAATGACCATCGCTGTTGCCATCTAAAATTGAGAAACTTGCTCCAGTGATGTTGTAGTCTTGCTCCACGACCTAAGGTAGAATTTTAGGTACGATTACAAAGTGACCAACATTGCATGACAGGTGCATTTTATGGCATGGCATACACTCTAGGGGCGTGTATGAAAATACAAGTGAAGATGTGATACTCCATGGTATGCCACGAGAAAGCATTGTGGTCATAAAGTTATATTTTTCATAACATTGAGAATACGTTTGACCCCCTGCCATCCATTACGTTCTAGGTTTTTAGATGCTTATAAAGGTCCCCGTTAACATCACATTGTGTTACTTCCTTTGAATAATATCATCCTTACCACTAAACCCATCACAATTTCATTTGGTCTATTCTCAGCGACTTGTACTGTATAGGTTTTGTTAGTCTTGGGCTCAACGCTAACAGACACGACCGCTGTTGCAGAGCGTGGTGACGAACCGTGATCACGAGCTTTCACAATGATCTACAACACAAGTCAAGGGTACATATTGGTTACATTTTTGGTTTTGATTTTGGCTGAGGTTGTTCGTTTTTGCTATTGTTATTGTTGCTGTTGCTGTTATCATTTTCGTTGTTATTGTTAGCATTAGTGGTGGTAGTGGAAGTGGTTGGTGATGGCCATAGGCTCGATCACGTACTTCAGTGTTTAGTTTGGTGGTAGTCCTGATCATGTTGTTATTGTGTTTGGGGGTAATAAGGTAATAGTCCTGGTAATGTTCTTTTTTTTTTTTTTGGTGGTGGTGGAATTGGTATTTGATGATGGTCATAGTCAAGGTGTTGTTGTTCTTTTTTTTGTTGTTTTTGTTAGTGGTGGAGTGCTGATAGATAAGGTATGGTGATCCCAGTGATGGTGATGGTGACGGTGATGTTTCTGGTTTGGTGCTTGCTAAGGTTGTGGTGCTGTTAAAACATATGTATGAATGGTAGTATTACAAGTAAACTCGCAAGTTTCATTCCTTGCAGCAACAATGCTACAGGTCAAATTTATAAGCTTTCCATTATAAAAATATCCAAGGAATGTGAATCGTGCATCGTTGCTGTGATCAAGCAAATTTGCCAAGAAATAATTAAAATCATTGTACTAAATTTCATATTTCTCTGCATCATATTTACCGTGTATTTTGGTTTGGTCGTGTAACTTAACCCTCCAGTGGTAGTGAGAACACCACTGTTAGGGTCAATAACAAACTTGCCATCAGCTCCTTCCTGTATGACATATGTAATCTTGCCATTGTCTCCACTGTCTGCATCGGTGGCTGATACCACTGCCACTTCGGTTCCATTTGTTGCCCACTACAAAACAGCCAAGACAATTTACTGAATAAAATCGTTGCATTTTTCCATAACAAAGTTGTAGCTGCTAAGTAGTGCTTACCTCAGATAGGACTTTAGTGAAGAAAGTCTGATTGATCACCGGTGAGTTATCGTTAACATCCTGTACGCTGATTATGACAGTAGTAGTGTTGGTCATTGGAGGAGACCCTCCATCATAGGCTTGGATAGTCAACGTGTACTGAGCAGTTGTCTCTCGGTCTAGGCTACCAGACAAAGATATTTGCCCGGTCGTGTTGTCGATGGAAAACAAGCCTGGACATGAATAAAGGAATATGAAATAACTTTTGTTTCTAGGATTAAACAGTATTTGACTCTGACTAAGTAACTTTTTTACTTCAAGACGTTTCGACCGTAAAACTACAGTCTTCAAGAAGTTCATCAGTTGACAAAATTTATGGCTTCTGACAGCAATTTTAGAATTTTAAAACTCATATAAAATAACTTGATCGTTATGTTTGTGTGGTACTGTAAATAAAACAGCAAATATCCCGATTATCTTGTAGTTTGGACGGTTGCAACTTCATAAGGTTATACCTTATGAAATTCCAATGAAAACCCACCGACAACCCATTCCTAAATGGTGGACATGTTTGTTTGCCCATGTGTAGTTACCTTGACTGTTTATGGTACGAATATTTACTGCATAAGCTACTGTAACTTACCTTGGTCGTTTCCAGCAGTGATGGCATATTTCACAGTACCGTTAAGTCCAGAATCACTGTCTGTTGCTAGGACTTTAACAATGTTTGCACCAATCCCGGCGTCTTCTTTAATGTTCGTATTATAAGGAGTAGATCCTTGGAATACTGGAGAGTTGTCATTGACATCCAGTACCAGTATCGTAACCTATTCAACAATATGAACCAGGAACTCAAGAATATGAAAGACATTTTGGGTAAAAAGATTTCTAGCTAGCAGACCTTCTCTCCAAATAACTGATTCTTTTAAAACACTGAAAATTGTTTTAAAAGATGGACGTTTTCTAGGAAGAACAATAATGTAGTATTTAGTGTGTAAATTGAATAAACTGGTAAACTGATAGAATAACGATATCAAAGAAGATTTTGAGCTCGTGAGCTAAAATGTCAAATACTAAAAAGTTGAGCTTTATAAAAATTTATAAAAAGAAGAATTCTGATATAAAGACCTGGAAGAAGAAAAGAAACGACTCACTCAATCGATCGATCAGCAGTATATCGAAGACGGAAATGGGGCGAAACATGAACACTGGAACTGCCATCCTGCAGCCCATGAAACAAACAATACCTTTGCCCCTTTAAAATACTTTGCTTTAACGCTTACTTAATAAAAACTAAGAGTATGGTTAGAATTAAGGGTTAATTCTTGTCGTGCCATGATAGTAAAGCTAAGTGCTGTAATTATTGCGTGATCACGATACTTCAAGTTCATCAATAAGGTTTTACCATCGCAACTCCTCTGGTTATCCCATCTTTTTCAACTTGGATTTCAAGTCGGTATTCATTTCGAAGTTCCCTGTCCAGCGGTTGTGAACCAACTTTAAGCACCTTATTTGCAGCATCAATCAAGAAATGATTGTCGCCATTACCAGATATGAAAGAGAATGATGCCCCAGATACTCTGTAATCCAGTTCTACGTTCTGGTAATAAAAATTATATTTCAGAAACATGCAGTTTCAAGCTAAAGATTCAAATTTATTTATGGCAGTGATTACTTAAGCAGTATAATTCCCAGAAAGTTATTTACATGAATAACCTTTTGACACCTTGTATTGACAAAGAGATTAAATCTTTCCACCACCATCCCTTTCGGAAGAATACATTTACGTAATCTAGCTATTCGTGCATATTGATAACTGTAACAATGCCTAGAAATTAACTTACCCCTAAATTTAGAACAACAACGTTGGCTGCTCCTTCAGTGACTTGTTCTGTGTATGATTTGTTAGTTCTTGGTTCAATGTCAACATTCACAGCAGCTGTAGCAGACCTTGGTGGCGAACCGTTATCCCGAGCATTCACAACAAGCTGAAGTCAAAACAAGTATATCGTTATGCTTTTTTTCGACAAAAATAGCGAAATAATTCCTATATACATCTCGTAGAAAGACATATGGGAATAACTGAGCATGCGTAACTTTGGTAGCAAGCAAGTCAGAGTACGCATGCTCCAACATGCACTATAGACAGAGAAGTTGCCACCACAAGGCAAGATGTCCGCATAGGAACCCCAAAACTTTGGAAGTCGGGCATTCGATAAAATTCTGTTATCTTAGTGGTTTATCTCATTGGTTCATTATCTCATTGGAAAAATCAGTGCTCTAAAAAGATTAAGTGGTGCGGTTTTAGTCGCAGGCGTGGGTACGGTCCTGTAAGGACCACTTCTTGCATCATCATTTTTGAGTAAGGAAACTCTTTAAAAAAAAAACAATATTCACTTCAATATTTTAAAACAGTTCTTTTCTTTATCAGATTGTAATATGTACAAGGTAGCATATCTCACCGTGTATCTCGGTTTGGTCGTGTAACTTAACCCTCCAGTGGTAGTGAGAACACCACTGTTAGGGTCAATAACAAACTTGCCATCAGCTCCTTCCTGTATGACATATGTAATCTTGCCATTGTCTCCACTGTCTGCATCGGTGGCTGATACCACTGCCACTTCTGTTCCGTTCGTTGCCCACTACGAAACGGACAAGACAATTATTTAATGACATCGCTTGCTGAACAATATATTTCCAGTAACAAAATTGAAAACAAAAACAAACAAAAAAACAAGGATCAGTGCAGTGGCTTCCTCACTTATAAGTTGTTTTTTTTTCAGCTAAAGTTATTTCTTTGAAAAATTCAAAAGTCAAAACGAGAAGCCATCTCTTACTTACCTCAGGAACTACCTTAGAAATGGAAGTCTGGTTTAAAACTGGCATGTTATCGTTAACATCTTTGACGTTGATTATGACAGTAGTAGTGTTGGTCATAGGAGGAGACCCTCCATCATAGGCTTGGATAGTCAACGTGTACTGAGATTTTGTCTCTCTGTCTAGGCTACCAGCTAGAGTTATTATCCCAGTTGCGTTGTTGATGGAGAAAAGATCTGCAAAAGTGTTCAATTTTTATTATATTTAAATGGCATTTATCGGCCCAATGTTCCAAAAAGAATAACACAATTTCTACATACAGTCGGTTATACATAATGTTTCTGTTGGGATCCAAAAAAATAAAATGTCAAAAAAAATTGAAGTTCCATTTTGATCAGACATACCTATCCCGGGTCCCTACTGTGTTTAAATAATCTGTTGTTGTTGTTGTGAACCTATACGGTCAAACCTCCACTAGCGGCCACCTCCCCAAATGGCCACCTCCCCACAGTGTCAACCGGTAACCCGTCATCTAACTGGTTACCCCTGATCATACGTTAATACATATGCAGTATCTGAAACTTCTGTACAACGGCCGCCTCTTTACAACGACCATAAAATTTTGTCACGACGGTGGCCGTTATAGAGGTTCGACTGCACAAGGTCCTAGCAAGTAATCCTTGAATACATGCACTCTTGGAAATATGTATATATATCTATACTATATGTTTCAGTTGTATATTTATACTATATGTAGTTGTACTAAGATCCTTACCAGGTTGATCTCCTCCTGTAATGGCGTACTTCACAGTACCATTATCTCCCTCGTCCAAATCTGTTGCCGTAACTCTCAATATGCTGTGCCCGACATCTGCATCTTCTCTCACTGAAGCATTGTAAGGGAGGTCACCTTGGAACGACGGCTTGTTGTCATTGATGTCCAATACTTTGATGGTAACCTTATTGATGAACCGAACATCTTAGCTTCTCCATTTTGGTGCTCAAAATATGCGGGTCACATATATATATCAGTCTCACTTGTTATCTTATTATTAACTTATTCTCTTTTAATTATTTTTTACTTACATGACATGAATCCTTGCATGCTACATACATGTTATCACGACGCCCTCTGCTTACATAGTGCATAAAATGCGCATGCATTACATCTTTTTTACAATCATGATTATCGCCTCCTCATACTAATGGTCTTAGTGCTGTGAGATATGCGTGCACACAAAAGTGCTGATAGTGACACAAATGACTTAACCAAGCAACAACAAGTAGGGTTTTTTTTTAAATGATTCATAAAATGGCAAAAACTATTGTAGGTTTTCATATATGAATCGATATGTATAATTTCGAAAATATTTTGGGCAAGATATAATGCATTCTACTTTAAACAAAAGAAATGAAAGAGAGTTAAAATTAGGTTTTTTAAGGTTAAGGCTAAATATATTACTTAAAGTTGGGGAAAGATGGTTAGTGAACAGCCGCTGTGAACACTTTGTTTTAAAACTTGAGTTTTTAACATTTGTCTTCATGCACATAAGAGAATGTTTTACACACCACATTGGACAAACGTCAGCCCGGCCGGCAGTCATCACCAGGCTCAATGGTAAAAATATAGTCGGACATAATTTATTGCAAACCGGTTTAAAAGCTTCTCTGTTTATGATCAAGTTTCGGCATATGAAATCCAGAAACTGGATGAATGTTAAAATGAGGAACTGCATGGTTGATGATGAAGAGAAAGAAGACACGATGGACATGCTGAATACGAGACTGATGTTGCAATAAATGTTGATAATGATGACGATGTTCAGTTGTCGATCAATTCGAGACGCTCATGCATGTTGCTCATATGGGAGATGATGTTAAGATAATTGTACTGAAACTTTGCTAAAAACGTTTATGATGATGATGATGATGACGGTGATGAAGATAACGACGACGACGAAGATAATAGGATCAATTCTCTCAGATCGTACTCAAGATCTACTTTTTATCAATAGAAAAATTAGTTTAAGGAACCTCTTTTCTGGGGTCTGAGAGTAATTTATGTTTGGGTTATCGATGTTTGCTATTTTTATCAAAAATAGGGCCGTACACCAAAAGCCATTCCTACAAAGACGATCAGTAGCTTGATATTTTCAGTTTTAGGTATGGGGCATTTAGAGAATCATCTCGCTTTGCACCTTGTGTTGTCATGGTTAACATGAAATAATATCTTAAAAATCAAGAAATATGTATTGGTATTTAATTAATCCTTACCATAACCATCCCTTTTCTTGTACTATCTTTATCCAGCGCAATATTCAGTTGGTATTGCTCTTGAGTCTCTCTGTCCAGCGGTGTTGCCCCAACTTTAAGGTTTTTACCGTCTATGGAGAAGAGACCAGACTGTGCACTGGGAATGATAGAGAACGTCCCTCCGGTGGTGTTGTAGAACTGTTCTGCAGGCTGCAAAGAAAATCAACCAATCAGTAATAATTTATACATTTTGCCCACATTTTGTTGCCTGTCATAAGAGCAATGGCACTTACCTCCAAATCAACAATGACCACATTACTTTGTCCCTCAACAACAGTAACAGTGTACGACATGTTGAGCATCGAAGCCACTTTTATTTTGACCACGGTGAATGTAGGAGGGTTCTTGGTTGATGTCGCCTGAAAAAGCAGTAACAATTATAGTAAACGTTTTTACACACTAATGACTGTACTTAAAAAAGATAATAAAAATCAACAAGTTAGTTGAGTTGTTTGCATAGAATATATAATGTAGTGGTAGTGTGTGTGAGTGACAGTGGGCTAAATTGGAAACCAGTATTAAGTTACTGAATCTGTATCTCACTATAAAAAAAAGTGATTTATTAATAGAGCATGCTTGATGCAGGATGGTTTCAAGGGATGTCTATTACCTCGGCTTGGTCTTCATATTTTATATTAGAAAAAACCTACTAATGGTCTATCACCAATCGAGCCCTGTGATTGGCTGAGCTACTAGGGGTCTATTAGTGATAGACCTCTAGTAGCGAAAAGCGCCGGTTTTGAAAACTAAAATATATATATTTAAAGCAAAACCCAAAACTTTTTGCATCCTTTTATTGGACCGATTAGTAGGTTTTTACTAAAACAATTAGACCTCTCGCCCTCATGGCCTACGAGTCAATAGCCCATGAGGCCGAAGGCCTCATGGGCAATTGACTCGTAGACCATTCGGACTCGAGGACAAATTGTTAATTATCCCCGGTTCACCCACCCCTCTGGATAAACCTTTGACGATTACTATCGATTGATCGATCCTAGGATCAGAGTTCCCCTACATACCGTTACAACCAGTAGCTGCGTTCCAATGGTCAGCGGTCCATTGACTGTTATCTCTCCTGTGTTGTTATTGACTTTGTACACGTTACCTTGATTCGTTTCTGAAGTGACAAAAAATGAGTGACTTTACGGTTGATGTATTACGGAGATGGTTTCAAAGATTATTAAAAGTCTGAAGATAATTGTCATTCAACCACTTGGACTTCATGTGTTTCTTTGTATAAATACCTTGATATATCTTGTATTCTACAGTATCGTTAAAACTATCCCTGTCTTTGGCCTGGACAGTCGTTACCACGGTACCCTGGTATGAACCAATAATCAAGATCAGACAACAAACAGTTAAATAATAAGAAAAAATCACTTGAAAGAATAAGATTGCCCTAGAATCTATCACTTAATTACTTTCTAGACGAAGTCCGCTTATATCATAAAAATGTAGAGAAAATATGCGTCATCGCTAAACTTGAGAAAAACACTTGCGCATGCATGCGTACCATTCAGTATGTTTTCCAAGAATTCAAGAGCGTCGTAGGAGCGTTGCTCTGAATATTCAAAACATTTCGGGAGCATATTTTTTTATGAATCCAAGATACTTTCTGTAGCCTTAGCTTTTGAGAACTGACTTTTAATGGTTCTTTTCACAGACGTCCCCTGCACCTTCTTAAAAGGTTGCTGGCGCTGGGAACTGTAAAGGAGACTATAAGCTTTAGCATTTTGTAAAGACAATTTGTCAAGAAAGTTTGAAACACAGATTTGCATATTCAGTTTTACAGTAGTCAACGACGTTTTTGGTTAATTTGCTTGCCAACTTTGAGCATACGTAGAAGTTTTTACTCATGACCATCATCGCTATGTTTACAGCCTCACATTTACTTACCGGTAGAGAATCTTTCACCACTGTTGCTTCGTACAAATTCTTCTCAAACTTCGGACCCAAATCATCCACATCCTGAACGTTGATGGTCAACACAGCTGTAGAATTCAGATAAGGACTGGAAAGAGTGTTCTGTGACCAGGAAAAGTAAACAGATACAGGAATAAAAAAACAATTAATATATGGATCGAAGAAATGGGACAGCGGGTAGAATTTATAAAGTAACGTTGATGTTTAAAAGCAACTAGGGACAATTAGCATTTATTCATTTTTTCCTTTCTTTCTTTCTTTCTTTTTTTTTTTTTTTTTTTTTTTTGGTTTTCTTTCGGCTTTTGCCAGTGATTTAATAAAACACACCTTTGCGATGATTCGAAGCACGAACTGTTTTGCACCATCATCATAGTCAAGAGATTTCTTCAGATTAATTTTACCGTCAGCGGGATTGGGAAATTCGAATCTTCCTTCCTGAAAAAGTAATTGCCATTTTCTCAGTACTAGTAACAGTCCTCAATGATGCTAATAAGTAAGACCTGACTTGATAATCAATTGTATAAAATATAAAGGTGGGACTATAGAGAAAAATTAATTAATGTTTCTTGAATCCCATATCACAAAATAATTGCTCTTACAGCGACTCGGATGAGGATAAAAAGCAAGAGAAAGAAAAACAAAACGCGGGCTTCCTGATTTTTCATTGAATTCATCTTTTCAGACTGCTATCAAACATTCTTCGTTTTTATAGCAAAATTCGCTTTTTAACAAAGTTAACTATTTCCATTTATATTCTTTGCAAACTAATCTTCTTTTATTATCGTTTTTTTAATGCCATACGTTAAGAAAATCAAGTGATAATAAGACAAAAGCAAAAAATGTTTGTGAGGGATCCCTGATCTTTCATTGAATTCAGCTTTGAAAGCGTTGGATTCCGCGCTGAATCCTTCGCTACCTACGTCACATCGGACCAATCAGCGCGCGAGTTTATTTTGTGATATGGGGTTCTATAGGAATCATACATACATACAGACAGACAGACAGACAGACAGACAGACTTAGTTTATTCAAATCGCAAATGAAATATTAACGACTAGTAAAACTAAGAGCAAATAGGAGCAAAAGGGATACAAATGAAACTACAAAGCAAAATAATAGGCTACTTGAAAGGAAGGTATGAGGTTATCCCTATGTAAAAAAAAGACAGGGATAAAGCTTACACCTCGATCGCCATGTAAATGAAAAAAAGTGGACTAAGAATAAGAAACTCATCATTTCCTGAAACCCTTGGTAAACGCAATCAATATAGTGCAGGGCATATTTTATCTCATGTAAACTGAACGCATGGTTGATTCAACTATAAGGAAGATCCTAGGTCTAGTTCTAAGATTATCCTTCTCCCAAGTAAATAAGGCCTAAAATCTACTTTCAACTCCTTTATTTGACACTTACTTCATTACCAGTTCCAAATGAGAATTCGATGGCATCAGCAGGGGCCAAATCTGCATCGGTTGCACTCACAGTAAACACTAACGAACCTACAGGAGAATTCTGAATGAAAAGATGTTGTATTAATCACTTAAAATTTCAAAGTGCATGGTAATTACATTAACTAAATACTAAATGATAATACTAAATAACTCAGCTGAGTTGACCTTCAGAAGGAACTCAAGTTCAACCAATCAAAATTGAGGATTTTACATCGTATTTTTATTAGCATTTCCCAAGTCCCCGCTCGGAAAATCTAACCCAAAATAGTTGACCCACGATTCCTTTCGTGGAACGCGATCAACTCAGTTGGACACTATCCCTCACCTCTTCAATGTTTTTAGCCACCGGTAGGTTTGTGAAGACTGGAGGATTGTCATTAATATCCCGGATCTGTTGATTCACAGTTGCCTCTGCCTAGAAACATTAGTTCATCAAATAATTTTAATAATCAATAATATAAGAGAACTGTTAGATTGCCGTCAGTAAAAGTGTCGGTGCACTAGCTAGATATACTTTTAAGTAAAAAACCAATTCGCCATTTACACATTCCCCATAATGCTTTGCTCAGTTTTGGGGGGCAACTGGTCAAACTGCTATAATGAAATTAAACGTTCTTCGATCGAATATACACCATACCTGGCTTTATCTGTAAAATACTGATTATCAGTTCAATCTGGGTTACTTCCTCACGTTTAGCCATCAAGAGTTTTACTGTTATTACAGAAAATGTACTGACTCACAAAAAAAGTGCTCAAAGTTTACTTAAAAGTGTTTTTCAAAATTATTTCTTTTTGTTTTTGGCTGTTTCTTATACATCTCTAAATATCCTAATTATAAGATGGTTGCTGCCCCAAAACCCTAACGTATTATGTAAGGGATGTGAAAATGGCGGATAGCTGATAACAGGGAGCGGATTTTACTTCTGAAGGACTGAACCGAGACACCAAAGCTCAATAATAATGTGTGATATCGATGACAGCTCTTTAATAATATTGCTTTTCAGACACCGATTATAGCAACACTAAATAGCCGTTTGTATTTAACTCTATTGCTCACTATAGTTGATAGTTGTTCTTACTTTATTTGTGCCGTCCGATGCGTATACTTTGTATTTAAACAAGCTTCCCATCACCTGCGAATAAAGTGGAAAAAATTATTGATATCATCAACAGCATCATCACAACTAGTACTACTACTGAGTAGTAGTAGCAGCAGCAGCAGCAGCAGTAGTGGTAGGGCAGCGGTAGCGGTAGTGGTAGGTGTTGTTTTGGTAGTGATATTGTTGGTGGTAGTTGTATTGGTGGTATTTACCTCTCTGTCAATAGTTTTCTTTACTGTGGCCACTCCACTGGTGCTGCTAATGTTGAACCATTCGAGGGCGTTAGACTCAAGACTGTATGTAACAACATGTCCAGGAGTTGAATCAGTTGCGATAAACTTGTAGTAAAATGTACCTGAAAAAGAGAAGATGGATAAATCAAAAGATTTTATTATTGTCTGATCGTTTTCTCTATTATTCAACATGTATATTGCTTTTTCTTTCTCTTGGAATATTATTTGCATATTTGTCTTTCCAAAATTCGAAGGAGCATCCCTAAAATATTTAAAATTTCTTGGAGCATCCTACAGAATTCTACGAGGTCGTATCCAGCCTTCCTTTTAGCTTCAACTAGTACTTGTAAGGCAAACTGAAAGCTTTGCAGGGTTATTGATGCACAATACTTCTAGTCTTTACCTGGTGTTAATCCTTCTTTTATTGGATCAGGAGAAGAGGCTTGAAATACTGGTGTGACGGCTGAAGGAGGAAAAAAATAATTAAAAGTCATTCAGGAAAAAACATATCAGTCGAAGACAATCATAAACATTTTTTTTAAAAATTAACCAAAATCATTGAACTGCTGCTACTGATTTTATAGTTCCGTTATATATTTTTATTAGTGATCGTACGTCCCTGCAGTAAATGGCCTACCACGGCTGTTGCGGTTACCCTGCCTTACATTGTTCTTGTTGTGTGTGTGTGTGTGTGTGTGTGTTGTTTTTTTTTTGTCTTATATTTTTGTCTAAAATATTACTGTACGTGGGGATAACCATAATGTTTACCGTTTGTTTCTCCCACGTATTTTTTATTAAGTTGCCGAGCTTTCGCACTTCTAGTGCATCTTCAGGGCGAAAACTCGGTATTACTATAATTCTTTGAATCATTAAAATCATTGTAATACCTACTTTTCGCCCTAATGATGCACTAGAAGTGCGAAAGCTCAGCAACTTAATAAAAAAATCGTGGAAGAAACAAACGTAAACATTATACTTATATTTTTGTTATTTATAGATACTATGACAATCAATACAATTGGAGCAACTTAGTTCAATGGTAGAATTACACCCTGGGGTTAATAATAAAGGTAGGGTGAACTTGGCCGGTGCTATAGGAAGAACGAGAAGTGTTTTGTTTTCCTTCCACTAGGGTACCCCAAAGACAAAAGAGTTAGCCCTAATACCAAGGTTACCAAAATGAATGTAATTGAGAGCTTAGGCCCCAGTTTCAGGGACACGGTTACATCTTGCGTTTACACGACATCGAATGAATGTGTAATAAAACCGTGAGGTTTTGAAAATGTCCAAAGCCGTTAATTCAAAACAAAATCCTTTTGAGATCCCGTGTAAACTGGGAAACCGTGTTATTTTCATTGTTTGGAAGGAGTCCGCTTAGAAAATGGGTGGCTTGAAAATGAGACTCAAGGCTCAGATACACGGTGCAACATTCCCTGCAACATTGCTTGCAACATTATGATTACAGTACTATTTCAGCAGCCAAATCAGAGAAAATCTCGATTTTTCCGCTTAATTTACAAGGATAATACAAATAACGTAAAAAATAATAATAAAACAGAAGTTCAAATTTTTATATTTTAGTGTGATGTTGTATACAATGTTGCACCGTGTTCAGGAAACAATGTTCATTGAAACGGGGGCGTGTAACCGTGATCTTATAGCACGCATGATGTGTCGTAGACATCATGCTGTGTGATCATCTTATGACGCATTTACTTGATACGAATGTTTTGTTATTTGGGAATGCTATAACGATATCTCACGAATTTCGAACTAAAATATCGCTATTTTTATTGAAGATAGACAACCAGTATCATTCTTCAAAGTGAAGGAGGAATAATATAGTTGAAAAGTTACACAATCAATTCGATTACGAAACTCCTGAAATAACTTCAGTTCGACAAAAATAGTTTCCAAGCATTTAACTTTTCATTAAACCAATGATAAACAAGTAAAATAGACTGAACTAAAATATAAATATATTTTTTTACTTTGAGACATTTTTTTTATGTAGGTGGAAAAAAATAGAAAAAAATATATAAAAATAAGATAAGATGAAACAACCCGGAAAAATTGATTATTGGCCAATGATAAACAACGGTAAAAGTACTAAACTAAAATAATTTTTTTATTATTATTTTGAGCCAAGATTGCGATGTAATCCAGTATTGATACGTCGTTGGGTAACTTCATGATAACCGGCTTTATTATGTAGTTGAGAGAAATAAAAAGATAAAAAATAAAATAGATTGAAATAAAACAGCGTCAAAAATTGATGATGGCCCAAGAACGGAAATAGCATATTTCGATGTAAAGTTTAATATTCACAGGTTAAATTAATACCTTCGATTGTTTAGGTAAGTTAGCAAATAACAGAAACCCATTACTGAATATTATTGATAAATATTTTATCTGCTTTCTGTCGGTTCTTAAGAAGTCAAATTTGCATATTTTAAATAGTTTTCCGAGAAGTCATCGTTATCGAAAACGCTCGAAGCTAAATCGCTTTTTTTTCGTCATGATGTCTATCAAAGAAACTTAGAAATTGAAATAAGATTTTCTTTACAAGTTACATGAGTACTAGAGATTTTTTCTATGAATTTTAATTTTCTAGCTATTGTTGGCAATAATCATAATATTTGTCGGATTGGAAATTTAATTTTCGATGTAAAGTTCGGAATATATATATTATAGAGTGGAGCAATAATATTATAGCAGATATCGGTCATTTTTATGGAAATGGAAACGAGTTAGTGCCAATATGAGGAATAATTGACAAACAATTTGTCTTATACTCTGTCATTAATAGAAAACAATCTAAGTGAAAAATAAATAACTAGTAAAGGATCATAAAACCTGAAGATTGTTATAGAATCGTCATATTAATTTTTACTACAGATATTTGTAGACATCGATTATTATATTCTTGAGTTTATGGCAATGTTTTTTTAAAGGTGATTTCGGCGTGAAATGAATAATTTAGCGTATAATGTAAATATCTTGGCTATATAAACCCTTATTAATAATACAAATATATCAAACCTTGGTTCCATTATCCTCCAAAACACGCACATAACGTTTTCTTAACTGAACGAATATAATAAACTTTGTATTATATGGCTAAATCTCAAAGGTTATAAAGATAGCTATTCTTTAGACTTACAAATCTGACTTATTGGCTATAATATTCAGACTTACCTTTGGTAATATGTAGTAAGTAACAGAGCAAGGTTAAATAACCAAGAAAACGAAGAGACAATTCCATTTTCTCCTGCTTTCGGTTTTACCAGCTTCAAAGTCAACTTTTGAGTGTTTTTGTCGAATAGTCGCCGAGACAGAGTGAGCTACAAAACGACGATAATAAACTGCGAAAGATCTTGATGTCAAAGTCAATGGCGGAAAGAATTTTAAATCACTAGGTCGGAGTAAAATCTTCAAGACATCGCTTATATAATTCCTTAATTTCGTACCCAAAGATTACTAATGAACTAAGGTTATTTCACGGGCTCAGAAATCCGAGGCGACCGAGGTATTTAGTATATTACAAAAATGGAATTCGTAACGACCGACTTGAGTTCTAATCTTCCTTCACAAGCTCATTATGCAAATGATTTAGTGTACTGTCTAGGGTGTCAAAATATGAATACAAATCGTCCACACTTCAGTGGATTTGCTATTAATATTCTTTAAGCTCTTTCAATATTTGTACTGTGAGAGCTACATTTCTCAGCATGAGATATTCTTATTTTGATTAGCAGCTACAAAGTTCCCACAAAAAAATATTAATACTTACTTATATGATATTTTGTTTATTATACTTTTTATGGCCGGTCAGTGGCGATATGGAGTTTCTACGTAGGTAAACAAAGTTGATCAAGACCAGCTGATGTCAAGCAGTAAATTTAGAAGCGATTTTAAAAACGATTTTAAAAACAAAGAACTACTAGCCAGAGTTGAAAATTGATGATGCATCAAATGTAAGAATGAGTTCAATAATAAGCGTGAAAAGAAAAAGACATGGCGGCCATGTTGGTGGTGTTAACGAAGGAGACGATGAAAAAGTTATTAGTTATCTTTAAATACCACCAACATGGCGTCGATGACGCACGTGCACAGATGGCGAATGAATAACAGACCGGCTTTATGGTAGATAGGTACGTCAAAACACCTGATTTTTAGAATTTTTTCAATATTTTGAAATTAATAACAAGAGTACGAAATACTTCAGCTTCAACTAGCTCATAGATCATACCTTCTGGATTTTCAAAACAGGCAGTATTGAACACACGTTCAAACATATTAAAAACTTTACTTGAAAATAGTTTTTTGTTTGAGAGTTTGTTTTCTTCTTTTTAGTCGTTGGAGCGAAGGTACAATCTGGCAATAACATTTTGGCTTTCCAGCAACTTATTATTCTTTGGGCTAACTTTCTTTTGTTTTCCATAACTCCTTTTTATTTTTTATTTTTTTTTTCCTTCTTCTTCCACTTCTTCTTCTTCTTCTTCTTCTTCTTCTTCTTCTTCTTCTTCTTCTTCTTCTTCTTCTTCTTCTTCTTCTTCTTCTTCTTCTTCTTCTTCTTCTTCTTCTTCTTCTTCTTCTTCTTCTTCTTCTTCGCTTTCTCTTGATTTGACTTTGCATCGATCATGAGGCATGTCAGTACTTTCGTACCCTGTGAGGTGAACTACATTTTGCACTGGAACTGGCAGAAAGTACATTTTGTAATTCAGTTTGCTGTGCCATCTGCCAATTACAGCTCATCAGCAGTTTTCATTTCATTCTTTGCTTCCTGCCGTTCCTCTTTATTCAGAATCTCTTCCACTTCTCACAGTGAGATGAGTCTCCTGACTCAGCTTTTCCTTCTCTCTCTTTCTCCTCTCTTTCTCATCGGCTTCCTTCACATTTTAATAGGACGAAGGTACATGATCGAGCTTTATATTATTTGTCAATAGTTTAAGTGCTGTCAGTGCTCTATATAAGCTTTGCACCATCACGTGATGGCAGATATGACAGGTAGGAACAATAGATTCATTCCCCTGGGACACTTATTCTTTCTCATGTAAAATCAGATTAAAGCACATTCAATAGCCAATGTGTATGAGTTTGAATTTCTAGCACAAAGCATGATGGGAAACTGAGTCCATACGCTTTTTTGGCTCCTTTAAAATTTTCATCTCACAGTTTTTCTTTCTACATTTTCTAGGGAAATTACAGTATTTCAACAGACGAAAATAACAGTTTATTTTTTTCCTGAAATATCCTTTGATTTCGCTGTCCCATTATGCAGGACTCAGTTTCCCAGAGTACTTTGTGGGCTTTGATGCTCATTGCCTATTTTTTCTGCTTCCTGTCATGGCTGTCATCATGTGATGGAACAAAACTTCAATACTAATGAATTCATTTATGACACAAGTAGCTATTGTTCAATTATGCACACTGTTACTGCTCTCTCTCTCTCTCTCTCTGTGATCTTGGTTATTTTCAAATGATCCCTAACCATCAAGGAAATTCGCTGTTCTTTCGAAAGTTAAGTAGTATCATCACGAAGATATATTTAGAATCTGATATATAGTTTGGGCTACCTGTGGTTAAATGCCAAAACACTGAACTTGCATATTCGAAACCAGAATACCGAACGTCACAGTTCAATATGAACGGAAGTAGAAAACTGCACCGTCGTGTTCTTGCTCGTCTTATTTTGCTTTTCTGTTTCCTAGATATTGGCAATGGTAAGTCAAAACTTAGGTATACCTATAGATAGATATATATATAGATTATCACATGAGCGAGATTTTATTGGACAGTTTGCCGTGAAGTGATATCGTATCACTTCACTGATATGGTTTTTATTCACGGCTTTATTTCACGAATATCGACCCTAAATGTGTAATAAATATATATATATTGTCCTCGGTTTAAAAGAGAATTATAAAAATGTCAGCCACGTATAAAGTGATGTTCAATCATGAAAGTCTGTAATCATTGAAACATGAAACGCTGCTGAAGGCGACATCATGTTTTATCAACTTGCATAGAAATGATGTGGATCTCACAAAGAATGAAAAGTTGTGTCGAAAGCTAACTGTATTTTCAAAGCTGGAGAAATTTGTGGTCGTACTTGCCATCTTTACATCATTAAAGTAATACCTCCTTAACTCAAAACACTTACAGGCAGTTTTTAATGTTGGTCATAAATATTGGCCTCGGTTTCTTTGATAAATAGCGAAGATTTTAAGGTGATGTTTGTGTTGTTATTGCCACCACGCGCGAGACCTCATATTGTAATGATTTATTTCTTTTTCCTTTTTTTTAGTCGAACCATATACCACACACACCGACACACACGTACCACATACTCACCCATACTTGCACATACTTTCCCATACTCTCAGAATCATACAGAATTAGAACTTACATGATTTGTGCGTTCGAAAACCTAGCCGGTCGAATCAGTATTTAAAGTCTACCTTGAGTTATGAAGAAGTTTGACTGTTGGATAAGTTAAAGTCTACATTTTGCATTGATTAGCTGAGTTTTTTTCCTCCTTCAGCCGTCACACCAGTATTTCAAGCCTCTTCTCCTGATCCAATATCAGAAGGATTACCACCAGGTAAATACTAGAAGTATTGTGTATTTTGTTAAATAAGCCAATTTACAGTTTAATAATCGTTTTCAGTGCGCATGCGATTTTATCCCGAATTTCTCACCTTCTTTTGTTTAATTAAAAACAAAACAAGGTTTAAACAAAAAAAGGTGAGAAATTCTGGATAAAATCGCATGCGCACTAAAGACGATTCTTAAACAGTAAACTGGCTTATTCAGTGACAATGATAATGACAATGACCTCCATGGATACACATTCCTTCTCCTTTTTTTTTTCCAGGTACATTTTACTACAAGTTTATCGCAACCGATTCAACTCCTGGACATGTTGTTACGTACAGTCTTGAGTCTAAAGCCCTTGAATGGTTCAACATTAACAGTACCAGTGGAGTGTCCACAGTAAAGAAAACTATTGACAGAGAGGTCAGTACTCTATATATATATATTTTTTTTTTTTTTTTTTTTTTGTTTTGTTTTCTATCAATTTCGTTTTCTTAATTCTTGAACCAAGAAGAATTCTATTCGTTTTTGCTAAAGCACGATATCGTATGAAAAATCCTAGCTATGACTGAACAGGTACATGTAAAACTGTTGTTGAAAAACCTCCTGGCTGAAATTCTTTCCACTTTTCGCAGGTTATTGGAAACTTGTTTAGATACAAAGTATATGCAACAGACGGCAACAATACAGTAAGTTACACTATGCAACAAAAGGATTTAAATCCCTTGTGTCCCCTTGGCCTCGCTTTGAGGCGTTTCAAAACATTTCAAACAAAGGTTTTTTGCTCTCATGGGAATAAACATGGCCGCCGTGTAAGTCCATTGATTATTTTTATCAAGTTAATCCTGACTTAAACTGATTTGATGAACTAATGTCTCTAGGCAGAGGCAAATGTGTTTCAACAGATCCGGGATATTAATGACAATCCTCCAGTCTTCATTAACCTACCGGAGACTATCAGCATCAAAGAGGTGAGGGACCATTGTTTTAGTTTAGTGGTCAATTACCGTGCACTTTGAAATCTTAGATAATAACACAACATATTTTCATTCAGGATTCCCCTGTAGGTTCATTAGTATTTACAGTGAATACAACCGATGCAGATTCGCACCCTGCTAATGCCATAGAATTCTCCATTGGAACTGGTAACGAGGTAAGGGCCAAGTAAAGAAGTTAAAAGTAGACGTTAATTTATACCCTGACCAAATAAAAGATTTAATACTATTATTATCTATTAGATATTGCAATAGTTTTATCGTATATAATTCACCGAAAGCTTAGTATAAGTTAAGTATCCTTAAGTTGTATAAATAGAAATTTCATATATATTTATTGCTACATTTTACAATTATTTCAAATTTTGTTATTAATTTAATTTTATATGTAACTTTTAGCTTTAAATTTTATCCAGTCAATGTCATTAATGTTGTCCACCAAAAAAAGACATTTAGACCAAAAGAAATGTCACGTGATACCTAATACGCTCGCTCTAAATGCTCGATACCAGCAATCATTGTATAAGTAAAGTTAATAATTATTATTCTCTGTTCATTGTTATTCATTATAGAGTTTGAAACCAGAATTTATATCGTTTAAAACAAATAAACAACTTATCACGTGATACTTCTTTTGGTCTTTAAGTCTTTTTTTCACAGGACAACCTTTTTGACAATGACTGTATGTCAACATTAGTGTAAGTCAGCCTACCGCTAAAAAACGTTTGTTCAATAAACTATCTATCTATCCATCTATCTATCAGTCATTTGTGTCTCATAATAATTGCTGCTTTTAATAAGGTGTTCTAGTTGAATTGTTAGCAAGTATCCTTTATTAGCGTCCATGATGAGACTAATTACTGAAAAAATGGTATTTCCTTTTCCAGGAAGGGAGATTCGAATTTCCCAATCCCGCTGAGGGCAAAATTAATCTGAAGAAATCTCTTGACTATGATGATGGTGCAAAACAGTTCGTGCTTCGAATCATCGCAAAGGTATGTATGACGTTGGCCAATTATTTGAAAATTATTTGTTTTCTTTTAGATTCATAAAGACCATCAATAAAGAGTGATCAATCTGTTTTTAAAGCAAAATAAAAGAAAGAAAATAAGAAAGAAAGAAAGAAAGAAACGAAAAAAAGCAAAAACAGACCGTAAGAAAGAAAGACTGAAAGAAAAGAAAAGAAAAGAAATCGGTACCAATGATTTCTTTAGCTACTTAACGTAAATTACCCAAACTTGCTTCAACTTTACTTTATACAGTCCACCTTTGTTCGTTTCTTTGATGTATTTATCAATTTGCTTTTATTCCTCTGTCTGCTTACTTTTCCTGGTCATAGAACACTCTTTCCAGTCCTTATCTGAATTCTACATCTGTGTTGACCATCAACGTTCTGGATGTGGATGATTTGGGTCCGAACTTTTTGAAGAATTTGTACGAAGCAACAATAGTGAAAGATTCTCTACCGGTAAGTAAATGTGAGGCTGTAAACATAACGATGATGGTCATGAGTGAAAACGTTTCCGCATTTTCAAAGTTGGCAAGCAAATTCGACAAAAACATCGTTGACTACTGTAAAACTGAATATACAAATCTGTGTTTCAAGATTTCTTGACAAATGGTCTTAATTCTATAAAATGCCAAAGGTAAAATGAGATCTTAAAATCTAAGGCTACAGTATTTTGATCTCACAAAATGCATGATATTTATCGACGAAAGTTTTGTATATTCAGAGAAAATTAAACGAACATCATTTGCATGCGCAAGCGTGACGAAGTTGCATATTTCCCTCTATCTGGGGCAATTCTATTTCATCAAACATTTCTTTTCTTATGATTTAACTGTTTGTTGTCTGATCTTGATGATTGGTTCATACCAGGGTACCGTGGTAACGACTGTCCAGGCTAAAGACAGGGATAGTTTTAACGATACTGTAGAATACAAGATATATCAAGGTAGAATCACAATAATTTACAAACCATTAATACAACTTTTGCTTACAACTGTCGCATGCAATCCGCTTACGCCACGCTTACTTCCTACAACTTTTTCCTGTCGTACATAACAGTTGTGAGATGTCGTAGGGTTGATATACATGAAATAATTCATGTTGTAAACGTGGCTTAAGCATTGTTCGTGCGCATCTGATATGGCGTGACAGCGCGCGCGCGTGACCTATGTTTTTCAAGATCGAACTCCGAGATCGAACTTCAAGATCGCTACAAGTTATTTTTGTGTATTCATAAATATTTACACAATATTTACCTATGGGTTATTAAACGGTTGTTTCAGAAATTGTTTAGCAATCCACTTAGCTTTTCAACACGGAAAATTTTTTACTGCTCGACCTCTACGTATTGCGCGCAAGCGATTTTCGACAAGAAAAAGGCTACACTTTGATATCATCTCACTCCTAAACGAGAACGGTGACCACCTCGTTTTATTTGCTCATGGAACTTCTGTGATGGTCTTATTTCACCATGCGAAATTTGAAGAAAAAAACATGGGAAACTTTTTTGTCCGCGAACTTCCTCAAGCACATTGCATGTCATGACAGTCGTAAGGAAAAGTTGTACCGAGTAAATCGGCCAATTTCTTGTCATTTCAGAAACGAATCCTGGTAACGTGTACAAAGTCGATAACAAAACAGGAAAAATAACAGTCAATGGACCGCTGACCATGGGTACGCAGGTTCTGGTTGTAACGGTATGTAGAAAACCTAGTAGAGTCAGATGACATGTGCTTTTCAAGGGCGGGTCCAGGGTTCGATAAACTTGGAGGCTAGCCAACCCAAGTTTTAAAGATAAAATGTTAACAGTAATGTAAAATCTAAAGACGAAGCTTTAAAATTGTATCTTATCTCTAGAGAACGTACAGCCTCCCCTTTGAAACGATCCAGGATCCTACACTGTTCAGCCCTCTATTATCTTCAACGCTTAGTGAACTGAAGAATAAACTCTCACATAAAGCATTTTCTGTTCATAAGTTTAAAGTTACATGAAGGAAAGTTATAATTGTTTTGTCTTTTTAATTAGTGGTTCGCAGCAAGTTTGAACTTCCTTTATCTAAATATGCCACCTCCTTTGAGCGATGACCTCGGTCTCATATTTCAGATTTCATATCTCCAACCGACAACCTTTTTGAAATAGGTATATATCAATTTCCTTTTCAGGCGACATCGACCACGAAACCTTCTACATTCACCGTGGTCAAAATTGAAGTGGTTTCCATGCCCAACATGTCGTACACTAGTGTCAATGTTACTGAAGGACAAGGAGGTATTTATAAGTTTTATTGTATAACTTATGTTAACGTCATTTTCGATGTTTCCACTCCTCCCACATCGAGAAATAAGGTGGAAATATTATCTTTTGAACTTTTAATCTCATTAGACCTTTTTGCTCTGTCACTATTATCGACTTCGTGCGCTTTAAAAACAATAGGTGAGATCTAAGATTGTACGGAACTTGCACATCTTTAGAATTTGAACAAAAGATGCTTGTATTTCATTGTTGTGATTAACAATAAGTCGGGCCATACCGATGCACAACACTTACGTATGTTGAAAGCATGATCTGACTATAACCATTGTTCATCAACAATGAAATACGAGTATCTTTTGTTCAAATTCTAACGATGTTGAAATGTCGTACAATCGTTGATGCACTTATTGTTCTGAAAGCGCACAAAGTCAAAAATAGTGAAAAAGCAAAAAGGTATATTCTTTTTAAACCATGTTGCGGGGTTGATTATAGACCCCTTTCACGTGCGTCAAAGAAGCTCGATTTGAACTGAGGACAAAACAAAATAATTCCAAGCTCCTGAGAATTGGTATCCTATAGTTTTGTCCTTCAAATCGAGCTGCATTCCGACGTGCTGCAAGGGGTCTATGAGGAATGCTTCATGGAGGCTAGCTTCTGCAACCCTGCTCATCGAATACGTTAAGTTTGTAACAAGGAAAGAATTCCTCATTACAAATTCAAAATTTGTATCTAAATGTTGCCCTGCTCCCAGGCCAATATCTAGATATTGACTGCTACTAACGTATTTATCGGGTTTGTATCAGAGATACAACCCGATGAATAACAAAAAAAGCCGTGTTATAGGTATGCAGTAATCTTCATGATTCACAGAGTCTCAGGTAAAATAAAAAAAGGTTTGTTATTCTTGGAATTATTCTTGCCTTAAACACCTGTCTTCTTGGTTACATCATATGGAGAGGACAAAAGAAAACTAAATGTATGTCGCTTTCTTTAATTCAACACTTTACTTGTGGGTTCTATATAAGCTTAAAGCAAGTGCTTATAACCGCTGATTCAACATTCTCAGTACTTTAATCTTTAGCTACAATTTTGAGCTTTCTTTCAACATGAATTATAATTTTTATATTTATTTTTATATTTTTTTTACAGTAAACGGTGAGTCAGTAATACTCTGATGGCAGTGGGGTAAAAAATGCTCTAAATATAGTTAGGGGGAGATCCTAATCATCCCTTTTCCAACAGCACTGAGAGACGGATTCAAACGTTTTTTAGTTTATAAATAAGTGCAGTATATTTCTGTGAAGTATAAATGTATCCATTTTCTGACATATAGACGTCCCCTTGCAGCACATCGGAATGCAGCTCAATTTGGAGGACAAAACATTAGGTTCCAATTTGCAAGAGATTTGAATTATTTAGTTTTGTACTCCAAATTGAGCTGCTTTGACGTCAGGTGAAAGGGGTCTATAATTTGCAGGCGCTATCTTTTATTTCTATTTCATATTTTGTTTAACCTTCCAGAAATGGGATCTCAGCATTTTGTAACATTACTTTAGAGGTAAGTTAGGGAGATTTGTAGAAATCATGTGCGTTTCTCAAAAAATGAACGAACGACATATGTGCGTTCTCTTGTAAATTGCCCGCATTTTTCAAATCGACGTAATAAAATAAAATTTGAGGTCAATCACACCCATTGATATGAAGTCAGCTAATGGCAGCCAATGACAGGAGGCAGGCAACCTCGTCCTAGGGTCCTTTCGGCCCGACTCCAAAACAAACGGGGACTGCCATTTTGTTTTGGGGTCAGACCGAGAGGACCCTGGGGACAAGGTTGAGAGGCAGGAACAATATAGAGTCTTTTCCCCCCTGGGGAAACTGAATTCTTTCTCATGTAAATCAGATTAGAGCAGCTTCAGTTGTTTCTGCCTCCCCTCCTGTCATGGCTGCCATGACGCGATACAAAGCCAATTTTGAATTCTGACGTCATCAGTACTGGAGACTTGTCACAACATAACACAAGTAGTGTTTAATCATGCATCATATCTTGGTTGTCTTCAATTAATCCCTAACCATCAAGGAAATTTCCTGTTCTTTCGAAAGGAGTATCATTAACGAAGATATATTTAGAATCGGCTCTATTTTGAGCTAATAGTTTAATGCCAAAGAGCTGGTTTTGCATATACCGATCCAGAATACCGAACGTCACAGTTCAATATGAACGGAAGTAGAAAACTGCACCGTCGTGTTCTTGCTCGTCTTATTTTGCTTTTCTGTTTCCTAGATATTGGCAATGGTAAGTCAAAACTTAGGTATACCTATAGATATATTTATTTTTTGTCCTCGGTTTAAAAGAGAACTATAAAAATGTCAGCCACGTATATAGCGATGTTCAATTATGAAAGTCTGTAATCATTGAAACATGAAACGCTGCCGATGGCGACATCATGTTTTATAAACTTGCATAGAAATGATGTGGATCTCACAAAGAATGAAAAGTTGTGTTGAAAGCTAATTGTATTTTCAAAGCTGGAGAAATTTGTGGTCGTTCTTGCCATCTTTACATCATTAAATTAATACCACCTTCACTTGAAACACTTACAGGCAGTTTTTAATGTTATTCATAAATATTGGCCTTCGTTTCTTTGATAAATAGCGAAAACACAAACCACAGGGAGCCCGGCTTTCCTTTACCGAATTCAATATTCATTATTCTATACGTAATTGCTCTTTATGAGATCGGTTTACGGTTACCTAAGCTGTAATCAGATCTGGACTGTAAATTGATAGCCGATTAAATTCAAATCAATAACCGTTGGTATATGCTCTTTATGGGTTGCCTGTGTTGTTTGAATGTAACGCACTTTCTAGTAAGCAGTCAAAAGAATACTTCTTTTGACTGCTTACTAGAGAGTGGGTTAGCAACGGTTATTGATTTGATTACAGCTTATGTAACCGTAAACCGATCCCAAACCACAGGAAACTCATAAAGAGCAATTACGTAAATAATAGTGAATATTGAATACGGCCCAAAGGAAAGCCTGTGCATTGATTAGCTGGGTTTTTTTCCTCTTTCAGCCGTCACACCAGTATTTCAAGCCTCTTCTCCTGATTCAATATCAGAAGGATTACCACCAGGTAATGACTAGAAGTATTGTGAAGCCACCAGTTCGCTTTATAAATATAAGTTGATGCTAAAAGGAAAGCTGCAAGTATACGGCGACTCGTATGGAATATAGGATGGTGGGGTCAGTTAAAATTAAAAGCTGGGGAGATTAAAATCACGCGTCCTTGATTCAATTCCACAATGCTGTACACTTGTTGCTGTCTTCCTTAGAGCTTCCCTCTAAAAAAGCTAATGCCAATTGACTTATTTCATAGATAATCATCTTTTACATTTATATTGTATTATATCTTATACGACTTCCATTTATTGCACAGAATTGCACAAATTCGCCATTACCAGGGGTTCCTTCAAATTTTGGAAAGGCACTTGAGATGTGCAAATTTCAGTTGCACTAATCCAGGGAAAAGAAAAAGCGAAAGACATGAAAAACGCGATCAGCGAAAGATACATATTTTATTAAATTCATTCATCACGTAGACTATGACCACACATAACCTCCATTGATACACAGTCCTTCTCATTTTTTTCAGGTACATTTTACTACAAGTTTATCGCAACCGATTCAACTCCTGGACATGTTGTTACGTACAGTCTTGAGTCTAAGGCCCTTGAATGGTTCAACATTAACACTACTACTGGAGTGGCCACAGTAAAGAAAACTATTGACAGAGAGGTCAGTACTCTATTACTTTGTTTTTTATCAATTTCGTTTTCTTAATTCTTGAACCAAGAAGAATTCTATTCGTTTTTGCTAAAGCACGATATCGTATGAAAGATCCTAGCTATGACTGAACAAGTACATGTAAAGCTGTTGCTGAAAAACCTCCTGGTTGAAATTATTCTTTCCATTTTTCGCAGGTGATGGAAAGCACGTTTAGATACAAAGTATATGCATCAGACGGCACAAATACAGTAAGTAACATTATGCAACAAAAGGTTTTAAATCCCTTGTGTCCCCTTGGCCTCGCTTTGAGGCGTTTCAAAACATTTCAAACAAAGGTTTTTTCTCTCATGGGAATAAACATGGCCGCCGTGTGATTAAAGCCCATTGATTATTCATTAATCCTGACTTAAATTGATTTGATGAACTAATGTTTCTAGGCAGAGGCAAATGTGAATCAACAGATCCGGGATATTAATGACAATCCTCCAATCTTCACGAATCTACCGAAGACTGTCAGCATCAAAGAGGTGAGGGACCATTGTTTTAGTGGTCAAATACCATGGACTTTGAAATTTTAAGTAATTAACACAACATCTTTTCATTCAGGATTCACCTGTAGGTTCGTTAGTGTTTACAGTGAGTGCAACTGATGCAGATTTGGCCCCTGCTAGTGCCATCGAATTTTCCATTGGAACTGGTAACGAGGTAAGGGCCAAATAAATGAGTTGAAAGTGGATGCTAGTTTACACCCTGGCCAAGTAAAGAGACCTATTCTTCTTCGTGTTATGTTTTACCATTCTCACCACGCTTTATTCCCTAGAGTATCATTTCTTTGTTTAACGGTTGCACATGAGAAGACACACGAATATGGATACAACTAAAACAAAGAATCTTATTCTCAAGACCATGTGTCATTCCCTAGAGTATCATTTCTTTGTTTAATGGTTTCGCATGAGAAGATACATGAATATGGATAAAACTAAAACAAAGAATATTATTCTCTAGGGAATAACACCTGCATGGTATTAAGTAATGGTCCTAGTAAGAACTAGGCAGGCAAACGGCAATGGAATGCAGAAAGGTGCTAATTGTGTATTGTCTAATCCGTCCATCTCATTGGTTAAAACATGAAAATCTCCCATAATTTCAAAACTAAGCGGATTTTTTAATATTTTATTTGAGATCTGATTCCCTTTCCATCTAAGATTTCCTGAGCCTTTTATATATCAATATTTCTATGTGGGGAACATATCGAATTATAAACGTCTTTTGGCTATTGTTTTGAGCGCTTATGATTGGACGAGATTTTTTAGTACAAAAGAAACTTTGTTCAAAAACAGAGTTTTTGCACATTTTATTTTTAAAATGTGTTACCTATAGGCTGATATACTTTCAGTCTGAAAACTAAGACATTCAGATGTGGGGAAGTTGCTATTGCCGCAGAACAATAGAGAGTTGCCTACTTCTTACGCGCATTGTTACTTAAATGGGTAAACGTTACACCAAGACGAAATAGGTCTACCTACATAGTCTTTTGAGTAGGTTTTAGTTCAGTTGAGAATAGGAATAACATACGGCAAAGCTACTTGTATAACGGCTAGGAGTCTGGGAGGACTGAAATAGGAGGCCCACACGTTTTAACTATTTGAAATAAAATATCCTGACGTAACGTGACTGATTCCAACGGTGTGCCTATATTAATTGTTTGGCCATGCCATAAATACCAATTATTTGTGTCTCATCTATTATTACATTGTCCACCTTTTTTTCGTGAAATCTCTATCAAGTCATTTATTAGCGTCCATGAGGAGACTATTACTGAAAAAGTTCTATTTACTTTTCCAGGAAGGAAGATTCGAATTACCCAATCCCGCTCAGGGCGAAATTAGTCTGAAGAAATCCCTTGACTTTGATGATGGTACAAAACAGTTCGTGCTTCGATTCATCGCAAAGGTGTGTAGATGTTGCCCAAATATTTGAAAACTATTTATTTTCTTGTAGATTCATGAAGACCATAATTAAAGAATGATCACCCTTTTTCAGTAAAGGAATTGAGAAAAGGAAGAAAGAAAATGATAAAAAGAAAAAGAAAATGAATGATAATTATGTTTTATAACTAGTTACTTTTAAAACATCCAAATTTACATCAACTTTACTTTATACAGTCCACTTTTGTTCGTTTCTTCGATCCATTCATTAATTTGGTTTTATTCCTCTATCTGTTTACTTTTCCTGGTCACAGAACACCCTTTCCAGTCCTTATCTGAATTCTACATCTGTGTTGACCATCAACGTTCAGGATGTGGATGATTTGGGTCCGAAGTTTGTGAAGAATTTGTACGAAGCAACAGTAGTGAAAGATTCTCTACCGGTAAGTAAATGTGAGGCTGTAAACATAGCGATGATGGTCATGAGTGAAAACGTCTACGCATGTTCAAAGTTGACAGCAAATTCGACAAAAACATCGTTAACTACTGTAAAACTGAATATGCAAATCTGTGTTTCAAGATTTCTTGACAAATGGTCTTTTTTATAAAAGGCCAAAGGTTAAAATGAGTTCTTAAAATCTAAGGCTACAGTATTTTGATCTCACAAAATGCATGATATTTATCGACAAAAAGTTTTGTATATTCAGAGAAAATTAAACGTACATTATTTTCTCACCGAAATTCTCTTAAATTCTTGGAAAACACGATGACCCCAGTGCACGCATGTGCAAGCGTCACGAAGTTACATATTTCCCTCTATCTGGGGCAACTTTATTTCATTAAACATTTCTTTTCTTATGATTTAACTGTTTGTTGTCTGATCTTGAATAATTATTGGTTCATACCAGGGTACCGTGGTAACGACTGTCCAGGCCAAAGACAGGGATACTTTTAACGATACTATAGAATACAAGATATATCAAGGTATAGCTTGCACAAATAATCACAATTAGTTGAACCCCCATGTTTTATTTGGTTATGGAACTCCTGTGATGGTCTTATTTCACCATGCGATGTTTGAAGAAAAAAACATGTGAAAAGTTTTTGCCCGCGAACTTCCTCAAGCACATTGCATGTCATGACAGTCGTAAGCAAAAGTTGTACCGTGTAAATCGGCAAATTTCTTGTCACTTCAGAAACGAATCCTGGAAACGTGTACAAAGTCGATAACAAAACAGGAAAGATAACAGTCAATGGACCGCTGACCGTGGGTACGCAGGTTCTGGTTGTAACGGTATGTAGAAAACCGAGTAGAGTCAGTCACATGACTTGTGCTTTTCAAGGGCGGGTCCAGGGTTCAATAAACTTGGAGGCTAGCCAACCCAAGTTTTAAAGATAAAATGTTAACAGTAATGTAAAATCTAAAGACGGAGCTTTGAAACTGTATCGTATCTCTAAAGAACGTACAGCCTCCCCTTTGAAACGATCCAGGATCCTACACTGTTCAGCCCTCTATTATCTTCAACGCTTAGTGAACTGAAGAAAAAACTCTCACATAAAGCATTTTCTGTTCATAAGTTTAAAGTTACATGAAGGAAAGTTATAATTGTTTTGTCTTTTTAATTAGTGGTTCGCAGCAAGTTTGAACTTCCTTTATCTAAATATGCCACCTCCTTTGAGCGATGACCTCGGTCTCATATTTCAGATTTCATATCTCCAACCGACAACCTTTTTGAAATAGGTGTATATCAATTTCCTTTTCAGGCGACATCGACCAAGAACCCTTCTACATTTACCGTGGTCAAAATTGAAGTGGTTTCCATGCCCAACATGTCGTACACTAGTGTCAATGTTACTGAAGGACAAGGAGGTATTTATAAGTTTTATTGTATAACTTATGTTAACGTCATTTTCGATGTTTCCACTCATCTCCCACATCGAGAAATAAGGTGGAAATATTATCTTTTGAACTTTCAAACTCATTAGACCTTTTTGCTCTATCACTATTTTTGACTTCGTGCGCTGTAAAAACAATAGATGAGGTCTAAGATTGTACGGAACTTGAACATCTTTGAAATTTGAACAAAAGATGCTCGTATTTCATTGTTGTAATCACAAGGAGTCGGGCCATACCAATGCACAACACTTACGTATGTTGAAAGCATGATCTGACTATAACCATTGTTCATCAACAATGAAATACGAGTATCTTTTGTTCAAATTCTAACGATGTTGAAATGTCGTACAATCGTTGATGCACTTATATTTCTGAAAGCGCACGATAGAGCTAGAAAGTGATAGAGCAAAAAGCTCTATTCTTTCCAAACCATGTTGCGGGGTTGATTATAGACCCCTTTCACGTACGTCAAAGAAGCTCAATTTCAACTGAGGACAAAACAAAATAACTCCAAGCTCCTGAGAACTGGTAACCTATTGTTTTGTCCTTCAAATCGAGCTGCATTCCGACGTGCTGCAAGGCCGGGTCTATGAGGAATGCCTCATTGAGGCTAGCTTCTGCAACCCTGCTCATCGAATACGTTAAGTTTGTAACAAGGAAAGAATTCCTCATTACAAATTCAAAATTTGTATCTAAATATTGCCCTGCTCCCAGGCCAATATCTAGATATTGACTGCTACTAACGTATTTATCGGGTTTGTATCAGAGATACAACCCGATGAATAACAAAAAAAGCCGTGTTATAGGTATGCAGTAATCTTCATGATTCACAGAGTCTCAGGTGAAATAAAAAAAGGTTTGTTATTCTTGGAATTATCCTTGCCTTAAACACCTGTCTTCTTGGTTACATCATATGGAGAGGACAAAAGAAAATTAAATGTATGTCGCTTTCTTTAATTCAACACTTTACTTGTGGATTCTATGAAAGCTTAAAGCAAGTGCTTATAACCCCTGATCCAACATTCTCAGTACTTTAATCGTTAGCTATAATTTTGAGCTTTCTTTCAACAGCATGAATGATAATTTTTATATTTATTTTTATTTTTATCTGCTGAAAGAATTGAATATGACAGTAAACGGTGAGTCAGTAATACTCTGATGGCAGTGGGGTAAAAAATGCTCTAAATAGTTAGGGGGAGATCCTAATCATCCCTTTTCCAGCAGCACTGAGAGACTTATTCAAACGTTTTTAAGTTTATAAATAAGTGCAGTATATTTCTGTGAAGTATAAATGTATATATTTTCTGACATATAGACGTCCCCTTGCACCACATCGGAATGCAGCTCAATTTGGAGGACAAAACATTAGGTTCCAATTTGCAGGAGATTTGAATTATTTAGTTTTGTCCTCCAAATTGAGCATCTTTGACGTCAGGTGAAAGGGGTCTATAATTTGCAGGCGCTATCTTTTATTTCTGTTTCATATTTTGTTTGACCTTCCAGAAATGGGATCTCAGCATTTTCCAACATTGCTTTAGAGGTAAGTTAGGGTGATTTGTGGAAATCATGTGCGTTTCTCAAAAAATGAACGAACGACATATGTGCGTTCTCTTGTAAATTGCCCGCATTTTTCAAATCGACGTAATAAAATAAAATTTGAGGTTGGGAGGCTGGAACAATAGAGTCTTTTCCCCCTACCGGGAAACTGAATTCTTTCTCATGTAAATCAGATTAGAGCAGCTTCAATTGTTCCTGCCTCCCCTCTTGTCATGGCTGCCATGACGCGATACAAAGCCAATTTTGAATTCTGACGTCATCAGTACTGGAGACTTGTCACAACATAACACAAGTAGTGTTTAATCATGCATCATATCTTGGTTGTCTTCAATTAATCCCTAACCATCAAGGAAATTTGCTGTTCTTTGGAAAGGAGTATCATTCACGAAGATATATTTAGAATCGGCTCTATTTTGAGCTAATAGTTTAATGCCAAAGAGCTGGTTTTGCATATACCGATCCAGAATACCAAACGTCACAGTTCAATATGAACGGAAGTAGAAAACTGCACCATCGTGTTCTTGCTCGTCTTATTTTGCTTTCCTGTTTCCTAGATATTGACAATGGTAAGTCAAAACTTAGGTATACCTATAGATAGATTTATTTTTTGTCCTCGGTTTAAAAGAGAACTACAAAAATGTCAGCCACGTATATAGCGATGTTCAATTATGAAAGTCTGTAATCATTGAAACATGAAACGCTGCTGATGGCGACATCATGTTTTATCAACTTGCATAGAAATGATGTGGATCTCACAAAGAATGAAAAGTTGTGTCGAAAGCTAACTGTACTTTCAAAGCTGGAGAAATTTGTGGTCGTACTTGCCATCTTTACATCATATTAAAGTGATACCTCCTTCACTTGAAACACTTACAGACACTTTTTAATGTTATTCATAAATATTGGCCTCGGTTTCTTTGATAAATAGCGAAAACACAAACCACAGGGAGCCCGGCTTTCCTTTACCGAATTTAATATAACAATAGAGGCGATGTTCGAGGGCATAATTGTGTTTTTGGCCCGACTCAGGCTCATTTTAGCCCGAGCGAAGCGAGGGTTAAAATGAGCACTGAGAAGGGCCAAAAACATATTTATGCCAGAGAACATCGCCTCTATTACTATTATTATAACTTTTTAGGGCATTTACAAAAGGAATAAACGACTACATATTTTGAAAAATACGACATCACGTCTTATTGGCTGATGGCAGCGGGCTAAAATCTATTTTAGCCCGCTGATTTTCGTATTTTAGCCCGCAAAATGCGCCACAATGCCCTATAAAGTTATACTAATATTCATTATTCTTTACGTAATTGCTCTTTATGAGATCGGTTTACGGTTACCTAAGCTGTAATCAGATCTGGACTGTAAATTGATAGCCGATTAAATTCAAATCAATAACCGTTGGTAACGTGCTCTTTATGGGTTGCCTGTGTTGTTTGAATATAACGCACATTCTAGTAAGCAGTCAAAAGAAGACTTCTTTTGACTGCTTACTAGAGAGTGCGTCACCAACGGATGTTTAGTCAGTTTTTCTTCCTCGTATTGTAATGATTTATTTCTTTTTTTTCCTTTCTTCCAGTCGAATAACACACACACACATGCTCACAAAGAATCATACAGAACTAGAACTTACATGATGTGCGTTCGAAAACCTAGCCGATCGAATCAGTATTTAAAATCTTTTTTTTTCCCCTCCTTCAGCCGTCACACCAGTATTCCAAGCTTCTTCTCCTGATCCAATATCAGAAGGATTAACACCAGGTAAAGACTAGAAGTATTGTGCATCAGTCAGTAACCCTGGGAAGCTGCCAGTTCGCCTTATAAGTTGAAGCTCAAAGGAAGGTTGTATACGGCGACTCGTATTGCGGAATAGGATGATGGGGTCAGTTGATTCAATCCCACAATGCTGTGCACTTGCTTGTTGCTGTCTTCCTTAGAGCTTACTTCTAAAAAAAGCTAATGTCAATTCGCATACAACTGTAGGAATGCTCCAAGAAACTCGCCATTACCAGGGGTTTCTTCAAATTTTGGAAAGGCTTTTGTGCAAATTCCAGTTGCACTAATCCAAGAGAAAGAAAAAGCGAAAGACATGTTGGATAGTAGAAAACGCGATCAGTGAAAGATACATATTTTGTTAAATTCGTTCATCACGTAGACTATGACCAGACCTGACCTCCATGGAAACACATCAGTTCCTTCTCCTTTTTTTCAGGTACACTTTACTACAAGTTTATCGCAACTGATTCAACTCCTGGACATGTTGTTACATACAGTCTTGAGTCTAACGCCCTCGAATGGTTCAACATTAGCAGCACCAGTGGAGTGGCCACAGTAAAGAAAACTATTGACAGAGAGGTCAATATTCTATTTTTTTGTTTTTTATCAATTTCGTTTTCTTAATTCTTGAACCAAGAAGAATTCTATTCGTTTTTGCTAAAGCACGATATGGTATGAAAGATCCTAGCTATGACTGAACAAGTACATGTAAAACTGTTGCTAAAAAACCTCCTGGCTGAAATTCTTTCCACTTTTCGCAGGTTATTGGAAGCTTGTTTAAATACAAAGTATATGCATCAGACGGAGTAAATACAGTAAGTAACATTATGCAACAAAAGGTTTTAAATCCCTTGTGTCCCCTTGGCCTCGCTTTGAGGCGTTTCAAAACATTCCAAACATAGGAATAAACATGGCCGCCGTGTGATGAAAGCCCATTGTTATATTTTATCAAGTTAATCCTGACTTAAACTGATTTGATGAACTAATGTTTCTAGGGAGAGGCAAATGTGAATCAACAGATCCGGGATATTAATGACAATCCTCCAGTCTTCACAAACCTACCGAAGACTATCAGCATCAAAGAGGTGAGGGACCATTGTTTTAGTGGTATATTACCATGGACTTTGAAATTTTAAATAATCAACACAACATCTTTTCATTCAGGATTTCCCTGTAGGTTCGTCAGTGTTTACAGTGAGTGCAACCGATGCAGATTTGGCCCCTGCTAGCGCCATCGAATTCTTCATTGAAACTGGTAACGAGGTAAGTGTCAAATAAAGGATTTGAAAGTGGATGTTAGTTTACACCCTGGCCAAGTAAAGAGACCTATTTGACTCCTTTCCGTAGTCTTCCCACAATCCCTTATGATCCGAGCATGAGGTCGAGGTCAGGGTAAAATTTGCATAAAAATGTATGAAAAATATGCAAATTTTACCCTGACCTCGAGCTCGCGCTGGGATCATAAGGGATTGTAGGAAGCCTACAGAAACGAGCATCTCCTGACGTGACGTGGCTGATTCCAACGAGGCTAATTCGTCGTGCCCCGGTGTACCTATATTGTTTGGCCATGGCATAAATACCAATTATTTGTATCTCATAATAATTGCTGCTTATAGAATTTGCCACTTAAATTATTATTACATTGTCCAACCTTTTTTTTCGTGTAATCCTTATCAACTATTGTTTATTAGCGTCCATGAGGAGACTATTACTGAAAAAAATGGTATTTACTTTTCCAGGAAGGAAGATTCGAGTTTCCCAATTCCTTTGAGGGTAAAATTATTCTGAAGAAATCTCTTGACTATGATGCTGGTACAAAACAGTTCGTGCTTCGAATCATCGCAAAGGTGTGTCAGTAAATGTCGTCCGAATATTTGAAAACTATTTATTTTCTTGTAGATTCATAAAGGATAATTAAAGAGTGATCACCCTTTTAATTATCAGTAAAGGAATTAAGAAAAAGAAGAAAGAAAATGAAAGAAAGGCCAAAAGAAAAAAAATGATAATCATGTCTTTATAAGTTATTTAACATCTAAATTTACATCAACTTTACTTTATACAGTCCACCTTGTCCGTTTCTTTTACTGATCCTATATCTGCTTACTTTTCCTGGACACAGAACACCCACTCCAGTCCTTATCTGAACTCTACATCTGTGTTGACCATCAACGTTCAAGATGCGGATGATTTGGGTCCGAAGTTTGTGAAGAATTTGTACGAAGCAACAGTAGTGAAAGATTCTCTACCGGTAAGTGAATGTGAGGCTGTAAACATAGCGATGATGGTCATGAGTGAAATCTTCTACGCATGCTCAAAGTTGGCAAGCAAATTAGTCAAGAATGTTTTGACTACTGTAAAAATATGCAAATCTGTGTTTCAATCTATCTTGAAAAATGGTCTTCATTTTGCAAAATGCTAAAGCTTAAAATGAGTTCTCAAAATCTAAGGCTACAGTATTTTGATCTCACAAAATGCATGATATTTATCGACGAATAGTTTTGTATATTCAGAGAAAATTAAACGAACATTATTTTCTCACCGAAATTCTCTTAAATTCTTGGAAAACACGATGACCACAGTGCACGCATGCACGGAGTTGCATATCAGTTTTCCTCTATCTGGGGCAACTTTATTTCATTAAACATTTCTTTTCTTATGATTTAACTGTTTGTTGTCTGATCTTGATTATTGATTGATACAAGGGTACCGTGGTAACGACTGTCCAGGCCAAAGACGGGGATAGTTTTAACGATACTGTAGAATACAAGATATATCAAGGTATAGCTTGCATGCACAAATAATCACAATTAATTGAATCACAATCACCTGCAAACCATTAATACTATTTGAAACCATCTCCGTAAAGGCCGATTTACACGGTACAACTTTTGCTTACAACTGTGGCATGCAATCGGCTTACGCCACGCTTAAACGCTTGTTTCGTTTAAATCAACTCTACAACTTGCTACAACTTTTTCCTGTCGTACATAACAGTTGTGAGCGAGTTGTAGGGTTGATTTACATGAAGTAATTCGTGTTGTAAGCGAGGGTTAATCACATTGCATGTGACAGTCGTAAGCAAAAGTTGTGCCGTGTAAATCGGCCAATTTCTTGTCACTTCAGAAACGAATCCTGGTAACGTGTACAAAGTCGATAACAAAACAGGAAAGATAACAGTCAATGGACCGCTGACCATGGGTACGCAGGTTCTGGTCGTAATGGTATGTAGAAAACCGAGTAGAGTCAGATGACATGTGCTTTTCAAGGGCGGGTCCAGGGTTCGGTAAACTGAGAGGCTAGCCACCCCAAGTTTTAAAGATAAAATGTTAACAGTAATGTAAAATCTAAAGACGAAGGTTTGAAATTGTATCGTATCTCTAGAAAACAGCCACCCCTTTGAAACGATCCAGGGTCATACACTGCTCAGTCCTTCTCTATTATCTTCAACGCCTAGTGAACTGAACTTTAACATAAAGCATTTTCGGTTCATAAGTTTAAAGTTACATGAAGGAAAGTTATAATTGTTTTGTCTTTTTAATCGCAGCAAGTTTGAACTTCTTTTATGTAAATATGCCACCACCTTTAAGCGATGGCCTCGGTCTGATATTTCAGATTTCAGATCTCCAACCGACAACCTTTTTAAAATAGGTGTATATAAATTTTCTTTTCAGGCGACATCGACCGAGAACCCTCCTACATTCACCGTGGTCAAAATTAAAGTGGTTCCCATGCTCAGCATGGCGTACAATAGTACTGTCAATGTTACTGAAGAACAAGGAGGTATTTATCTGTTTTATTGTATACCTTATGTTAACGTCATTTTCGATGTTTCCACTCCTCCCACATCGAGAAATAAGGTGGAAATATTATCTTTTGAACTTTCAATCTCATTAGACCTTTTTGCTCTATCACTATTTTCGATTTCGTGCGCTTTAAAAATAATAGGTGCGATCAAAGATTGTACGAAATTTCAACACTTTAGAATTTGAACAAAAGATGCTTGTATTTTATTGTTGTAATCACAAGGAGTCGGGCCATACCAACGCACAACACTTATGTATGTTGAAAGCATGATCTGACTACAACTATTGTTCAACAACAATGAAATACGGGTATCTTTTGTTCAAATCCTAAAGATGTTCAAATGTCGTACAATCTTTGATGCACCTATTGTTCTGAAAGCGCACAAAGTCGAAAATAGTGATGGAGCAAAAAGGTCTATTTTTTCGAAGCATGTTGCGGGGTTGACTATAGACCCCTTTCACGTGCGTCAAAACAGCTCAATTTGAACTGAGGACAAAACAAAATAATTCCAAGTTCCTGAGAACTGGTAACCTATTGTTTTGTCCTTCAAATCGAGCTGCATTCCGACGTGCTGCAAGGCCGGGTCTATGAGGAATGCCTCATTGAGGCTAGCTTCTGCAACCCTGCTCATCGAATACGTTAAGTTTGTAACGAGGAAAGAATTCCTCATTACAAATTCAAAATTTGTATCTAAATATTGCCCTGCTACTAGGCCAATATCTAGATATTGACTGCTACAAACGTATTTATCGGGTTTGTATCAGAGATACAACCCGATGAGTAACAAACAAAGCTGTGTTATAGGTATGCAATCATCTTCATGATTCACAGTTATCAGTCTCAGGTAAAATAAAAAAAGTTTGTTATTTAATTTAGAAGGCTCAGTGGGAAAAGATTGTCCTTGTTTATTCAGGCTCGGCTTTTGTTCTTTAATAAAAAGCGCTTCAGTTATTTTTCTTTTTCTATAGTCTCTAAGACTACAGATCTTAAAGGTATGTTATTTTCGATGATAAACATAAGGATATTCCACACACCAAAAAATGGCTCCCATACGAATAGAAAAGTCGACCGGCGAACTGTTGCCGAACGAATAGCCACTCTCGTGTACATAAAATAATAATAACAATCTTTAGGATTTTGACATTCACTAAGAAAAGAAGTCAAAATTTCGCTGATATTTCTGGGAAATAACTAAGATAGTATACTGAATGAACTTTTTCTTTTCTTCTTAAATATTATGCATTTCTTATGAGATTTATGAGTTTATTTTCAATACCCCTTAAATTCGACTTAAGAGTCTATGATCTTTTCAACCAGTTTCTAGGTTATTCGCGACTATTTAAGATAAAGTTAAAGTGTATTGGCCTCAAAACTTAATACTGTTTATAATTTAGGAGTTAAGATAATTCCTTACCTTCATTAGCAAGTGTTTTTTTAAAGCAATTACCAGTTTCCTAAACCAATAAAGGTCTTCAATTCCTGCTGAAGTCCTGTTAGGAACCAAATTTCCTCTCCAAAGAAACTTCTTCATATTCGATTTTCTTCCTTCAAAGCTCACTACTTCTTGCAAATATCTTCCTCTCATTTCGTACTTCTTCTGTTTATGACATAAAGTAGAATTTTAGGACCTTTTTAAAGGATAAAACTTAGAGGAAAACGAAGAAAACCTTCTTCAACTCACCAGTATTTTCTTCATGGCTGACATGATGTCTTGCTCGGATGATTTAAAAAAGAAAAGCAATTTGCATGAATTTGCATACGCGCGCGCGCGTCTGTTTCCCGCCAAAATTTCATGGCGCGCGATGCGATGATCACACCTCCATAATTTCAAATATTGAATTTTCTTTTTATCATAATTTTTATATATTTTAGGCGCCCTTTTATACCTATTATTTTTCTATCTATTTTGCCAAGGAACTATTTCAAATATTTTCAAATCTTTTCGACATTATTTAAATTTCATCTTTTATTGAAGCTCTTGCCTTCATGTGAAATAAAATGGAAGCATCGATATAAAAATCCTAATTTACTGGTCTAATTAGTGAATGAACAAAACTACTTAGCAAGTAGTCCTGCAATTTTATATATTCGAAATATAATTCTTCTAGCAAATTAAAAGCAATATAATTTTGTTTTTCAATCGACAAATTGAACTCGCTCTACATTTCAAAAGTGACTAAAAATAAAATACTTTGGAACTTAATTAATCCGTTACTTGAGCGGTTCAGAGTCTAAGCTTCGTCTCCGCTCAATCTTGTAACACAAGCTACTTTCTCTTCACATCATAAAAGGAATTTAGTCTCTGTTGACAGGGGATATTCTTTATTAAATTTCCCAAGCTTCATGCTAGAATTTACTGCAATTTCTCGTTTAATTTGACTGATATTCAATATATTAGTTAATACCCCGTGAAAAGGGCGCCCTTTTTTCTGGTTAAATTTAGATATTGTTAGAAATTTATCAAGAAAGCACCTGTTTGTTCGATTAAAACCTGTTGTGCTCGCAGGATATAACCTCCCTCATTCCCATATAGCTTACACATTAAGTCTATATTTTTAGATTACAGCTAATAACCAGCCCACGGGCATCCTTTCTTTGAACATGGGTAACAGCATGGCATATACAGTTAATCCATTCATCGTGCAGTCAATCCAAAATTAGAACACCCAAACGAGAATGAAAATCGTGAAGAAAAAGATTCAGTAACTGCGGCGCATCCTTGATAGAATATTTATCCCATTTTAATTGTATCTTAAGGACTGCAAGTTAAGAAAACTGCTAATCATAAATTATCCACACAACATCCATGACAGCGAAGTAGACTTAGTTAAAATCACTTTTTGAAATAGAGACCAGTCTTCCGTATAATTGAAATTTAGCCATAGCCGAATAGGAAGCATTACGCCCTTTTCTCATAGATTAAACACGAGCTGGCTATCTTCTAATAAGTTTCGTATAGACTACACAAATATTTTGTTCCGCTTTGGTTTTTGAGTCCTTCCATTGACAGACAATTGGCGGAAGACGGCTACGATGGAAATGATGTATTATTGTAAAAACAGAGGGAACTTTTTTAACCTTTTATTATTGGTTTTATCTTTATATTGAAAAAGGAAACAGCGGGAACTATCATATCCGGGCTTCTATTTATTTATTTATCGGTTGTTTTTTTTTTTTTTTTTTTTTCTTTGAAAATTCATGAATTCTTGATCTGAAAAAAGGGACTATAAGGAATAAAAAAACAGGAACTATCAAGAACGAAAAAAAAAAGAAAACAAACAATCCAGAATCCAGAAAACAGAAAGTATAAACAGAAAGGATGAAAAGATCTTTTTGTCGTTGCTGTGATGTTTTTCATGTTGTTGGTGGTGGGTTTTTTTTTTTTTTTTTTTTTTTTTTTCTCTCTCTCTCTTTTTCTTCTTAAAAAAAAAACGGTTAAAACTGGTTTTCGCTTAATCAAAAACTTCGTATCGGACATGGTGAAGGTTGAGCAAAAATTGTCAATAGCCACGAGCTCGAATAGTCAATAGCCCTGGACTTTGCGATGATGATTAAAATAACGTAATTAAAGATAATGATTAACGATAAAATGTTTTTATTAATAGCAAATTTGTCATCGTTTCCCGCCTTTTTTCCTTTACAAGTTAGGTCTCCCCTCTAGATATCTACTGTTTCTGTTGTCGTTGTCTTTTTTATAGCTTGTTTTTCCACCTTCTCGACCTTTGCATTCCTCTGTCTCCCCTCCCCCTCCCCCCCCCCCCCTCCTCCTTCAGTTGCCTAAGTTGCTTATTTTTCTACTATTCATTTTCTCACCTCTCACATGTTTTTCTTTCACTCTTACTTTTCTAAACTTCACCACATAAAGTTAAATCAGTTTATCTGTGTCTTCGTAATCTAGCTCTCATTCAATTGTCGTTTATTTTTCTATTCAATTTTTCATCTCCTATAGGTTTTTCTTCCACTCTTCTTTTCCGCTTCACCACAAACGGTTTAATTTAAGATAAGAAAAATTTTGTAAACTCATGATCAGTTTCTGGCAGTTTTATTAAATAGCTTATTGGTTTTTAGGACATTTAGGATTATTTTTCACTTTATTTGACAGTTTTTCATGGTGTTTTTCATGGTGTATTCATATTTTCTAATTTTAATCTAAGTAACTCTTTGCTTCTTCAAAATGTATTGATTTTTACGTTTATAGTATTTTTTCTGTTATTGTTTTTTCCTTGATGTGGCCGTAGCTGCTGTTGCTGCTGCTCTTGTTTCTGCTGCTATTGTTGTTTTTGTTGCTGTTGATGCTGCTGTTGTTGCTGCTGTTTCTGCTGCGGTTGCTGCTGTTGTTGCTGTTGTTGTTGCTGCTGTTGTTGCTGCTGTTGTTGTTGCTATTTCTGTTGTTGTTGCTGCTGTTGTTGTTGCTGTTGCTGCTGTTGTTGCTGCTGTTGTTGCTGCTGTTTCTGCTGCTGTTTCTGCTGCTGTTTCTGCTGCTATTCTGCTGTTGTTGATCATTGCTGTTGTTGCTGCTATTTTTGTTGTTGTTGCTGCTGTTGTTGTTGCGCTGTTGTTGTTGCTGTTGTTTCTGCTGCTTATTTTAGTTTATTTATTTCTGTTCTTGTTTTAGTTTCCTTCTTGCTGATGTTGTTTCATTTCTTGCTCTGGATGATGATGCTATTGTAGATCATGTTTCGTAAGTCATTTGCTGCTTAGTCTCGAGTGCTCTTTAAAAAAGTCTCCAGCCAGCCCGACTCCAAACAACCTTAACATCGCTTCTAGATTTTTCCATTGATGACAGGGAAATCATCAAGTAAAGCCATATATTTGCTGAACGAGTTTCCAATGCCCTTCGAATCGCTCTTCAAATTATTTTTAGAACAGTTAGTTTTCTCTGGCTTTTTCTTGAGTTTTCTACTGGACCCAGAAGCGCAGCTGGCAATAACGTCGAAGACTGTCTTTTTTTAAATTAGTTATTGGACTGAATTTTCATTAAAAGCCGCCTGTTTCATATGTTGGATTGACTTTAATCAATAATACGCCCTTTACTGGTTCAATATCTTCTCTCTTATCTACTACTAACTGGTTGTTACTATGAGTAGACGACTCCATATCTTTAAGAGCAGAATCCAAGCTCTTGGAAGATCCCCCGAAGTGGTTTTCCTTGAGGTTTCCATTTTGCCATAAAAACTGCCGGTGTTGCCCCAGCAACGGGGCTGAACCTCGCCTGTTGATGAAGTTATGGTTTGGGTAGGATGTTCTGTGCACTGTTGTAAGGTTTTCGCCAGTTTCAGAACAACAACTATCCGCATTACAACGTAAATGGTTCGAGAAGTCCCTTCTGAATTCCGAGTTGACCACGCTATAAATGATGGGGTTCACAGAACTATTGACCATCAACAACACAGTACATATATTGAAAATCAACCTCATGTATTTGCCGGATTGTAGAATCTGTGCATCGTAAGCAGCCACGAAGCGAAAGATCGTGAATGGGAGCATCGTGAAGGCAAAAATGACAACAACTGGAGTTAGGATTTGAACGGCACGGCGGTTTTGTGATGCTCTTGCTTTGAACTGCTTTCTCGAAGCACTTTCTCCTCTACCACTGGAACTTCGGTAACTTCCTTGTCTCTTTGTACTGTTGCTTAATAGAGTGCGTATTTTGACATAAGTTATTAGGATGATCGTAAGAGGTATAACATAAAACATGAGTCCTGAAGTGACACTGAATAGCTGCATGGATATCATGTTAGGCCAGTGAGGACGGCAGTCTCGCCTCCATGGTTTGACATCTAAGTCCATGACAAACAGCAATGGTAGGACGATGAAGGTGAACGAAATAAACCAGATAAGAAAGACTATCTTCTTGGCTTGGTCAAGAGTTATCTGGGGCTTAGTACAATGGACGAGCATCTTATAACGATGGAAGGCAATAGCTGTGATACAACCAATCTGAACACCGTAAAAGATATCTAGAAAGGGATAGATTGTTCGGCAAATGAAACTCCCAAATGGCCAGGAATAAGGGAACTCCGATCGAATAACGACGAAAGGAAAGTCCACAAGCACAATCCCAAGGTCTGCAATAGCGAGATAGAGGATGAAAAGATTGCCAGTAGAAGTTTGGCCACGCTTTCGAGAAGTCACGAAACAGACCAATAAATTCCCAAGTACACCGACCAAAAACATAAGAGTTTGAAAAACCAGTCGAGTGACCCTGACCCCGTGAGGCTCTTGAAACAAAGAAGGGTGCTTCTCCTTCGCCAGTGTTTGGTTAGACAAAGAGGTATTTGCATTTAGAATGAGCCCATACGTCTGATTCAAAGGATTGTTGCCGGCCATAATCAGAAATCCCCCAAATGAAGTTTAGCTTAGAAGATGACGCCAAGCAAGAAGGAGCTTTAAATGTCAAACGACCAAATGTCTTCTTTTTAAGAACCCCTCGATCTTTGTGATGATAGGCTCGCTCCACAGATCGATTAGTCTATAATGGTCTCTCTGGTGTCCTTTTTCCTTAAACAGTGAAATAAAATTCAATATTTTCCGGGGTTGTTTATTAATGTGAGGAGTATTTTAATTTTCCTGTTTCTCCCGCGGATATGACACAGCAACGCACTCACCAGGCTATCACACAAATTAGCATAAAAGGACGAATTTAAATGGTATAATTTTCTTTTTAAAAATAACTTAGAATCCTAGGCCTGAGTTAGATTTCATCTTACGATGCTTATGTGGTCTGTTGTTATGAGTAGAAACAAACTCAGCTCATGTTCAAGAACCGACCAGGAATAACGACCGAACGGTCGGGTAAACGTTGATTAAATAAGAGAAGAGAAGAGAAGAGAAGAGAAGAGAAGAGAAGAGAAGAGAAGAGAAGAGAAGTGAAGTGAAGTGAAGTGAAGTGAAGTGAAATGAAGTGAAATGAAGCGAAATGAAGTGAAATGAAGCGAAATGAAGCGAAATGAAGCGAAATGAAGTGAAATGAAGTGAAATGAAATGAAATAGAATAGAAAAAAGATTTGATGGGTGACTTAAACCGCATGCTTTCTAAGAGTCTTTTGACTGCCTGTGTTTCTTTTTTCTTTCTATCTCCCTATCTATCTTATATCTGGAATGGAATAGAATAAATTGAATAGATGGGAATAAATTGAATAGATGGAATAGAATAGAATAAATTGAATAGATGGGAGTGGAACACAGCGTAGCAGAGCTGAGCAGAGCAGAATAAAAAGGATGATATTGCAAAATCGGGTGCCCTATAGCACAACTGATAGAACAGCAAAAAAATATCATTAGCGAGACTGAACGTCGATTTCTTTAGCACTAATCACAGGAGCCGTTTTTGGCACTTAACGAGGCTTCAAGTACCCAAAGCTAAAAATACAATAAATTCGTTAAGTTTTAAGAACGAATTAAAGGCAATAAAAGGAAAGGGAAAAAATCATTAGTGCGTTTACAGTGTATAATTACGAAAAGGAAAATTCGAGGCATCTTTATGTCAAGGTTATTATATGGTAAAAACGAGAGAGAAAAGAATGGATGGATGGAAGAAAGGAAGGGACGAAGGAAGGAACGAAAGAATGAGTGAATGAATGAAAAAATTAATAAATGAATGAAAGAAAGAAAGAAAGAAAGAAAAGAAAGAAAAAAGAATGAACGAATGATCGAATGAGAGAAAGAAAGACAGAGAAAGAAAGAAAGAATGATTGAAAAGTTAATGAGTGAATGAATGAATGAATGAAAAGTTAATGAGTGAATGAATGAATGAATGAGTGAGTGAGTGAGTGAGTGAATGAATGAATGAATGAATGAGTGAGTGAGTGAATGAATGAATGAATGAATGAATGAATGAATGAATGAATGAATGAGTGAGTGAGTGAGTGAGTGAGTGAGTGAATGAATGAATGAGTGAGTGAGTGAGTGAATGAATGAATGAATGAATGAAAAAATAATAAATGAATAAAAGAAAGGGAGAAGGAAAGAAAGAAAGAATGAATAAATGAAAGAAAGAAAGAAAGAAAGAAAGAAAGAAAGAAAGAAAGAAAGAAAGAAAGAAAGAAAGAAAGAAAGAAAGAAAGATAGGAAGTAATATATGAAATATAGAAACAATGAAAAACATGCAGAAACAAAAAAGGAAAAAAAAGAAGAAACAAAGAAAGAAAAACTGAAAAGGAGTATAGAAAGAAAGAAACGAACAAACCAACAAAGAAATGAGGAAAACATTTCCATCTAAAACTTGAAACCTTTCAGTTTCAAAGCATAGTACTAATACTCATTCCATAAATTGCCTTTCCGAGAGCACTTGCGACATTGAAAACATCCTACACTTACAGAAAACGCTAAAATCATAATAGACTTGAATAGAAAATGAAAATGGACAACTTATCCTAATCAAAATAAGAAGATACCTATATCACTAATAAAGCGAAATGTAAAAAAAATTTGAATGTTACGAGTTTGCAACGCGGAGATTTCAAGTGGACAAGTGTAGAAAAATTATACTGGATCGGGAAGGGAAGAAAACGTGCCTAAATGCACCTGTCGCGTAACATTGTTCATCAGAAGATGCCACAGGCAATTGTTCCTCGTTATTCCAGTTACCCTACACGCGATTTTAGTTGTTTTTTTTTTTTTTTATAGTTTTTTTCCTTTACTTTTACGTTTTTATAATTTATATTTCTATTATTGCCGTAACTCATGAATGAATAAAGAAAGAAAGAAAGAAAGAAAGAAAGAAAGAAAGAAAGAAAGAAAGAAAGAAAGAAAGAAAGAAAGAAAGAAAGAAAGAAAGAAAGAAAGAAAGAAAGAAAGAAAGAAAGAAAGAAATACACCGAGTTGCAAGAACGTTGTCATATAAAAATAACAAATAACAAATAGGATTTAATTAGAAATATTTTTTCTTTATTTTGATTCTAAAGCACCCTAGATTAATGAGAATAACTGTTTAGTAACAACAAGATTATCTCAAAACTATCGGTCCGTTACCTTGAAAAAAGATGAATAATCACATATGTTTTGCAAAAAAATCATTAATTCCTATTTGTAATTTTGTTATCTTTATATGACAACCTTCTTGCAAATAGGTGTAAATAAATAAATAAATAAATTTATAAAAGATAGATAGATATAAAGAAATAATGAACGAATAAACGAATAAAACAGCAATGTTATGGTTCAACTTGAACGATTTGTTGTTCAAATTACAGCAGCGGTTAGCATATAAAAGCCTCTAGGGTTTTCGTAAATGATCGTAGATATATGATCTAGATAAGTCCCTTCAGACACCAAGTGAATTGAGTTTGTTTGATGTGTTGTTCTCTCCTGTGCTACGAGGGTTTTCTACGGATACTCCGGTTTCCTCCCACCGTAAAAATCAACATGTGAGTTGAGTTTGTTTGATGTGTTGTTCTCTCCTGTGCTACGAGGGTTTTCTACGGATACTCCGGTTTCCTCCCTCCGTAAAAATGTGAGTAAGCTTTGTGTGCATAAAAGAATAAATGTAGTGGTATAGTGTGTGTGTGAGTAAAAAGTGTCCCCAATTAGTGCGAAAGCGCTAGAACGACTAGAGAGAATTTTTTTAGAGCAAGGAAATGGTAAAGCTATAAAAAGGATTTATTATATGATGATGTTCTAAAGTGTGGTTCTAAAGAGTTGGTAATTAGGCCGTCATAATCAAGTTCTCTCCATCCCGGGCCTGGAACGGCAGCTCGAGCTTTGAATATCCCCGAAAATGGAGCACTGATGGAGAGAGCGGAATAAAGTGCGGCCTAATTACAGCGCGACGCACAAAAGTATGACCACATTTGATATATTCGCAAACTTTGATGCGTGGGCTTTTGTGCGTTAATTATAAGCCGACACGTTTCGATGCCAAGCTGCCTAGTTTTACCAAATAAAGGCGAGCAAAAGCTCGTTAACTTTGGCAGAAAAACGTCAGTTCATAGGAATATGCAAATACAAAAAATGTGGTCATATTTTTGCGAGTCGCGCTGTAATATAGAAGACCAACTTATCTGCAGACCTAGAGATACGCAGTAACATAGGCCTAACAGTTAATTTAGATACCAAGGGCATCGTATCAGTATTTGGATACAGAATGATAAATACAATGCTGTATTGGTGATTAATGTAAGTATAAACAGTCTGTGATGGAAACCAAGAGTAGTGTACTCGTCTAGCTCTCACCTCTGGGGTCTCGGGGTCGATTCGCAGGCTCGGAACGCTAAATAATAATTGGACCTGTGAGTTAGCCATGCCCTGACTTAGATCAGCCCAGAGGTTGTTTCAGGGTTCGATCTGTGAATTAGCCATGCCCTGACTTAGATGAGCCCAGAGGTTGTTTCAGGGTTCAATCTGTGAATTAGCCATGCCCTGACTTAGATCAGCCCAGAGGTTGTTTCAGGGTTCAATCTGTGAGTTAGCCATGCCCAGACTTAGATCAGCCCAGAGGTTGTTTCAGGGTTCAATCTGTGAATTAGCCATGCCCTGACTTAGATCTATATTTGTTTTCTCATTTGTTCATTTATCAGTTCATGTAGTATAAACGATCTATCTATTAAATAAATTGCATTCTGATTGGCTAGCTACGCATGTGAGTCTATTTCTGACCGCGACCCCCAGCAGAGAAAAAGTAATTAAACCTTGCTCAAAATTTCCCAAAATTTCCTAACTCCATTGCAGCATTTTTTATTTTCTTTCTGCTGGCCAGGAATAATTATGCCTCATCCAGGCTTTCTATCTCGCTGCTTGAGGTATTATTTTGTAACAGGTTCATTATGTAGGTCAAAATTTCAAATAAAACCCTCATTATTGAGCCAGCAAGTGAATGTCAATAAAAGACAGATGACATTCTATACCCAAACACTGCTGGGGAACTTTCAATTAACATCTTCAGAAATACTAAAAACAATATGAGTGCGGAAATACAGAACTCTTTGTTCCAACAAATCCACATTAAAGCAATAAATTTCAAACAAAAAATGTTAAGTTCGATCAAGAACTATTGTTGTATTTCCAGAACAAAAATGTAAAAAAATGGTCTTATATTGCGCGGGTTTTTTTAATATTCAATATTTAAGTGTGTAAGATTCGTGCCATAAATCTAAGATAATGCTTCCTTGAATTTGTAAAATAAAATGTAAAAAAAAGGTCTTAAATTCGGCGGGTTTTTTTTATATTGAATATATATTTGAGTGTATAAGATTCGTGCCATTAATCAAAGATCATGCTTTCTTGAATTTTTTTCGAGATTCCGGTTTTACTACTGATAACAATCATTGCATAAAATAAATTGTTTCACGACTAATAACTTAAAAGCGAGAGTATTAGAGGAAGTTAGTTGAGTAGTTAGTCTGAAGCAAGAATTCGGTCCGATCTAGCGGTGAAATAAGAGTTCATAATTGAGCATTATTGAGCAATTCTTTGATCCCAATAAAGTACGATATAAAATTAAGTTAATTTAGTTTGAAATGTTCAATAGATTAAGGAAAAGCAAACAAACAAACAAGGCCCGCCCTCATTTATTTGTTCATTCATTCTGGGAGTCTGTGTTAAATTTTGGAATTGGTTATATTCCTTTGCTTGAAAAAAGGTGGTTTTCTTTTCTTTTCTATCTTTCTTCATTCTTTTTTCTTCATCCATCCACTATCCATCGATTAATCCATCCACCCAACCATCCAATATTCATTCATTCATCCATCCATCCATCTATCCATCCATCCGTAAATTCATCCATCCATCCTACATTCATTCATTCAATCATTCATTCATTCGTTCGTTCGTTCGTTCGTTCGTTCGTTCGTTCGTTTGTTCATTCATTCATTCATTCGTTCATTCATTCATTCATTCATTCGTTCGTTCGTTCATTCGTTCATTCGTTCATTCGTTCATTCGTTCATTCGTTCATTCATTCATTCGTTCATTCATTCGTTCATTTATTCATTCATTCGTTCGTTCGTTCATTCGTTCATTCGTTCATTCGTTCATTCATTCATTCGTTCATTCATTCGTTCATTTATTCATTCATTCGTTCATTTATTCGTTCGTTCGCTCGTTCGCTCATTAATTAATTCAATAATTAATTCATTCCTCAATCCATCCATCCATCCATCCATCCATCCATCCATCCATCCATCCATCCATCAAATCTTTTATTTTTCCTATTCTTCTTTCGATGTTTTGATTTCAATCGCAGCTGACTCAGATGCAAATTCTCTAGATCTTATAATAGAGATGCTCAAGATCGAACAATACAATATTTAGGTTTTAGTCGATCATCTTAACAGAAATTCATCTTTAAAATATTCATATTGAATTTCAAATTAAAAAAAAAAGAAAAAAAGAAAAAGAAATTCAAATTGACTTAGTTACATTATTATTTTGACCCTCATTTCGTAAGGGTTTCTGATCGGGCAGTATTAAATGAATACATCACTTTTGGCTTATAATCAAAGTAAGATCAACGGGACTTCAGCGGAGACAGAAATATTACTGAGGAACTGGTCCAAGCTAGCTGTCAGCTTATACTAAAAATTTTGAAATAAAGCGTTCATACTTGTCATATTTATCGTAATATCCATTCTAATATTTCTAACCACTCTTTTCTTAACTCTCATTCTTTCTTTCTGTTCTCATTTTTTTATTCGGGGCTCCTGTTGAAAGTGGAAGCGTAAAGACACTGACTGAGCTACCATGTATTTTTTTTTTTTTTTTTTTTTTGATTAGGTTTCTATATATACATACTTTTTCGTTTCCATTTTTTCAAAAGCCTTGACAAATATCTCAAAACGATTTAGAGAATTTTTTCTTTGTGTTTTGCTTACCTTGGAAACGAGTAACACTTGTTCAACTGCCAGAAATTAGCGAAAAATCAAGGCTACCTTCCTCCAGCTAGAATAGAAACCACACGTCTGCGATCTTTGCTTATCAGCGTTGTATCCATGGCTCGTTCGTAAACGTCATTCAGGATTTTTTGATGGCACTAATGAGAATTTGCGTCGATCAGAATATCTGCGCAAAAATAGGCAATTGTATAAAACATCTTGGATGGTGTGACAGAGTTCTTATCGGGATTATTACCAGACTTGATGACATGAGCGGAAATAAGATGGAGATTAACAGCCAAATGACAAATACATGTACGATGGATGTATATAACATTGGGCTTGTAGAGATATGAATGAATGAATGAATAAATGAATCAATAAACTGAATGAATGAATGAATGAATAAATGAATGAATGAATAAATGAATGAATGAATAAATGAATGAATGAATGAATAGATGGATGAATGAATGAGTGAATGAATGAATGAATGAATGAATGAATGAATGAATGAATAAATGAATGAATGAATGAATGAATGAATGAAAGAATGAATAAAGGAATCAATAAACTGAATGAATGAATGAATGAATGAATGAATAAATGAATGAATGAATGAATGAATGAAAGAATGAATAAATAAATAGATGGATGAATGAATGAGTGAATAAATGAATGAATGGATAAATGAATAAATGAATAAATGAATGAATGAATGAATGAATAAATGAATCAATAAACTGAATGAATGAATGAATGAATGAAAGAATGAATGAATGAATGAATGAATGAATGAATGAAAGAATGAGGGAATGAATGAATGAATGAATGAATGAATGAATGAATGAATGAATAAATAGATGGATGATTGAATGAGTGAATAAATGAATGAATGAATGAATAAATAAATAGATGGATGAATGAATGAGTGAATAAATGAATGAATGAATGAATGAATGAATGAATGAATGAATGAATAAATGAATCAATAAACTGAATGAATGAATGAATGAATAAATGAATGAATCAATAAACTGAATGAATGAATGAATGAATAAATGAATGAATCAATAAACTGAATGAATGAATAAATAGATGGATGAATGAATGAGTGAATGAATGAATGAATGAATGAATAAATGAATGAATGAATGAATGAATGAATGAATGAATGAATGAATGAATGAATGAATGAATAAATAAATAGATGGATGAATGAATGAGTGAATAAATGAATGAATGAATAAATGAATGAATGAATGAATGAATAAATGAATGAAAGAATGAGGGAATGAATGAATGAATGAATGAATAAATGAATGAATAAATGAATGAAAGAATGAATGAATGAAAGAATGAAAGCACAACATTAATAACATACAACATTCAAGAAGAGTTAGCTGCAACCTTTACTGAACGCAGATGGTGAAACTATGAGTTATTAATAGGTCTCTCGTGGGATGCGCTCGCCATCACGACTTCACATGCAGAGCTAGAAAGACAGCCAGCTTTCTGTGACTGAATCAAGTGGGAGTATATGCGAAACTTAATCTTCCGCAGCTGCACCAACTGCAAATATTAACGGCGTATAAATTAAAAACTGAATCAGCTTTCCTTTTTCTTGTTTAACTTAAATGTTGCTTGTTGGTTCTCTTCTGTACTTCGACGTTTTTTTCTCCGGATTCTCAGGTTTTCCTCTCACAAAAATCAGCTAATAAATTCCAATTCGATCTGGCTTCGAGTGATTTAATTATGAACCTTTGCCTGGGGAGAATGAGCAATAACTCCCTGCATGCATGTTCGAAGTAAATTAAAAAATATAAATTAACTTCTGTTCTCTTCTGTTCTCTTCTGTTCTCTTCTGTTCTCTTCTGTTCTCTTCTGTTCTCTTCTGTTCTCTTCTGTTTTCTTCTGTTCTCTTCTCTCTTCTCTCTTCTCTCTTCTCTCTTCTTCTCTTCTTTTTTCTTTTCTTTTCGACGCATGAGAAACAACATGATAAATTAATTCAAAGAATTGTAGCCGCAAAAAATAAAGTAAACATTGTGCAGAGAGGATTAAATTGACCACTTTGATGAAGGTGTACGATAGTCATTAGTCGGTGTTAGAAGGGGATTATTCTCTGTAAAACTCTGAAATATCATATTTCAAGAGAACAATAAAAAGGAATGGAAAAGAAAGAAATGATAGAAAGAAAGAAAATAATCAAGAAAAAGAAAGGTAAATACAAAATATTTTTCCATAACCTCCGTCGTACATTTATCCAGAGAAAATTTGAAAAGAAATTTAAAAAGATAAAAAAATAAAAAAACGAAAGATAAGAAAAAAATCCCTAAAATAACCAAGAAAGAAACAAAGAAAATAACCAAGAAAATGTGAAAAAAAAATTCCATATTTCTCCGTCGTACATTTTTCGAGAAACAAAAGAACAAAACAAACAAAAAAAAAAAAATTGTCACGTGAAGCGGTTTTAATCGGAGAAACTTCAAAATTTCCATTGCGAATTTATATTTTTTCCCCTTTTGATTGATAAGCTGAAGCTCCTTAGTTAAGATCCAATTGAAAAGGCAGCCTATTTAGTGGCCTTCTCTGTTATTTTTTTAACCTCCTCACGGTGCTAGAAAACAGCGTAAGGACATATTTTGTCAAATCCGTAAACATCAGATCGACATCAGATCAGATCGATAAAATCGACTTACCTAAGGAGAGAAGCAGAGATCTCAGGCTTGATAACACTGTAAACTGCTGTAATGAGATATAAAGGATGTAAAGTAAGCTAAAGTAGACAGAACGTTAAAGTTTAAGTCGACTTGTGATGTACTTATGACTAAAGGTCGTAGATAAGAGATGTTAATCTAGAAAGATCTATTGTGAATGAACTTGGTGTAGTTATGGGAACCCTGTGGAGCGGGGAAGTGCGCAAACAAGGAATGATATGAAAAACAAATAAAATAAATTATTAAATGATTATCAATGAAATATCTATATTTATTTATTTATAAGATAAAATTCAAAACAATTGTCCAGAATAGGGACCCGATTTTATTGATTTAGGTGGTGCGGGTACCCCCTCCCCCCTCAGAGATCTGTTGAAAAGCTACTGTGTGTCCGTAGTGACTATTACTATCTACAAATACGTTGTTAAGCATATCATTTCTGTGATTTAACTTTTAGCTCTGGAGATATTTGAGGACAACTCCAAGATTTCAATTCCAGAGGTGGTGGGTACCGGGTAACCCCACCCCTCCCCCTGAATCGGGTACCGTAAGATGACAACTGCTCGTGCTGATACACGTTATATTTTACGTAGAAAAACTCAGCTCGCGCAGACTAGTTTTACGTTTTATTTCAAATCTCATGTATAAATAGTTAGCTAGTAAACTTGTAAGTTATTACCTGTAGCCCTGAAGATTGTAACCTGTGTACAGCCGCTTCCCACCCCTCCCCCCTGCGGGCAAAAATCGAGGAGATAGGCAATTTGGCCGAAGTAGTGGACACGAAATCCTTGTTCAAGAAAACATTTATTGATTTAAAGGTTTAAAGGATTACGCCCTCGAAATCCATTACTACCAAGTTGCATTTCCTTCCTGCTCAACAAGAGAGAGCAAGATACTCACTCAATGCGAACTTTATCAAAAAAAGATCAATACTTTTCCGTTTAACTAATCATTATCGATCCCTGATAAGATTTCACTTAATTTGATACACCACGCTCATGGATGGTAATCTTATTTGGGTGCAAAACAATTAGGAAGTTAGCAGATCCGGTCCTGGTTAGTTATAGAACATTCAAGAAAATCAGCTGTTTATCTGGATATTATTTTCTATTTTTACGACACATTATGCATGCACCCGGCTCATTAGCATCCAAATCTAGAGGCACTTTGTATATACACACCTATTTTAAAAAGGTTGTCATCGTCAAAGGCGAAAAGCGATAGATCATTCCAAGACGGAAAGGAGTTTGGGTATACAACTAAACACGAAAAAATCGAGGCTTTTAAAATGAAGCCATCTTCTTCTCTCAAATTACTGCCGCACTACATGAAGCAACTCATCGCTACGTTATTTAAAATGCCGAGTTTAGACGTCGAATTTCACACGTGCCGAATCTAATGCAAATGTATTCAATCAATAGGTTTTGCTCATTACTCGTGCCCAGGCCTCTAGGCCTGGCCGAGTCTAGGTTTGGGTCTTATATCTATCTTCTACGTCGAGAATGTGCATTCCATGTGCTTGAATGATGCATTCAACGTGCAAGTCACGAGGTTGATGTGTCGCAACACAACGCCATTTTTCAGATTTGGACTTGTAGAAGGTTGTGATCGAATTGAAAATAATTATGGCGAGTTATTTTGCTTCGGGGAGGCTCAAAATACACACAAATGCATACGTCATTCGTGGTAGACCCACAATAAAAGATGTCGAACGTTTTCGGAACGGGTCGGACCACGAACTCAAAGAGAAATGCCAAATTTTTGCGTGTATGTTAAATACGCACGTGTACACACGTCTTTTTCCCGCCAAAATCATGAATCAGTACACTTACCTTACTTCATCATTGTTTTTAGGACTCCTTGAACGCAGGGTATATTTCCCGCATAATTTGCAGTCAGACTTTGATACTGTCTCTTTGAAGTTCTTTAAAGACAAAGGAAAGTCCACTCGTGTGCTTGTCGTTGGTGCAGGGACAGGGAGCTGTGACAGTGGTTGAACTATTGAAGAATCTTGGCCGCTACACTAATGTCGACGGTATAGATTGCTGTGATGTCATGCTACAAAAATCACGTGGCAAAAGTATTTACAACGACACATTTGTGATCTTTTTCTGGTCTTTTACAATCGGAATACTTTGTTATCCGTCAGACGCATCCATGTGTATCCTGTATTGAACCTACCAACCAACCAAAACCATCCGCCCATCCATCCATCCATCCATCCATCCATCCATCCATCCATCCATCAATCCACCCATCCATCCATCCATCCATCCATCCATCCATCCATCCATCCATCCATCCATCAATCCATCCATCCATCCATCCATCCATCCATCCATCCACCCATCCATCCATCCATCCATCCATCCATCCATCCATCCATCCATCCATCCATCCATCCATCCATCCATCCATCCATCCATCCAACCATCCATCCATCCATCCATCCATCCATCCATCCATCCATCCATCCATCCACTCACGCATCCAACCAACCAACCAATCAATGTACAAACAAATGGATAAAATGAATGAATGGAAAATGTTACGTCAAATAAATAAACAAAATAAATGAATGAAAGAACTAATGCTATAACTATAATATTTAGCTAAAACTTTTTAACCAGCCAACCAACCAACCATTTGGTCAAAAGAATATTATCTTTGCCCCAAACAGATAATTTATTGATTGAAAAGCAAGAGATAGTACATAACAAGAACAATACCATTAACACTTTATCTATAATTTCCTCTACTTTTCTATAAACTTTGCAGTAAAATAACCTTGTAGCATATTCCTGTAGTACCTAATGTTTCGCTCGACAAAAGCCATTTTTGTAAATCATTTTTGTTCAGCCATAGTCCAAATACATTGCCCCTGGAGGGATGTGGAATTATATTAAGATTTTTAAAAAGTCCTAGTGAATGAGTTGGAGATAGATAATCAGACAGATGGACAAACCAAATGACTGCCTGACTGATAGATGGACAGACAGACCAACTGACATAGAGACAGATGGATGGACAGACAGACATAACTGACTGCCTGACTGATAGATGGACAAACCAACTGACTGCCTGACTGATAGATGGACAGACCAACTGACATACAAAGATGGACAGACAGACCAAAGGAGAGACAGTTTACAAGTGAAATCATATCAAAAGGTACTAAAACTGTTGGTGGTCATTCAAAGGCAACAAGGAGAATCTGCACTAATAAGAAATGAGAAAACTCTTGCAGGGGGGGGGGGAGGAACAATGAACAGACTTGTGGAGCGGGGGGTGAGTTGACACATCAAAATCCACTACAAAGGCCTTGTATTATACAATATTATTCTAGGTTTCAAATATGTCGTGCTTCTTGACATTAGGATCATGCCATTCAGGTTTTCTGATGTACTTGAGTGGCTTGGGAACCTCCCAAGGGAAACCTGGCTTAAAGTGACCATACAGACAGGTGCTCTGGTAGATGGGCTTCTTAAGATCAAGATCCCTGAAATATAACCAATGAACCATTGAGAATTGTTTAAAGTGCATATAAGCCCTACAGGATTCATGATTTAAAAGCCATTATAAAATAATTAAGAATGGCATTTACTATTCTTTGATATCTCTTTTTGTTGCCGAGATATTTGACAAAGAAATTACAAAGTGATGATGTCATAGTCAAGATTAGTCAAATTATCAAATAAAGAATATATATGTTGAGTAAGGTAGAGTACAGTGGAGTAAGGTATGTAACATAGTTGGAGTGAGGTTGTGTGGAGTGGAGTAAGGTATGTACATAGTTCGAGTGAGGTTGTGTGGAGTAAGGTACATATAGTCATCAAAATAATTTTTTTGCTTTACAACTTCAGTTTTTACTTTTTAATTGAAAAAAATCAAAAAAAAAATATAGAATACAGTCACACACTTACCTCATGATCACTCCTGGTCTCAGATCAAAGTTATGTTTAATAATCTCTAATAGTTCATCTTCTGGTCGAGTACCAGTGCCATAGGTAAATACAGAGATTGACAGTGGTTCAGCTACCCCAATAGCATAGGACAGTTGTACAAGCACACGATGGCAAAGTTTAGCTGCTACAAGAGACTTGGCTATCCAACGTGCTGCATATGCAGCTGAACGATCAACCTGGAACAAGACCAAAAATATGTAACACTGTTGAAATATTCAGGGAGGCGAGGGTGAGAAAAGTTTGTTCCAAAAATGAAATTGTAAAGCTGGTAAGATAGCAAGTATCTGGAGCACGAAATATTTTTGTGCAATCCTTGCCAGAAAGGTTTCTCCAGGTTCTCCAGTTTTCTTCCCTCCATAAAAATCAGCATGTGAGTTGTGTTTGTTTGATGTGTTGTTCTCTCCCTTGCCACAAGGGTTTTTCTCCAGGTTCTCTGGTTTTCCTTCCTCCATAAAAATCAACATGTGAGTTGAGTTTGTTTGATGTGCTGTTCTCTCCCTTGCCACAAGGGTTTTTCTCCAGGTTCTCTGGTTTTCCTTCCTCCATAAAAATCAACATGTGAGTTGAGTTTGTTTGATGTGTTGTTCTCTCCCTTGCCACGAGGGTTTTTCTCCAGGTTCTCTGGTTTTCCTCCCTCCATAAAAATTTAACATGTGAGTTGAGTTTGTTTGATGTGTTGCTCTCTCCCTTGCCACAAGGGTTTTTCTCCAGATTCTCTGGTTTTCCTCCTTCCACAAAGAACATGTGAGTTGAGTTGTATGCATAGAATATATAATGTAGTGGAAGTGCGTGTGAGTGACAGTGGGCCAAATTGGAAACCAGTATTCATTTACTGAATTTGTATCCTACTATAAAAAGTGATTTATAATAACATTATACCTTGCTTGGGTCTTTTCCAGAGAAAGCTCCTCCACCATGAGCTCCCCATCCACCATACGTATCTACAATGATCTTTCTTCCTGTCAAACCAGCATCACCCTGAGGCCCACCAATCACAAATGATCCCGACGGCTGTAGATGGTAGACTGTGTCTTCATCCAAGTATTTTGTAGGGACTACAGTCTGAGATTCCAAATAAAAATCATGATTACCATGGGTTATTTAAGTTGGCTAAGCATCAAGAATAGCTGTGTATTTTTTATTCTCTTTCTGACGAAATCTTCATTGCATAGCAGGCGCCCCTTAATCACATCAGCATGCAAATGCTCTATTGAGTTCTATATCCACTCTCGTGCATGCTTATTAACCGTTATAACATATCCATGATATATGGTGTGTTCAGATTTGTTGGAAATCTACAGAAGTTCATCTATGAACATGAACAAGTTAAGGATCCATATCTCAGCTCTCTGCTACTCCTAATGTGACTCTTACGCTTCTTTCATGATTTTAAGCATTCTTATGGATACATTCAGAACTGGAAATCAGGGCTCACAATAACAGCCAGTCATATACGCTGGTCAAGATGTCAAGTGTATGATATTCTATTTTTTTTAAATAAGACAGTTCAACATGTCCATTCAAAACCATATTTGACTGGTCCAGTACCAAATTTGGCTGGACATTGACCATTGACCGGCCGTTATTTTGAGCCCTGAAACTAAGCATTGATCATTCCTATATATTCCATAACATATTACACGTTATTTAATTAATTACCTTGACAATGTGTTCCATTAACTCTTTTCTCATCGAGTCCAGTTCAATATTCGGATCATGTTGCACTGATATCACAATAGTATGCACACGAAGAGGAACCGCCCTGCCATTTTCAAACTTGTACTCCACAGTGACTTGAGTCTTAGAGTCAGGGCGAACCCACGGAAGGGAGCCATCACGTCGGCACTCAGCAAGTTTCTTGTTAAGTCCATGAGCTAATACACAAGTTAAAGGCATGAGTTCATCAGTTTCATCTGTGGAATAGCCGAACATTAATCCCTGGTCTCCTGCTCCAACATCTTCGTCACTTCGTCCAATGTGAACTCCCTGGGCAATGTCAGGGCTTTGTTGCTCAATTGCTTGAAGAACTGTGCAGGTTTTGTAGTCAAACCCTAAAATAATAAATCCAGTTGTTTAGCTGATGCTACCTACAGTCATCAATGAAGAATATCATAAATTATGCACACATGCAAGTCTCTCTGTACTGTGACATGAATGTGTTATTACTCCATGATGGCACTAGAAAAGCAAGCTTAAGGAAAAAGCGTATATACTTCTGGGCTGATCTACGTCAGGGCATGGCTAACTCACTGACATGAGATGCAGAATTCAGGATTGGAACCCAAGAACCCAGGGGTCAGTGTTAAGTGTGACAACAAACACCCTGGATTCCTTAATTACACATTCCTTGATATTTTACTTAATAGGTGTAAGATTAAATGCCGGCGTACCTTTGCTAGAATCATCATATCCTATTTGCTTGATAGTATTGCGCACAATCTTCTGATAATCTATATAGGCTTTGGATGTGATTTCACCACATATTGCTATCATTCCTGTCTTAGCAACACTTTCTGAAAAAAGAAGTGGAGAAAGAGTTAAACTTCATGAAAAAATCTCAGATAAAAGCTTTGAAGTTTGCACAAGCAAACTTGCCAAATTTTAATTGTTTTTCAATCTGAGAAAAGGCTGTACACTTACATCTACCAGTTTTCTCCTAAGGAATTTTTGGGTTTTCAAGGAGTACTAGTATAGACCCCTTAGTTTGAAGTCTGTAGGTTCTAATTCTCAGGAGATTGAAATTCTTTTGTTTTGTCCTCCAAATTGAGCTGCTTTGATGTCATGGGAAAGGGGTCTATAGACCCCTTGCAGCATATCAGAAGCAGCATGTCCGAATGCAGCTCAATTTGGAGGACAAAACAATAGATTCAAATTCTCAAGGGAGCGAAAATATTTGAGCTCCTTTGACGTCATGTGAAAGGGGTCTATAGATCTTTCTAGCTGGAGCATAATGCTTTATTATTTCAGAGCACTTAATAAGATTCTTTGTTTGAGTTGCATTCATGGCATATTCATGTGTCTTCATGCTTAACTGTTAAACAAAACAAAAAATTCTCTAGGGAATGGCATTGTTCAAGTATAGCTTCAACGATGAAGTTTAACTTGAATAATACATTCTTGAATAGCTGGGTTTCAATCAGCTGATAAAAGTATTTGAATCTCATTATCTGCTTGAAATTTTGGTCAAACACTGACCACCATGTGCTGTCAGCCAGAAAGAATGCTATTGAAAACTTGTGATTCAGCTGATGAAAATTCTGCACGATACAAGAAATGATGTCAAGTGAAACCCAGCTATTGAGAGAAAAAATTAAGACATTGTAAAAGGTGTTGAGTTGGGAAGGTAGAAAGGGCAATTAGGGAGGGGTAGGTGGAGCAATATTTTGGCCATATACTTCATAAACAACACAGTATTTACCTAACTTGCTGGAATTTAAAATCTAGCTATTTTTTTTAAACAAAATTAAAAGAATTTTCAATTTTTTGGGATTCAAAATGTTGTGGGTTTTGTGACCAGAATATTTTAGTTAATTGTATTGCTCAAGACTGACCTTACTCCTGTTACAAGTCAATGTATTGCATGACATGTACAAGTGACATCTGTAGTGTATAGCTATGCATATATAATGCATTGTCCTAATATTGTGTACAGTGTACTGCACTAGCGTGTACACCTCACCTTGCACTATTGAAATCCTTGTGTTCTTTTATCTTTTTTGTGTAGAAACCTTGGCTTTAAACATAGCTTGCATGCTTCATATCTTTCAAATACTATTTCTCAATCTTGTTTCGTAATTTGATATTTGTAGAGTCGTGTGGAGTAGCTAATCAACTTAATTTTCAAGAAAAGCCAGCTAGAGAATCAGGAAAATTTTCACAGGATTAAGTCTTAAATGTTTTTTTTTTCTCCACGTACAAAAATTGAGATAAGTAGTTCGAAGAATAACGTTCTAAATCGGCATTCATATCTAAGATAATGGTAGTGCAAGTCTAAATAATAAATAGGTTAATATATATCAAAATTCTTATACCACAAGCGACTTTAGCATCAGGATCTTCCTTTAAATGTGCATCCAAAATGGCATCTGAAATCTGGTCACACATCTTATCTGCAAAATTTGAAACGATTGAAAAAATATCATCGCGTGTTAGCTTACACTTTCTACATGAACGAATCTTAAGACCAATTTGAGGTACAATTTTGAATAAGATTATATTGTAGGCATACCTGGATGTCCTTCGCCTACAGACTCCGATGTGAAAAGGAAAGTGTTGTTCGACGTATCTGGTGTATTCATTTTGGTAATCTTAGGAGAAATGTTGGCTTTTTTTACAGATGTTTGTTCGAAAACGCCACGAATACACGAGGGAAGTTACGTACTGGATGTTCTATCAATACCCATGATGCATGTTGATTTCATGCCACGTCTGTCACGCAATGTATCTGTGTTGCGTTACGCTACTGTAATGAGAAACTGGAATAGAGAAAGAAAGGAAAGAAAGAAAGAAAGAAAGAAAGAAAGAAAAGGTTATGAAATAAATTAATAAGACAACAAATAAAAAAATGAATGAATGAATGAATAACTAACCAACCAACGAGAAACAAAGAGAAAGAAAGAAAGAAAGAAAGAAAGAAAGAAAGAAAGAAAGAAAGAGAGAGAGAGAGAGAGAGAGAGAGAGAGAGAGAGAAAGGAAGAAAGGAAGAAAGAAAGGAAGAATTAAATGAATGAATGAATTGGCCAAGGCAACACCAAGGAGGATCTAAAATTTGTAAATATTCGATATTTCAACAGTGTTGTTACCATGGATGCGTTTTTCTATTTTCTATTTTTTTTATTTATTTTTTTTTATCAAAGTTGGAACAATTCGCCGATTGACCCCTAGAGTCTACGTGCTTTGTCGAGTGACTAAAAATGAAAACAAAGCGCAAAAGTTCGCAGACAAAGTCGTACAGTCTGAACAAACATGCTATGCCGTTACGGTCTTTGCCTTGGGTGGCGAGTGCATGTGAGCAGAGTTTTTAGTTGGTTCTCTCATGTAATCTCCTGTGATTCGAGGGTTTTTCTCCGGGTTCTCCAGTTTTCCTCCCTCCACAAAAATCAACTTCTACATTATCTGGCGTCAAAAGCAAACGAGCTTGCGAAAGACAAAAAAAATTATTAGAGTAAGATGTTCCCCCGGGATGTTCCAGACCGGCATAAGTAATATCTTTGAACAATACGTCTGATGTGAAAAACCAAAGATCACCAGTAATACCAAGAATATATTCACGTTCGTGAATAACGAAGGGCGTAAACACCTTTTCTTGTGCGAACATGTTTTTGCAATGATTTTTGATCCAAGAGTTCATGGACCTGAGCTAACTTCAAAAGATTCCGTTGTAATACCTGCCTAACGGGTCAAAATCGAGCTTATACTAGACTAGAACACACGTGCATAACAACACAAGGATGACCTAGTATGAGACCACTTATGGACCAATCAAAAACTAGCTCTAGTCCTCTTGCGCAATAGTAAGTCTTGTAGGTTATGTCTCTCGTGAAATCAACCATGAGTCAGTTTACCAACTCTTTCGATCAGAACGGCCAACCTCCGTCCAAAAAACCCAAAATGGAGACCTTAGATACGCAAAATAACACCTTTCTATTCACATCGGAGTCAGTCGGCGAAGGACATCCAGGTATTTTGCCTTGAATTCAAAATTTTGACCGGCTTGTTCTGAGCTTGTACGACTGCAGCATGGTTGTGTGCATGCTCGAACTCGATTTTCACATTTTTAATACTTTTTAAACTTATTTTTCTATAGATAAGATGTGTGATCAGATCTCGGATGCTATCCTGGACGCTCATCTGAAGGAAGATCCCAATGCTAAGGTCGCTTGTGGTAAGAAAAAAAGAATCGCTGTGTCATGGCGCTAATTATTCAAGAATTATAACAAGCTTAACGCTCTTCTTCAGCTGGCCTGGGAAACCTCGGGCTGTATTTTAACGTTTTTTCTTTATGTCAAACTTTTATGAAATCAAAAACAATCTTTAAAAGTTCGAAGCTGACTACAAAGGAATCTTTTATAGCTATTGAATGCCTCTAAAAACGAGTTTTAAGCTTGATTTTTGTTGTTATCTTACAACGCCCATGTGTCTTTGTAGTGGAAGAGCTGTGTGTCACAAACCAAAATATTTTGAAAACATGATGGCAAATAGTTTAGTAAATAAGCTAGAAATGCTAGAATTTTTATACCGACTCCAAGTTACTTGAGAGTTAGTATGGAATTATAACTGTCTGTGATGATGAAATAAGTTGGAAAATTACTGACCTAACAATATATACGCATGAGAGGTTTAATCGAATGAATAATGGTCCAATACAGTTTATTCCCTGTGGATCTTAAAAGAGCCTAGCTTCGAATTCCAAGCGTATAATTCACTTTCCTACGTGTTCTACCAACCATAAGTAATTAGTATTTGTGCAAAAAGTAATGTTAATAATTTTGTTTAATTACAATACTGCTAAAACTTGCTTTAAACTTGTAAGACCTGTTACACCTATTTGTTATAAACATGGGTATGCTTTGAGGAATACATGTTTGGAGATCTGTTCTATCTCACTCCTGTTTTATCTGTTTTTAGCTTCCTAGAGTTTAGATTTCATGTACGCGAAGTACTCCTTATTGTGCAATACAATGAAATTTTAACCCATGTTCCTAATTCAATGTAGTAGTTCTACCATTACACAATCTATTGAGGTGAAAAATGCATTATATAAAGCTTAATAACCAAAAGAAAGTATAGATTATTCGTTTGAGGGCTAAAAGTATTTTAGATTTATAATAATTTTAATTATAATGTACTCTAGGGAAGTATTTTGTACATTTCTATCATATTCATGAAGTTTGCCAACGTGTCATGTTTACCTAAGTCCTATCATTTCCTGAAACGTGGACATACTTTTTTTTACTATACGTTTTGGTTCCTCACAATAAGCTCGTATATCACGTACTGCAAACATTCTACTAACAAAACAAGTTAAGAAAACCTGAACCGCAAGTTTAAGACCTGAATTTCTGCAGAAACTGTGACCTTTTTCAAATCATTTGAGTTTTAGATTTCAGATTATAAACCCTTCAAAAAATTCTCAATAACTTAGCTGTTAACATGAAATTAACTTTGTACGATAAACATGGTTTCCTTGTTGAACTCCTGAAAAATAGTAGCAGAAAACATAAATTCTCAATGGGAGTAATAATAACCATATTTAACCATACATAACCATAATTAATATAATAAAGGTCGTTTTATAAACTAGATTTACAAGATGGTAGTGTTCCTTGTCAATCAGCTACCAGGTCACAAGATGTCACTTAATTATAACCTCCAAGATATTTCATAATGCAGAGGCACTATTTTTTCTTAATAGTAATATAACCTTTCTACTAAATTTAAACAAACTGACTTTGTTTTTAAAGTTTAAAGTGCGAATTTAAAATCTGTTGGTAGCTACATTGTATATTCACATGATATTTATAACTTATTGTGATTTTGAGCTACCTATATGGGTTAAATTATATTGGTGGCTAGTTAGGAGAAAATATATTCTGTATTGGCTGTAGTTGTGAAGTCAGTTTGTATTGGCAGCTCAAAATCACAATAAGTTTTGTATCACAAATTCCTATCACCCAGCAATTCTGAGCCGACAATACAGTTTAAATTGGGGGCTGTCTCCAAATCAAACTTATAGGAGAATTGTGATACTTTCGAAATTACATCAACTGGTTACGTAATGTTATTTTTAAACTTTGTTAGATATAAATGAGCCAACTTGTTTCCATGGTAGTAAGAATGTAGAAACTTAGGCGACATATTATACGTAAAAACTTTATTTGAAGCAATAATAGATTTGTTATCAACTGCAGATGGCAAGTTTGACTGTTTGCACAGTCCTGAGCCAGGCAATTTGTTGAAGTTTTGAATGCCACACAAGTCTTAAAATGTACCAACCTACAAATATGGCCAAAATGCAGGTCATATTTTACTACTGGCATATACGGAAGGCTAAAACAATTTTAAACTTCCAGATCCTGCCAAAAATAAGAGAAAACAAGTCTGGCCATTTTTTCCAAGCTATATTGCTTGGACAAGTTAGAAGTTGATTTTTGTAGGAATAAAGGCAGGTTCTAGGAGCAAACTCATGGGGAGGCAGCAAATTACCAGCAGAATAACCCCCATAGGTTTGGGAAGTGTGCTGTAACTAAGCTAAGAAAAATGTTGAAGAATTTAAGTTGCCTTGTAAGTATTAAGAGAATCGTTTATTTTTCAGAAACTGTGGCCAAGACAGGCATGATCTTACTCTGTGGTGAGATCACTTCTAATGCCAAGGTTGACTACCAGAAAGTTGTGCGTGATTGTGTCGAAGAAATTGGATACGATGACTCCAGCAAAGGTATATTTAAATGCTATAAATGACAGAAAAGTGTTAATTGTGTTTCTGAGGAGGAGGCTTTTTAATTTAAATCTTCCTAATCCTATAATGAATAATAGCTTTCATATTGAAAGGATATCACTCATTATAACCCAACGTTGAATTTTCGCGCGCTGTCATTGGTTCAAATGGGTCACGTGCAGGACGGGTATCAGGCGATATCCCCCGTCCGAAGTGATATTCGTCCAGCAGAAGGTAAAAACGTTAAAAAAGAAAAGAAAAAACCCGGAAAACAAAGAAACTCGGTTTTTACAAACAAGTGAGAGTAAAATACAAAGACTGGTTGAGAAAAGTACGCCAGGAAACACGAAAAAATCAACAAAATATACTGTAAATGTCTTCAATGGTAAGCATCCATGTTTTGTGAATGAAGTTTTTGGTTTGTTTTCGAAATTGTTTTTATAAACTACTAAAAACCAACAAAGAATTCGACAACAAATGTCAAACAATAGAATAATTCAATGTCAAATAGCTTTCATTTACCAAAATAATTGTTTTTATATCCAGCGTGGAGACGAGAGAGAATTATTTTTTGAAAACTCTGGAGATGACGAGTCGATGCAGTTTGCTGAATTCATTTCAGTGAAGTCGTTGGGTTATAAAATAAATAAACCCCCTCTGGCTCACTGGAATATCGGCTGATAATGTCCTTGGATGAGAAATGGTCCTCAAAATATCACATTTGCCCTCGAAGCTTCGCTTCTCGGCCAAATGTTCTTTTTTCGGACCATTTCTCATCCTCGGACATTATCAGCCGATATCCCAGCCGCCAGGAGGGGTTTATTTACTAATTAACTAAGCTTATGGCAAACCTATGGCTGCGTGTTAAGATAACTCTTGTTTTTTTGCATACCTAACACTGTTTTCTTTGTTATTCATGGTCATGTATCTCTAACACATCCCAATGAATATGTTAATGAAAGGTGTATCTAGATATAAGCCACTGTTAACAGTTTAAGGATTATTTTCAGTGTACATGCGATTTTATCCTGAATTTCTCACCTTCTTTTGTTTAAACCTTTTGTTTTTAATTAAACAAAAGAAGGTGAGAAATTGGATAAAATCGCATGTGCACTGACAACGATTCTTAAACTGTGAAGCTGCTTATTGACGTGGGCCAAAATCTAGATACATCCCTTGAAGTCGTAATGAGGAATTCATTTCCTAATATTTTCCTTCAGGGTTTGATTATAAAACCTGCAACGTACTTGTGGCTTTGGAACAACAGAGCTCCGACATTGCTCAAGGTGTACATTTAGGTCGACACGAAGATGACGTCGGAGCAGGAGATCAGGGTCTTATGTTTGGTTATGCAACTAACGAAACAGAAGAACTGATGCCGTTGACTGTTGTACTGGCTCATGGTATGAATAGAAAGCTTGCCGAGTGCCGACGCAATGGGACCATGTCATGGGTGCGTCCTGATTCAAAGACTCAAGTTACTGTGGAGTACAAGTTTCAAGGAGGTGTGGCTATCCCTCTACGTGTGCATACTATTGTAATATCAGTACAACATGATCCTTCAATAACAGTAGAGAAACTGAGGGAAGAGTTGATGACCAAGATTATTCAGGTATGTATGCAATCTGATTATCTACTATGATTTATAGAACAGTTTTGAGCCTGAAAAATAGTTTTTATGATCTGAAGATAGATGTTTAAAAAGCACTGTTATTACTACTATTATAATAGCTTGTTATTACGGATGCATGAAGCTATTTCAGTGCTATTTCAGTAAGGATTGTGAATAAAAAAAGAAAATTTGTAAAGCATTTTGGTACTCTTAGTAAAATGACACAATACTACAAACTGGAACCTTATTGATAAGGAAAGCACGGGTGTCGTATGTGAGTAGAGTTGTTTGTTGGTTCTCTCCTGTGTTTCGAGGGTTTTTCCGGGTTCTCCGGTTTTTCCTCCCTCCTCAAAAATCAACTTCTAAATTCCAATTGTAATGCAGTGGAGTAAGAACCACTCTGTGGAATTCACTGTTAATTCGCATTTATTTATTTATTTTTTTTATCTTTCTTAACATTCTTTTGTTGTTGGATTCCAGACAGTCGTTCCTAAAAAATACTTGGATGAAGACACTGTCTACCATCTGCAGCCATCAGGCTTGTTCGTTATTGGCGGGCCTCAGGGTGATGCTGGTCTGACTGGAAGAAAGATCATTGTAGATACGTATGGGGGATGGGGAGCTCATGGTGGAGGAGCTTTCTCTGGAAAAGATTATACCAAGGTATGCTGATGAACAATACTTTGGAAGTGTGTCTTGTGTATCAGGGAGTTAAGAGTATTGTAGTGGTGCTGCACTTACCTCTGGGTTTTCTCCCTCTGCAAAATTTAACTCTAAAATTGATTCAAATAATTATTATATATATGAGTTAGCAATGTCCTGACTTAGATCAGCCCAGAGGTTGTTTCAGGGTTGGATCTGTTAATTAGTCATGCCCTGACTTAGATCAGCCCAGAGGTTGTTTCAGGGTTCTATCCAGAGGTTGTTTCAGGGTTCTATCTGTACATGAGTTAGCCATGCCCTAACTTTGATCAGCCCAGAGGTTGTTTCAGGGTTCTATCTGTACATGAGTTAGCCATGCCCTAACTTTGATCAGCCCAGAGGTTGTTTCAGGGTTCTATCTGTACATGAGTTAGCCATGCCCTAACTTTGATCAGCCCAGAGGTTGTTTCAGGGTTCTATCTGTACATGAGTTAGCTGTGCCCTGACTTAGATCAGCCCAGAGGTTGTTTCAAGGTTCAATAAAACTGGTGTTTGGTAAACTTGCAATAAATGAAGAAAACAATATAATCTTGTTTTTCATATTTTGTTTAGGTTGATCGCTCTGCAGCATATGCTGCAAGATGGATCGCCAAGTCTCTGGTTGCATCCAAGCTATGCAAGCGAGTGCTTGTGCAAATATCCTATGCTATTGGCATTGCAGAGCCACTGTCTGTAACTGTTTTCTCCTATGGAACAAGTGAAAAATCTGAAGATGAACTGCTACAAATTGTTAGAGAAAACTTTGATCTGAGACCAGGAAGAATTGTCAAGTAAGCTCAGGCCTATGAATATTTAGTATATTTCTGACTGATCACTAGTAACCTTTTGTTCTAGTATAGCATAACACAGTTGATTATTCACTCTGAGTTCTCTTAAAAAATCGAAAGACTGCGCATTCATTTCACACTAAAATTCTAAAGGATGGCCTTTCTGGGTAGTTTTTCTACCTTGGCATGGCAATTGTTGAAGAATCCAATCAAAACTCAAGTAGATAATTCATTTTCAAGTTTGAAGTCAGAGTGAATAATGAACTCAATATTCGAATAATAAATTCATTAATGGATTCTAGGGGGGTACGCTTGAGCCATTTTGACTGTAAGCTTGTGAGACATGGCAATGGTAACTAAGGGAATTTTAAGCCATATATTCATGTTTGGTCATTTGAACTCTGTTGTTTTTGGTCTAAATGAAAGATATTAACAATGACTCTTTCTTTTTTTCCAGGGATCTTGATCTAAAGAAGCCTATTTACCAAAAAACCTGTGTTTATGGGCATTTTAAAGAAGGATTCACCTGGGAAGTTCCTAAACCCCTTAAATAACAAACTGACTGGATAAACAATGAATGGGGCTCAATTCAATGCAAGACTTTCTTATTGCAGTTCTTTACAGAGACTCTTGTCAAATCTATGTACTGGTATTTAAGGTGGAAAGCCAAAGGAAAACTACTTGCCCGAATAGAAAAAATTTAAACACTATTTCTACTAACTTTCAGATGCTAATATAAGATTTTTTAGTGTCAAGATTTGTACCATGTAATTAGCAATTTCATTTGACCCAGAAAATAATCACACACTTGTTTTAAGGAGCAAGTGTGGCTTGGTTGGTTAGTGTGCTGCCTGCTAAGCAAGTGGTCCATAGTTTGATTCTCAGTGACCTCACACACTTGTTTTAAGGAGCAAGTGTGGCTTGGTTGGTTAGTGTGCTGCCTGCTAAGCAAGAGGTCCGATAGTTTGATCCTCAGTGACCTTACACTTGTCTTAATGAGCAAGTGTGGCTTGGTTGGTTAGTGTGCTTGATGAAAGAGGTTTTTATCTTTTCTGGGTAAATTGTGTACTGTCTTCTTGGAAGACAAGCTAGAATGCAGGCAGAATGCTGATGCAAAAGCACAGTACTGTCTGCAGTCTACCAACAAACTATACAATGAATAACAGAGTCATTCACTGGGTTCAATTGAATTGCACAGCCTATATTCTTTATAACTAATTCATATTCAGTCTTGTCACTGACTTTGGCACAATTCTACTCCTTCATACGTCAAGTGGTTTAACTTAGAAATTTTAGAACCAATGAATAATTTTTGGTTAAGGTAGTTATGGAATTTTTCTAATGTAAATATAATATAACCTTTACTGCAATTCTCAATATTCTGGGAACTCAAACATTTCAACGGCTTGTTGTGAAATTGGTTTTTCGCTGCCGTCAATCACAACTAATATAATGCACATATGATTGTTTTATAGAATATGCGCAATATAAATAATAAATATTATTATTATTATTATATTATTATATTATATTATCGAAATTTTTAACTTGGCGCAGTGAAAAATTTAATTCCAACAGACAACTCGCAACTACAGAGTTCACAGAATATTGAGAATCGCAGTAATTGAAAATGATTTTTATTTTTAGTTATGTCTTGAATTAAATATTTCTTTTTGTTGCTGATGATAAATAACATGATTTTATGCAAACTCTTTTTCATATGGAGATGCTGTGGCCAGAATTAATAAACATGGTACTTGCTCTTATGCATGAAACTGTTTGTTGTGGAGCCGATAGGTAGAACGGATCAGGGTTCGTACAAGATACCCTGTGAGAATTTCCAAATCTTTTCCAAAACTTTCCAAAGCCCTTTGACTCAAATTTCCAAAACCACACAGCACGAAAAAAAAAGCATTTCAAGGATCTGAAGCATCCAATATACATTTACCAATGCAAAACAATACTGCAAACAAGCTTTAAAAAAACCCATAACTTTTCCACAGCCTATATTGGGCCGTAAATCCATTTTCCAAAACTTTCCCAGTCCTGGAAAAATCTGTTTCAATTTCCAAAACTTTCCAAGACTTCACAAAACCAATACAAACCCAAATGGATGATGGTTAGAGGGTTGACTTTAATACATGCAGCCATAGCAAGGCCAAACAAATTAGGGGAGGGGGGTGGGGAACTACGGGTAAAAATGCCCACAATAATTATTAACAATCTAAAAATTTCAGTGTTACGAATCCACATTCGCAGATGTACTTGCAAAAGCCTCCAAATTGAGCTGCTCTGACGTCACGTGCAAGGGGTCTAGTTTATACAGTACAGCTGAAATATCAGCTGTTATTACGGATGTATGCAACCATTTGCAAATCAGATATTCTCTTGTTTCAAGAATCATACAAGTGAGGCTCACAATACTGTCTTGTTGTCTCATTTGCATGCATCTGTAATAACAGCTATCATGGAGGAAGGGGAGGTAGGCTCACATTTGACACCAATTCTGGGATCGGGAATGGAACCCAGGTCACATTGATGAGAGGGGATTGCTCTCACTTCTACGCCACCCATTCTTTCCCACTGATGTTACGTGTGTCATTTGTTAACTGTTTATTGATTTCATTGGAAGAACTTGATGGAACTAGATGTTGTCTAATCACTTGACTATTTTACAAGGTTTGTGTATATCAAAATAGAAAAAACTAGAATCAAGACTTGTAATGCCTTTGATCAAAGCACTGGCTGCCAGAAACAAACTGAAATCTGATTAAAACAGCACCACACACAATAGACTCTTTTCGAGTAAGGCAGATGATGTCAAACAAGGATTGACCATCTTATCTATTTCTTACATGGTTGATGGTTAAAAACAGCAATTCACATGAAAAAACACAAAAATATGTAAGTCTACACAAACTCCAACAAACATTTCACCCACAACATCAGGGACATCTTGGGATCTATTGTTTGACGTCATTGTCGCCATAATTGAAAAGGGTCTATTAAACTATGACCACATTAATGTAATCACATACTTTTACTGAATGTACGTCTGCGCTGCAAAATGCGGGTCAAAATAATATTAATGACAGGCAAAAATAATTTTGAAGTTTCAAATAGAAAATTGAATGGCAACCAAAATTTTACTAAGTTGTTGCTCACTCATTTCCTTTAGAATTCTCTCCATAACAAGGTCTTCCTGTTTTTCTTTTTTTCTATATTTTGAGCCCTAAGTTGAAAGTAGGTGTAAAGTATGAAAAGTCTAGAGTGAAAACACTAAACCCATGAAATAAAAATTGCTTGTTCAAGTGTAATATATATTAGTCAAATAGACACGAAAGAAAACAATTGAATTAGGATTTACTAAAGTGAATTAGGGTTTAGTGATTTCATTCTATTCCAGCTCGTACAATATCAGATTAAATTTGTTCCTGACAACCAGTTCTTAATCATTATTGCATTAATTTAAGCTCCTAAACATTTACAAAACTATGTATTATAGATTAATATTTACAAGAATAATTAATTTGAAGAGAACATACCCTAATATAACTACCCTATTTACTCGTTTAAGCGCTGCCCTCGATTAAGTGCCGCATATGAGAGCAAAATACTGCAAACAGAACCCTAAAAATTAAAGAGTGCTGCAGCGCTTAATCGAGTAAATATGGTCTAAATATGTCTAATCAAATAAGAAAAGCAAAACCTTATGTGATAACATGCAGTCATTAAAGCCAGAAAATATGGTCAGGATTTCACTGAATTAAATGAAGTTTTTTGAAAATTATTACAAAACACAAGAGCGTTTTTGATTGCTCCATAACACTATGACATCACAGCTTGTTTACATGGGATTGGGCAAGAATAGAAATTTGGAATATTTAACCTTTCTAACTTTTCACTACGTCATGATCAGGAACCGTTAATTATTGTTATCTAATATGTTTCGCTGCTATTTTTTCACCTCTGACAACCATGCATGATCCTTAGCGTTATAACAACAGTTTTGATATGACGTCATAGTGTTGTGCAGCAATCCTACTCCAAGTATTTCGTTGCTATATGTAATGATGAGAGAAAAGTCGCGACATACAGTATTATTAACAATAGACTATGGTTTGACAAGTTAAAAATATTTTGTATTGGGTAAAATAGTTCATGACATATAACACAGATGGAACAGTTTACCGACATATATAGCTAAACACCCAAAATGACCCATTTACTTTGTCGTAATGTTCTTATTTCAATCGTGCGTGTTGAGACTACATTTCAATTTTTGTTGAGCAATGCTTGGAGAAAAGAAACTTTAGACCCATCTTTCATAATTACAAACAAAGATAACTAGCCATGATTCAAGTCCTCTAGGCTTTTGGCTTCAGTCAATCAAATTTTCAATGGTTTGAGCTAGTAAACCTCTGATTGACTGCAGCCAAAAACATAGACATCTTGGGTTGTCTTGGTCACGTTATTAAGAAAATAGGTGTATTTGTAGTGTAAAATGGGCCAACATTACAACTGAAGTAAAAGGCATTAACATATCTATAATATATATATATACATACCATGTCGCTACTACCCTAGAAACAACAAAACTAGAGCGACATACAGACCAGTATGTTATATACATGTACAACGTTAACATTAAAAACTAGTGATTAAAATGATATTAGCACGAAATGACAAAGCTACCTCTATTCACAAAGAGTCTAATCTTGTACCATACCTTTATCAGATTAAAACTCATAAATGGCAGCATTTATCACACCATATTATAAGAGGACGGCAATAATTTGAAGATAATAAATTGATCTGTATTTTTCTACAAAAGTTCAGTTTTCTGTATAAAATTCAACATAATTGTTCGTGAATAGCCTTCGGTGGAATAAGGGCTAAACAAGACTGTGACCAAAGCCTAAATTCTCCCAAAAATATCACTTGTTTTTATCTTTTCAAGTAAGGAGAATTAATGAGTTCATCACAGTTGGTCAAACTATTCTTTCAGAGCTCGCTTCAGTCTGTAAAACCATTTCTTATAATCTATCTTTGTCCTTGTTTGCTAGTCTGTCGATAAGTTCTTGTAAAGGTGCCAACTCACGTTTATCAATGAGGCTGAATTCTTGGACGAAGAATATGAAATGTTTGAAAGATGTGTTTAGATGCGCTTCTTCTCCAAGACTCACCACATGTTTGAAGTGTTGATGGTAGATGTGAGCGTAAACTCTAAACAAACGTTTAAGAATTGTCTTGGCAATGGTCAGAAAGTTTTTCGGGAATGGTACACCTGAGTAAAAACAAAAAAAATTATTCATTTAAATCTTTAAACCTTAAATTATTAATATTTCACAGCAAAATAAGCCAGCGATTCATGCTTCATGTAAAATGTTATAGGGAACCATGAAGGGAATTACAGAAGGCTGGGCTTTCAGATTAAGCCGTTCACAGACAGAGCTCCGTCAGTTGCTTCAATGTTAAATGCCAGCTACTTTTTCTTTTTCTATAAAAAATTATCAGATCTATTAAAAAATATTGGGTAACAGCCTCCTACTTCAGGCTAATGACCACCTAAGTCCAAAACATTCTGAAAGCCCTGAGAAGGGAGAAAGGAAGCAAAGAAGGAAGGAAAGAAGGAAAGAAGGAAGGAAAGGAAGGAAAAGAACAAAGGAAGGTCTCAAAACCAGATAGTGCTAACACAGCAGAAAGATAATTCTATTTATCTATATTTTCTTGAATATGTTAGTTATTATAATAAATAAAATAAAATAATAATATAATATATTTATATAGCGCCATTTCCAGCAGTTCGATGGCGCTGTATGCAGAATAAATGGTTCATATTTTCAGATCTTTTCAAATGCATCATGAAAAAGTAAGGTTTTGATGCCTTTTTTAAATGTTTCAATGTTTTTTAGTCTTTCAATGTCTACTGGGATCTTGTTCCAAAGTTCAGGACCCACAACAGAGAAGGCTCTTATGTTAAATACTGCTTTAAAGATTTGAGATGAAATAAAGCTCATAAACTTGTGTACCTATTTTAGAAGGAAAGAGGGTCTCGTCATCCAGCTGATCTTGCACCCATGTCATCAGGTAGTCAATATACTTTGGTGCCGAGCATTTTATTGGCTTTTTAATGGTCTGTCCATCTGCCCAATGATATTCATATCTGCAATAACAAAGGTTATAAAATAAGTATTTGCAAAGGGAACCTCTCGTTACTCCTTGCATCAAAGAAGGTTTTGCTGAAAGTTTAAGTAGAACAACAGCTTGCATTTTCTTTCTTTATTTATCTTTTTTTTGCAAAAGTGAAATAGGATTTTCAGTCAAGGACATAAAGTTCACATATAATGTTTCTGAAGCACTCTGCATGTGTTGAAGACAAGGACACCACTTCACATTAAAAGAAAGGCATCTCATAACTTTTATTCCTAAGTGCAATACCTAACCTAAACAATTCCTCGGGGAATTTTTCCCATTACATTCCCAGACAAAACAAATTTTAATACATCCCGAACGTTTTTTCAAGCATATTTCTTTGACAAAAACGTCCAAAATTCTATTATCTACGAAATGAAAGTGATAAAGAGGCTTTTCCTTTCACTTTCGATAAAAAATTTTAAATCCGTCTCAAATCTTTTCAGACACATTCGAGGTGGAGAAACAAGGTTTCTTACAAGTTTAAGGTGCTAGAATCCATGTATGGGATGAATCGAAGTGTCTGGATACGAACTGTGGTATTGGCGATATGCCCGTACAAGAAAATACCTAAAAAACACGGATATATATCTTATAATGTTGATAGATTTATGACTCACTTTGGGCCTGCAGACATCACCGGGCAACTTTCAAGTGTGCAGAATTCTGTTATCGTTCCATATAACATATTTATCTGGTTGAAGAAATCCACCGCTGGAATCAAAATGATTAGAAAGAATTAGTCAATTTATCGCATAATTGAAACAAAACGTTCTAATTGTGCAACAAACATGTGAAATGTATTCTGTTGTGATTAAACGTTCGAAATAATCCCGATTATAAAATTGAGGTATTTGAAGTCTTGTGGTTGGAATTTAAAGCTCGATTTCCTAGTGCTGGTAAAGGAGGAAGAATTCTTACTATTCACAGCGACCCATTCATTTAAGTCTTCTCCTTCGGGTAACATTACGGCGAGTCGTAGATTGCCACTTCCAAGTGTGGCCGCTGCATGCCTCATCAAGTCATACTGATGCGTTCCTTCAGGGATATTCTTCTTTGGTTTAAAAGTCTTAGTAGAACGGCTTCCACTGTGAACAAAAAAGCTTAATAAACTACCTGTGTTGTTGAATGTTAGGCGTTCGAGTTGAATCAGATAAACAAAATTATGTTGGATGGATGGATTGACGCGTCTAAGAGAGGAACCAACTCGGTCAAAAACAACAACAAAAATACATCGAAAACTTAATTTCTAAGTACCCAGAGTAAGAAATATGATAAAATGAATGTTATACTTACAAAAGGAAGCTCATTTTTGCATCAAAGCTCTAAGTAAATCCACTAAACAGCCAAGATTTTCGAGCTTATTGACTTCAAGGTATCTTCACTAGAATCCAAGATGGCGGCCACACGGCTATATAGCCTCGCTTCCATCCCTTATATTGAGATTACGTCATTACCTCATATTTAGGATTCCTGTTCTTGACGTCATTTCCTGTCGACCCTTTTGTTGACTACACGGAAATCTGTTGCGTTATTCTCGATAAAAGAGGAACTGGAATCCAAAAATAATCTTATCTTAATAATTCACACTGAATAATAGAATAATTTTATGCGATATTTTCTCGGCCTGAATCAAGACTGTAAGTACGCACGCATATCTAAGATGATGTTGCTATAGTGATTTTAAGGGTGTAGCTTGCCCCAACCTGGACTCACTTCGATCACAAGTTTTTCGGGTTGGCCTTCGCGGAAAACATGGATAGATAGACCGGATATGACCAGGTATATGACTTCATTAATCTTTCTTTATTAGGGATTACGAACTTAATACAAATTGAGGATTATAACAAAAATGTAATAAATATTTGAATGATCGCGACATGGTGTTCGCGTGATTAGGTAGGAATCAGATACCCTTATGGTTAACGCGTGATCAACAAGTCTTCGTCCTGGACATCTTCGTACCAATGTTATCCATTTTTTGTATACCCTCTAGTACCACAGGGAGCCCGCAGAAATTCCGATTTAAGTACGTGAATCTGATCGCGTGACTTGTGGCCACAGTTGTAATGACACAACGGTTTCCCAGTTACGGAGTAATGGCCTTTAAGAATCCTTCTCTGGTTGGTTGTTATTTTTCTCATCAGCACAACCCATATACACTACCTTAATACCTAGTAATCCATTTCCAACCATTTCAAAATGATATTCTTCTCACTTGTTAAATATAATGCATGCATTGGGATAATACTTCACTAGCTTTTGCGGAGGAAAGAGATCAAAGCAACATTATATACTTTTACAGTGCGTTTCACATAACTTTTATTTTGACGATAAATTCCGAAGTTCAAGTCGTACATGTTAAATCGTTATTTATCGAGACGCCATTGATGCAGGACGCCGCAGTACAGAGGACAATCTGAGCTACTTTAAAAGAGTTGAACAATGTCACTGCATTTATATAAGGCAAGCTCAAAATAGACTATGCTATCATAGGTTACTCGGGTCACTTGCAACTCCCTAGAATACTTTCATGGTCAAGGCGTAGCTCGAGGGTCTGAGAACACGTAGATCAAACAAGTATTAATCAAATTTATATAAGCAACATCGTCACGGCTTCATATGGCTCCTAGCAGCTTTTTTTCCCTATCGGACGCAAGTTTCTCCCTAGATTTTCCTAACCGTTTCGCATCGTTGCAGCGAGTAGAAATAGCTTCTACTAAATTCTGCAGCAAAGTCGCGCAACAAAATATTGTTGTTGCACTGGGTGGTAATACGAGCAACATTCACGCTGTAACTTGCAAAGCAACAATGTTGCGCGACAACTTGAAAACCCTGGTTTCAGAGCCGCTGATGGCGAGACGAAGGCGAACCTGGCGCCTAGCATGGAGGAGAGATTCCCCACGGATTCCACCAGAGGCGCTTCTTTCTCGCCTTCGGCTCGTCATATGAAAGCGCCTCTGGAACCAGGGTATGCAACTTGTCGCGCAACATTGACACAAATTTATAATTGTTTTTCTATTCCTTTAAGAATTAGGACACACCATCTTTAGTATTACGCATCGTTTAATTAAAAATGTTAGCACCTCTGCTTACAAAACAAAATATTCTAAACAATGTTTAACAAAAACTTTCTATTTCCAAAATTCTTGCGAAGAAATAAAATCGAGAAACAACGCTTAGCCTAGCAATGGCTTACAATTGGCTTACCATTGTCTCCAAAGAAATTCCTCTAATCACATCGCATAATTATACGACTAAAGTACAGATTTGTTGTGTATCATTTCCCACTCGTACGAAATTCGCTCTACACTCGATTGTTACTCTCAGCACATGGATACATCTTGCTGAGTCATAGTTAGAGATATATTCTTCAAGTGCCATACATACAAGTGTCACTGTTCGTTAGCACTATTTGAATACAAGATTTTTGCCAAATGAACTCCTTTTTTCATGAGCTCTAGTTTCTAACAATCAATGTCTCTACTAAGCATAGCGGTTGCCATTAGTAACCAGTATACGCCATGGTGTTGCCTTGGTTACTAGGATCCTGTTTTATTTGGTTCATGCTTCCGAAGAAGGAATCGCTACCAGTTGTTGCATAAGCATCTGTATATCCAGTCTGCTGCTGCTGTGGTTGCTGCTGCTGCTGCTGCTGTTGTGGTTGCTGTTGGACCTGAGCATATGCCGTGGTAGCTTGCACTTGGGGATTCGCTTGGGCAGCATAGTTAGTAGTCTGTTGCGTTGCATACCCAGTATTTGGGGTGGCGTAGTTTGTATACCCAGACTGTCCATACCCAGTAGTGGTTTGCCCTCCAAAACTCCCAGTATTTTGGGTAGCTGTATATGTGGTAGCATTCTGATTGAATGGCTGGTTGGCGATATTGGTCTGTGCTTGATTAGCCATAGTCTGTTGTGCTCCAAAGCTGCCCGTGTTCCCTTGATTTCCAAAGTTCCCACTGTTTGCTTGGTTGGTATAGGCCTGGTTAGCTGCTGTGTTCGTGGGGTTGTTTGCAGTATTGCTGAAGTTGGTGTAATTAGTGTTATTGTTGAAGGTTCCACCACCGGCTGCATTGCCATAATTCATGTTCGTTCCCATGTTAGTGTTGTTGTAGTTTCCTCCTAAAGAAAAATCAAAAAAATATATTCAGTTTTATAGTTTTTGGAAAACATGGGTCTGTGCTGCTAGTACGCTGCCCCAGGGCTTGAAATAACTGCCAGTCAGCTTGACTGGACAAGTTCAAATTTCCAACATTCTGAGCTAGAAAATTTGTGATCGACGGCAGCCCAGATGTCATGGGTGTAATAAATATCTTTATTATATGAAATAGAGTGTGATATTGAGAGACATCAAAATGATAAAATTGATATCCCCACTCCCACCAGTAGCCAGTGGGGTTAAGATTTATACCAACACTGGTGGTGACAAATTTCGACTTTTTGCTCAGCTTCTCAAATTCTCCATTATTTTTCATTGAAGATTTCATATAATAAACAGAACATTACATGGCTGCTCGGAGATACGAATATTATCTTCTCGTGAGAGATAACAACACCTGAAGATAAAATTCGTATCTCCACGCGACCATAAATATCCTATATTTATCATTCTATTGCATAATACTGAGCACTCACCTCCTCCTCCTGCTGCTGCTGCAGCTTGTTGGTTATCATTTCCTCGGTTCGGTGGTTGGGCCCATCCACTACCAGCATTACCATCCGGAGCAGAGTTCAGGAAGAGTTCAATGTATCTGTGGCCTGAGGACAACACAATATTCCACACATAAGTACTTACTTACACATTTCAATTTTTTGCCACCCATTCTTAATTTTTGAATGAGATGTTGACCTACCCATTGACTGTCTGTCTTTAGACATGGCCGCCTGTGCATCTGAATGACTGACAAAGTCCACTTCTGCTTCCCCTGAGCATCTTCCGTCAGGACCCCATCTGATCTTGATGTCAGCAGGATTCAAAGGAGCAAAGAACTGCTTTATGTCTGTTTCTTTTGCCGCAAACGGCAGGCCTCTCATTGAAACAGTGTGGCCCGTTGAACTTTGACCAGAAAATCCAAACCCACCACCACCACCTCCTCTACCAAAACCACCTCGACCACGCCCTCCACGGCCTCTGCCGCCACCACCATAGCTGTTGAAATCATTATTAAAGCCTCCGTTGTATCCACCACCAAAGACTGGACCATAATTTCCTCGTCCGCCTCCTCTGTACCTGGAAATAATACAAGGACAAAATTAATGTCTAGATGATTCCATAAACTACATACAGGTCACGGCTAACTCGAAGATCCAACCCTAAAACAACCTCTGGGCTGATTTAAGTCAGGGTATGGCTAACTCACAGATCAAACCCTGAAACAACCTCTGGGCTGATCTTAGTCAGGGCATTGCTAACTCACAGATCAAACCGTGAAACAACCCCTGGGCTGATCTAAGTCAGGGCACGGCTAACTCACAGATCAAACCCTGAAACAACCTCTGGGCTGATCTAAGTCAGGGCACAGCTAACTCACAGATCAAACCCTAAAACAACCTCTGGGCTGATCTAAGTCAGGGTATGGCTAACTCACAGATCAAACCCTGAAACAACCTCTGGGCTGATCTTAGTCAGGGCATTGCTAACTCACAGATCAAACCGTGAAACAACCCCTGGGCTGATCTAAGTCAGGGCACGGCTAACTCACAGATCAAACCCTGAAACAACCTCTGGGCTGATCTAAGTCAGGGCATGGCTAACTCACAGATCAAACCCTGAAACAACCTCTGGGCTGATCAAAGTCAGGGCATGGCTAACTCACAGATCAAACCCTGAAACAACCTCTTGGCTGTTTCTAAGTCAGGAAATAGGTGCACTTCTGTTACATACATTTCCCCTCCACTTTTTGTAGTCTTGTACATGTACATGCTTGTCTGATACATAAAAAGTGTCAATAAAGAGATATACTGCAAAACTATAATCCAACTTACCTTCTCTCATAGTCTCCACGTCCAAATCGTGGCCCCCCAAAGCCACCCATTCTGTCATAAGGACCAGGTCTTGTCGACATCAGTGGTTTGGGTTTGGTTACAAACCTTATGTCTGACTTAGAACTCTTGAAGATTTCAATGTACCTAATAACAAAGCAGTATAGAGGAAGAAAATCAATACCTATAATAATACACTCAGCAATTATATATTATCAAATTTTTAAGATCTATGTGCATGTTACAAATATTTGATAAAGAGTACGTTGAAAAATAAAGACAGTATGAAAGTTTCTACAGCCATTCTCATTAATGTCGTCCAGATAAATAGACATTTTGACTATTCCAAATGTTGCATGTCATATGAAGTATAATTTTGAAAATCCGACAAAACTGAGCGGAGTTATGGGAAGTCAAAGACAGTGATCCACATTTCCATATATTTTGTCGAGTTTGCCCAGTTCAAAATGGCCACCGAAAACCATGGTCTATTTATCAATCCTTCAACTTAATTGGCTCAGAAGCTGTGAATTCCATGTCCACTAACCATATTCAGTGCGAGAAACGAATATTAATACAGTATGACATGTGCCATTTGGAATAGTTGAAATATCTATTTATCTCGACAACGATGATGAGAATGGCTGTACACTAAGAATATAAAATTAGTGTAAAAGAAAAAAGACAGCAATACACAATACAAACTTTCAAAATCACGAGTAACAAATATTGAGAAATCACACAAGTAATAATGGAGATCAGAAAATTAGTTTTTTAATTTCCTATTTCTACAAAAATTCCATATGACCAGTGGTATGCAATCCGTTAGTAAATTTCAGTTAAATAAAATCAAACAACAAGTGTCTATTATGCTCATTTACCAGGGTTCGTACGTGATCCCCTGTGCGAATATTGAAAAAAAATTTTCTAAAAGTTTCCAAAAATTTTCCAAAAAAAAATTTCTAAGAATTTTCAAAGCCCTTTGACTCAAATTTCCAAAACCACACATAGCTCAAAAGTAAAGCCAAATTCATGGACCTGAAACATCCATTATCGACAAAATGGCATGTACAGTATGAAACATCCATTATCAATTTCCAAAACTTTCCAAAACCTGTATGAACCCTGATTTACACAACTACTGTCCTTTACTGATTTTAACACAGTTTATGACCCCATTTTGTACTGTTTATTTTCGAAATTTTAGAATTTTAAGTTTAGTTTCAAGAAAAAAATTAATATTCACAATAAGAAACAAACTACAAATGATCAAAGTTGTTATTCACAGTTAAATGAAACAAGCTGGTTAGTCCACAGGGAGCCCAATTTATCTAGTCACTGTTCACCTTTATAATATCAACAATCAAGCCACTGCAGACATTACTGACATTACTGATAATCATTACTATAAGTGAAACAAGTCTCCTGCATATTCCCATGTAAGACTAATGCTGCCGCTGATTTTCAACCCAGCAATAATTATTATATAATATTAAAATATTAAAAGGTCCTAATAATATATTATCATTAGATATAATTTATATTGAAGTGTTTATAATATTTTATTAGTTATTAGGATATATCGATTTATTTTATCATACTATCATTATCATATATTTAACCACTATTATTACTTTAGATATAAATTATTTTATTATTATACACCCATCTCCAACAAAAATATGCATCAGCTTAGTGGATCTTGTGTCTAATACAGTTATTAGGGAAGCACAGGTGAAGATAGCTTCTCACAAAAGCTATCCAGGTTTGATTCCCGGACTCAGTGTTTATGTGAGTGGGATCCTCTACTAAATTCAACTTCTAAATTCCAGTTGGAATGCAGTGGAAGAAGAGCCACTCTGTGGAATCCACTGTTAATTTGCATTATATATTTTTTTATTCGTTATTATTGTTGTTATCATTATTATCACCATCATCATCATCATGTATCATCGTCATGTATCATCATCCTCACCATCATCGTCATGTATCATCATCATCCACACCATCGCTATGTATCATCATCATCATCATCGTCACCAACATCATCGTCATGTATTATCATCATCCTCACCATCATCATGTATCATCATTATCCTCACCATCGTCATGTATCATTATCATCATCATCCTCACCATCATCATGTGTCATCATCATGTATCATCATCATCCTCACCATCATCATCATGTGTCATCATCATCATCATCATCATGTATCATCATCATGTATCATCATCATCATCATCATCATGTATCATCATCATGTATCATCATCATCATCATGTATCATCATCATTACCCTTAATGTTATTTAACATACGTTAATAAACACAACAATCAAACTAATTACTTTTACCAACATCAACATATAAATACAAGTTATAAGATCTTTAATGCCACTGTTTTAGGTAACGTTTACTGCACAGACACTCTAACTGCATCCACTTTTACAAAGTTAATCAATAATTATGCAGCATGAAAACTAGAGCCAATCAGAAGAGAGCAGAATTAGTAGCAGAATTATTTGCCGCCATGAATCATGATTTCATCTTCATACCTCTAGATATTATCAGACTTTGCATTCAATGCTTCCGATTGATTGGTTTACAGCACTTTTCATATTTGTGACCCAACCAGCTCCAGTTGTCTGGCATATTGGCTTCCGCTAATCAAATTTACACTGAGCTGAGTTCATTCTGATTGAGGAATAAGGAAATTCATGTGACTAAACATCTTTCTTCACACAGGAATTTCTTTAACTCTCACAACTGGAATGAACTTGGCCTGTCATAAATTTGCATGACAGAAGCCAAAATGCCAGACGTCCAGAGTCGGTAGGTCGCAGAAATATGAAAAGAGCTATAAATCATAATGCTTTGTTTTTGTGATTGTTTAACCTTGTAATAGTGGTCATAGTTTGCATGTCGACACAGATATAAAAACATGTACAGCTGTAGTTGGGGTCCCTGACCCGTACCACTTCCTCTCCCCACCTGTGCCCAATGGTTTCCTTGTGTTTTTGCATGGCTTGCCCGGCTATTTCTGGTGAAGCAAACTCCACGAATGCTTCCCCCGTTGTCTTCCCCTCCTCATCTAAAGTGATGGTAATCCCATTTGGTACAATCTCCAACCCTTTGGAACACCAGTAAAGAAGGGGATAATCATAAAGGAAATGGTTATTACATCATAACTATCATTGGACAAACCCTGCTAATAAATACTGAAGTGATAAACCAGTGATAAAGTTAGCAGGGAGGGAAGGGAACATTGGATACTGCCCAGGGATGGCACTACGATTTTGTAATGTATTTCCTGGAACCCATTTCCAGGACTCGACACTAACTTTTTTAGGTACTAGTCCTTGGGCTAGTCACTGTAGATAATCACTAGTCCAAGGTCTTTCCCCCTAGTCCACAGCAAACCTTCACTTAGTGCCTAGCCCTGCATGTGTCTGGGCAGGTTCTTTCGTAAGCAAGGAATTTAGTGAAATGGCAAGAAACAAAGCTCTCAGGTCCCGGGACACAAATAAATTTTTGAGATGCATTTTCTGTTAGTTTTTTTAATGGAAAAATGCATGATTTCTGTGTTAACACACTGCCTGTGGTATGCTTCTACAAACAAGACAACTCCAGCTTTGGATTCCTTTGATAAATTCTGTCCCTTGTAATTCTCTCGTTTTTTAATTTAATACATTGAAAGAACTCTTCTCAAAACTATCATGGGTCCAAGGCTAATATGGAAGTACAAAAGAAATGCCACAAATTCCATAAAGAAAAAGTGTGATTTTTTTTTTGTATTCTCATAATAGCCTCGCATCAAAGACAATTTTGAGAAGGGTTGGATGGATGGTCAGGAAAGCGCCCAGATCCAAGGCACTTTATCCATCACTTCTTAAGTCGAGTTTCCCTATGCCAAGAACTGCTACAAAAGTTAGGCCTAGTGTAATACTGATGGACGATCTACATAACTGGAGCTGTATTGATTGCAGAAACATTTGATGCACACAAAATCAAGCAAGTTTTTGGACTTTGTCAATGAGGTAAGTTTGGCTAGGTCATCCAAGATGGAATATCATAAAAATTTGCATAAGAAATATTCATTGACCTTTGAATAACTTGAGGAAAGGAAGGCGCAAAGCAAGGCTCAAAGATTTGCAGACAAAACAGACAATCATAGCATATTTCAAAAAACTTGTTTTATGAAACTGAGAATGTGCGAGGTTCAAATGGGAACAAAGTTTGACTTGCACAACAAAAGAACAAGAAAAAAGACGAAAACTTTCAAATAGCTCTTCCAGGTTATTATCTGGGTAGACAAATTTGAGTGTACTGTACTATAATCAAAGCACGTGCAGAAAAAACAGATTTCCAAAGATCACACATATGCTTATCATAATCAGATTCAAGCTTACCTGTAAAGAATTGTGCTATCTCCTCTTTAGAGCAGCCATAGGGCAGACCGCGAAGACGTACAACAGACTCCAGGTCCTTGTCTTGTGGGGGACCCATGCGCTTGATCACCCAGTCCATTTCCTCAGCCTTGGAGCGAAAGACTTCAATGTATCGTTTTCCCATATGCTGGTTGTTCTTTTCAAGAGCACTGCAGAAAGATGAGGGTCCAATATTGGATGAGTGCATTTTTAAAATTTTTCACCTCTCATCTCTGGGGTCTTGTGTTCAATTCCTGGACGCACCATTACATATTTGAGTAGAGTTTGCTAGGTCTCTTTCTTTATTTTCCGGGTTCTCCAGGCTTTCCTCCCTCAGAAAAACCCAACATGCTAAATTCTGATTTGATCTGTGAGTTAGCCATGCCCTGACTTAGACCAGCCCAGAGGTTGTTTCAGGGTTCAAGCTGTGAATTAGCCATGCCTTGACTTAGATCAGCCCAGAGGTTGTTTCAGGGTTCTATCTGTGAGTTAGCCATGCCCTAACTTAGATCAGCCCAGAGGTTGTTTCAGGGTTCAATCTGTGAGTTAGCGATGCACTGACTTAGATCAGCCCAGAGGATGTTTCAGGGATTGATTCACTATTTTCCACACAATAGTGCACTGGTCAAACACTAGGCATTCAGTTGAGGCTGCGTGGTTCAAATTTGAATAATCCCTTTGAAACTACTGCACCTTGCAGTTGAAATTTGATGCTTGGAAAATGGTGAATGAATAGATCTGTGAGTTAGCTGTGCCCTGACTTTGATCAGCTCAGAGGTTGTTTCAGGGTCTGATAAAATTTGAAATAAAATCCCTCTCACATTAATTCATTATAAAACTACTTACGTATCCAGATCTTCTTCCGTAGCAAGTTGAATGAAGCACTCTCCACTTGGTCTTCCATCAACGGCAAAAGTAAAATGGATTCCATTTTGACCTCCAATAATGTTGCAGTCTATACATATGGTATACAAAAACATTTTTAGCAGAAGTTCAAAAGATCATCTCCAACGTCAGGGATTTCATTAAAATTTCAAGTAGGCGAATGGTTTACTTAATTTAGGCGGTTGCATCAAAAGTAGGTGGCTCTCGGCAGCTTAATAGATATCGAAAGTAGATGCCTAAGTTTGCCAGTTGCTGGCTTCAAATTAAATCCCTGCAACATTGGAACATCAAAATAAACTTTGTTTGCAAACTTTAAACTTAGTACCAGCAAAAACTTAGAAATAGGTTGGAACTGGTCTTTGATCAATTTTTTATTTACTGAATAAACTTCCGAGGAGAGCGCTACCTCCTTTTGCAATACAATATTCTTTGTGAGCTGATATAACGTATTAACTATAGTTGCAACATATTTCTAAATAATTTAGTGTGTTTTCACTAACCGCTGAAGAATTTGTGTACATCCTCCTGGGTAGCTGACCAGGGCAGCCCTCTTGCACGAACGACATACTGCCGAGATGAATCATCCATCTACAAACACAAGGTATCAGTTAACATGAAGATGAAGAAAATAAATGAAGAAAGAACCCCTTGCACATTCAAAGCAGATCAATTTGGAACTGCATTCCTATTGGTTGCGAGGGATCTTTGATCTAAGTCAGTGTTCATACAGTAATGTATTAACACTTATTTACAGTTAACATAATTAGGGTACAACCATATACATTAGCTGCATCATGCTCTATTTCACTAATATAGCACAGTTCCTGACCAATCACACCGTGTATACTATCAGATATATTATAATATATTTGTCTGAGTGCATGTTAGCTAGCTTGACTGATGGCTGAAATTCCCCATAGAGAAGTAAATATATATGTGAAAGACAAAATAATAATATCCCAAAAATCAAAAAACTTATTAACATATTTTCAGTTTGTGAAAAGTTCAAACTTTCAAAGATCAGAGCATTCATGATCAGCTAACCAAAATTGTTCGCAAAGCCAGAAAAGACTCTGACTAATTTTTAACCCCTTTAACGAACCAAACATATAGAAGAATGAATTTGGGAATTGTTTCCGGAGAATAAAATAAACAGCTTCGAACGACTCGACATTCAAATGTTCTTGCATCGACGCCAACACAGAACATGCCGAACTTTATCATAAATATTTAGTCATACATCCTGTTTACTGCACAGTGTTCGATAAAGAAAGCTTTAGAATACATTATTTTATCGAAAACGAATTGTATTTTAAAGGGTAAGAGTTTTCAAGCTGTTTTTCAGGGTTTTTTTAGCTCACCGTTTCGACATGAGACGCCATTTTGAATCCAAACTTGTCGAGTACAAAGTCTGAATTCAAAGCGGCCCTACCCACCTCAGATTCGATCTTCGCTTCACTTGTCATTCTTTCCGGCAGATGTGTCAGGTAATGCTTAGCTTAACTTATCAAAACTGGCTGGAAATTAGAATAAAACAAAGATAATGGAAGGTCAGTAGTCAGATGGACTAAAAACACTTCAAGATGGCGCGCTTTGTCTGACTGAGTGAACACGTGCTGGACAGAACACCCCGCAGATAACACAGGGAGACCAACACTAGATAAATGACTGGCTTTCATTGATCCTCGATCATTCTTTATTTCCTTCCTTCCCTCCTTCACTCCTTCCTTCCTTTTCTTTTTTTTTTTATCGTTCCCATTTTCTCTTTCCTACCTTCTTGCCTTCCTTCTTTCCTTCTTTCCATCCCTTTCTTCCTCCATTCCTTCCTTCCTTCCTTCCTTCCTTCCATCTTTCTTTCTTTCTTTCTTTCTTTGCTTCCTTCCTTTCTTCCTTCTAACTTTTTTTTCTTTCCTTCCTTCTTTCCATCCTTTCTTTTTTCCTTGCTTTCATTTTCACAGCTTCCTTTCCCTTTTTAATGATCAGTTTATTTCCTTTCCTTCCTTCATTTCTCCTTCCTTTTTCCCAGCTCTAGTCCATTTTTCTTTCTGTTTATTCTTCTTGCAATCCTTCTTTTCCTATTCTTTATTAGTCTCTTTCACAGTTCCCTGCACCATCTTGAAAGGTAGCCATGCCTTTGCATCAAAGCAAGACAAGTGGTGAGCTTGTAATGATAGAGACATGTGAATAATTAGGAGTTAAAAAGGAGTTAAAGGAGGAGTTAAAATAGGTCTCTATCATTGCAAGAAAGATGAATTAGCTAGGTCTATTTATCATTCTATATTTTATGGATGCTGGAATGATATTACAATATAGTCATATTGTACAAGACATTTTTATTTGTTCCTCTTTGCTACATATTATTCAATAACAGCTAGTTTCTTCACACCAATTACAATAAGAATAAAATTGCACAATTCATGACATAAATTTTCGGCCTAAAGAATTTGACCATCAAAAAGTTATCAGGATTTGACATTTGTGAGGCAACTGGGTCAGTTTAACATTACACTGACCTATCTGCCTCACTTTCATGATTTAGAAACAAGGGCATTCCATAATTACGTACAGCTATTCTTAATTTTATTCATATAATTATAGCATCATTAATCAGTAATATAGTATAATCAATAACATTACGACAAGTTATTATAGTTCGAAAGAAAATACACACAAATTGAAAAATATATGTAAAGTAAAAATAAGTTCAAATGAATTATCATAATCAAATTCCAATATACAATTAATATTCTTCATGCCATATGTTCCTAAAGAATAGGACTCAGGGGTGGGTCAAGGATTTTGTTCAGGGAGGGGTGCAGCACCATAGTTGCACCTGCCCGCAAAAAAAATGCTGAACCAAAAAAATCAACTTTGTTTTAGATATCTTTAAAGTTAGTAATGTTTCTATTTGAGGAGGGTGACACATTATAGACGCCGATTCTAATAAACTTGTGGCCCTCAAATTTGCAAAGAGGAACAAATTTGGCCCAGGGACGGGTGCACACCCCCTACACCCCTCCCCTAGATCCACCCCTGGTGCTATGCCACAATCTTGTGACTTCAAAGGTATAATTTGAGGCTATACTCAGTCACACATTTTTATCCATATATCAAGAGTTTCTCTATGAATATTAAAAAATCTAAACTAATTGGGCATGTAAGGAATTCTTATAGACAAAGGCACATATTTTGAATTCTCATAAATCAAAAGTTACTGTTCTACGTGCTGTACCATGAACACTTGTAAATCAAAAGTTTTTGATTTCTTATTGACATCTTTTTGAAAACTTTTTGACAAATTTACTGCTAACCAATTAGGTATTGGCGCTTCACTTTGATGTCTCAATAGTCAGAGCTTGTACATTTAAATTTGCACATTGTCAGATCGAGGATAAACTTCACCAATCGAAACATCAAAGTAAAGTGCCAATACCTAACTGGTTAGCAGTAAATTGCAGAATTAAAAGTTGTTAAAAAAAATAAAAATTTTGTGTAAGTGTTCACACTGTACAGCATGTAGTACAGTAAGGTCAAGCAAAAACTGTGCTACAGCAAAATTCCTTCTATTGTTTCCCTTATTGTTTTTCTTTTATTTGGATGCTTATAACCAAGAAAATGTGTGGTGAAACAGGTCATAGGTGGAAGACCAGGGGTGCTATAGCATCCCTACTTTACAAATTTATTAAGGTCTAGTATCCATTTAACTTTGCATTTTGTGATGATTTTTTGGTTCACCAATTTTTTGATTCAAGGTCCCCCCCCCCTTTCATTTTGTTGTGTCACCCCTGCAGGTTGAAAATGTATCCAACTGAAAATCAAAAATAAAGGGCCACGATACAAGGGATTTTGCATTCAGCAATAGAGAACAATTATAAGGATATAAAATTATAAATCTACAAGGATAACTCCTTCACTATCACTATATTTTTAACGCTATCAATCTTACCACGGATCCCACTGAACAGTATTCCCTTTTGAGAAAAACACACCATTTTTCTGGTGTCAAACATGTACACGTATTACTCTACCCACAAAGGCAAAAGAATGCATTTATCAGTCAGGCTGCATTTCCCATAGATATCTATTTGTTCACCTTGGTTACGTAAAAATGTTTTGCAGAAAATATGACTAAGATTTGAGACTGATGCCCTTTTAACACATTGACCCTTTTAGCTGAAACTTGTGTGCATTGCGAGACAAGTTTCATGGGGTTGTTACATGGCGCAATTTCCTCCTGTAACTCGCGACACAAGTTTTAGTTGCACAAGTAGAAAGCAGTTCTAATTTTCGTAAAACTTTCTTGGGACAAAAGTTTCACAAAGCTGGGTCGTTACACAGTGCAATTTGCTCTGAAACTTGCCTCCCAACACTGTTGAAAAAAGGGCCTTGAGAGGAAAAAATCTTAGCACAAAAAATGGATAGAAACTAATCTTTACATAAATGAAGTAAATGAACTAATGACTGATGCAAAATTGTAGAAACAGGGGAATTTTTCTCGGATGAAAATATGGCTCACTGGGATTTGTAGCAAAAGCTAGAAAATTATCAAGACATTTTAGGAGCTTTAAGCATTCATAGCCTAGTATTTATCAAATCAATACCTACAAGTAAAATATGAAATTACTGTCTAACTATCAACAACATTGTCAGGAAAAAAGTACACATCTTTCCTAAGCATTGAAACGATACTTGGGATTTGCTTCTTGCGGTCAGAGTAAGGGTCGTTGGTTCTTGACTGATATGTTGCAACAAGAGCATTGACCCTCGTCATCATGGTAAGCAGATCTGTAGTTTTGGCATACTTGTTCAAGACCTCGACGATTGACTGGATGAACCAGGAGCCATTGACAGAGTTTCGCCAGGAATAGTAGCCAGGAACGGTAGAGTAGGCATACAAGAAGTCGGCTTCGACAGGAATCTGGACACGTTTGTCTGGGGGTGGGGCATCAGTGGCATCTTTACCATCCATGTATTCATGACCTGGAAAAATGACAAGGGAATGAAGGGAGTGATTATAAACTGACTAAGGAAGGGATTGGAGGGGAAGATGCTGGAAGGGAGTAGAATCATGTACTGAATCAAGAGTGGTGTAGCTATAGTGTAATCGCCTCTTGCCTCTGAGGTCTCAAGTTCAGTACTCAGCATCACATGTGAGTAGAGTTTGTTAGGTCTCTCACTGGAATTGAGGGTTTTTCATGGGTTCTTTGGTTTTCATTTCCTCCACAAAACAAAACACTCTGAATTCCAATTTAACCATGCCTGATCATGACTTAGATCAGCCCAGAGGTTGTTTCAGGGTTTGATCTGTGAGTTAGCCATGCCCTGACTTAGATCAGTCCAGAGATTATTTCAGGGTTTGATCTGTGAGTTAGCCATGCCCTGACTTAGATCAGCCCAGAGGTTGTTTCAGTGCATTGATAAAGAGGGAAGGTAGAGAAGAAGATAAAGCTGGAAGGGACTGAGAATAGAAGAAGAAATTTTTACCTTGGCAGGCTTGGAAGATGAATAATTTTGGTTTCCCAACAAGGTTCGATCCTTTAAACCATCCCATCATGTCCTTGATCATTATTGTACCATCAGTAGCATACAAGATCCCTTCCTCACCATGCGTCAATATACACACAACTAAAGCATTCTCATTACTGAAGTCTTTAGTAGCTAACCCCTTGAAAATCTTCTGCGTTTCATAGACGGTTTGGTTATTATAAACCAGAGTGTTAAACAGCAACCGGTTGAAGGTCTTCTCTAAGGCATCACGGTCTACATCTGTGCCGTTACGAGGGTACCTATGCATGCCAGATGCTGGCAGAAAGGTCTTGTTGTTTATGATAATGGCCATGCCTCGTGGGGATTTGTCCATCTTGTACATACTTCTTATGTCGATGGGTTCTGATTGTTTTGGCCTACTGGATCCACTACCAAATATATTCAGCCCACCGTCTGGATTATCACCCTCTGAATTCTCTGCAAAACAAAGCCAGGTTTTAAATGCTGTACTTAATAATATACATAAAAAAATTACTCGATTCTGATTGGCTGATGAACAGTGCATTTTAGAGGTAATTCAGTGCAAAAACAAGGTAATACAGTGCAAAAACAAAGTAACACAGTGCAAATTACAATTTCCGAAAACGGTCTTGAAACCAAAATTTTTTTTGATTCTGCTGTTGATAACATTATTAAGCATCAAGACTACCGGTATGCATTTTTCAATCGTGAAGGAAAAAGTTTAAGCGGTAAAAACGGCTAAAAAGTTGGCGATTTTGTTTGTTTTTGAATAATTTTTTTGTTGGTTTCAGTTGAAGAGCGCACACTGCTGACGCTATCTCACGTCATTGAGCATGCGCTCAGAGTTTTTCTTGAGATTTTCAATGTCAGACGGTAAAGTTTGTAAGGTTTTTCATGTATATTATTAACAAGTAATAATATGGTTTCTCGTTCAATTTGGGATAATTCGCACTGAATATCACGAGTAGAGTTTGTTAGGTCTCTCTCCTGATTGAAGAAATCTTCTCCAGGTTCTCTGGTTTTCCTCCTTCCAAAAAACCCAATATGTTAAATTCTCCATTGATCGGTGAGTTACTCAAGGAATCTAAAACGACACCCCAAACATGAAGGGAAGAGAAGTACTGCTAGACCACCCTAGGTTTCCTTGACTACAGTAGCTGTTGCCAACTGTCAGTAATTGTGAGAATTCAGTTGCTATGGTTACCTGCTGGTCCATCTTCACTTGCTATGATAGGAACTTTCCCTCCGATAGCACCACCGAAAGTAGTGACTGACGCAACAGACCTAGGATGGACTGAGCTTCGTGTAACTCTGTCGTCAGTCTCTGCTTCTTTGCCTAGGAAGTAAACACACAAAGTATGCCGAGGTTACAGTTTTTCCACACATATATAATAGTGTAACAGGGCATGGGGCACAGGGATCCTGAGAATAGAGGGTCATGCTTGGTGGGATAGGTCCCGAGTTAAATCCCGAGGGGCAGCTATGTATTTAGGGGCAGTTAGAGCTTGGATGTCAAAGTGTTGGAGAGTAAAATGATCGGTTGAAACCCTGAAAAGAGGGTATTGACTGAATAGAGCGCTACTGCAAAGTTTTACCCGTTTGAAACTAGAAAACGTTAACTGAAGGAAAATAAAAGTTTACAGTAGTGTTTGGTTACTAAACTAAAAACAATAATATAGACTCAAATTTTTATTTGTACACACACACACACACACAAACAAACAATAGAGTTACTAAGCATAACTCTCAAGTCACATGTTGATTTTTACAGATGGAGGAAAACCAGAGAACCTGGAGAAAAACCCTCGTGGCAAGGGAGAGGAGAGAACAACACATCAAACAAACACAACTCACATGTTGATTTTTATGGAGGGAGGAAAACCAGAGAACCTGGAGAAAAACCCTTGTGGCAAGGGAGAGAACAACACATCAAACAAACTCAACTCACATGTTGATTTTTATGGAGGGAGGAAAACCAGAGAACCTGGAGAAAAACCCTTGTGGCAAGGGAGAGGAGAGAACAACACATCAAACAAACACAACTCACATGTTGATTTTTACAGAGGGAGGAAAACCAGAGAACCTGGAGAAAAACCCTTGTGGCAAGGGAGAGAACAACACATCGAACAAACTCAACTCACATGTTGATTTTTATGGAGGGAGGATAACCAGAGAACCTGGAGAAAAACCCTTGTGGCAAGGGAGAGAACAACACATCAAACAAACACAACTCACATGTTGATTTTTACAGAGGGAGGAAAACCAGAGAACCTGGAGAAAAACCCTCGTGGCAAGGGAGAGAACAACACATCAAACAAACACAACTCACATGTTGATTTTTATGGAGGGAGGAAAACCAGAGAACCTGGAGAAAAACCCTCGTGGCAAGGGAGAGAACAACACATCAAACAAACACAACTCACATATGCAGTTCACCCAAAAATTGATTTATAGCTCTCTTCAAGACTAGTGATCCATATATAATTATAAACCTTTGAATCCAATATATGCATTAATGAATTATCGTATAAGTACACTTTAATATCAAATTCATTCAATTCTATCCATAAAAAATAAAATCTATTGGTTTGAAGGATTAAAATTGAAATTGAAATTGAAAATATCTTAATGAATTTTAATGATGTGTTAAAATTAATTAGTAATCTCAGGTACACAGTACAAAATTAAGCGTGTTAATTTGTAATATTTTGAGAGCATTATGAACGCATTATGAAATTCTATTTAATATTTGAGCTTGTTGGTTTATAGAATTGCTCGATTCTCCTAGAAATCCTAGAGTAAATACAACATAAGCTTATAAATAGAAGTGTCGATATTTGATATATACTTCCAATTTTCCGAGAATTAGACTGACGGATGTGATGCAATAATAATTGTGCTTGAAATATGTCAACAGGAAAAAAATTCCCTTGGCGATAGGACGCTAACTTTTACTCCAAGTATTGATTACAAACCTAGGAACTAGAGTTAAGGTATTGTATGTTGTAGCATTAAAGCGAATTTTGTACGATTTATAGGTTTTGGCAGGTATTTTTGTTGTTTTGATTGAAACATGACTGACAGACTTCCTTCAAAAATTAACCTCCTCTTCAGTTGAGGACATTCGTTAACACAATCTAAGCGTTAAAGACACTTTACCTTGTGTTGTAGCTGGGTTTAACAGCTGCTCTAGATGTGGAGAGATATCCTTTAGAGCATCACAAAAAGCATTAAAGGCTTTGGGACCTTTTCTGGGCAACATATCGAGCAATTTTTCAGCTCTGTCTGAATTAGTAGCACCAGCATTGACTGACTCCTTATCAAAGTCATCAAAAATCCCGGTTCCATACAAGTTCGATGCTATTTTAGACGCCTCTAAGTCCTGTATTAGAGCCTGACGATTGGTTCTGAGTGCATCTCGATGTATTTGTTCCATCCTTAGATCAGTAAAATGAAGTTTTCCGTGAGGTTTTCAGCTGTTTTATACTCGGTATAACATGAACTGAAATGGTGGAAGAACCCTATGACGTCACTAGTACCAGTCTTTACCGTCCCCCGACGGAGGGGAAATTTTCTACATTAATTTGTGTCAAAAATTATTTCGTAATGCGATAATAATTTTAGCTCAAAATTGAAATTTTTAACTCGTTTGTAACGATATGTAACGGTAGGGGAGTTATCCTGGATAATTCTGGTGATGATTTGAATACGAACTTTTCTTCTCTTTTTTTCCAAGAGTATCTTACCAGTAACCCGCCCCACTGTCCCCCACAGTACATATTCTAGCTGGTAAGTCTATGTTTTGGGTCCGATGAGTCCGATGTAGAAAATCCTGATCAAATCCAGGAAAAAATGAAATAGCTGAGTTAATTATACACTGTTTTAAGAGAACGAGAATTGTATAAAATCGAATTTAATTGAATTGCAACAAATTTCATGGTCGAATAGGGAAAAAAAGAGAGAATTAACTGAATCACAAAAAAAATTGCACTCCACACACAACTGAACTCAATCGCTAGAACTTGTTTACCATCCTTTTCTGTTAGTAAAAATTTTACCAAGATATTAATTTCAAAAGTGACTTCCAAAAAGTCAAAAAGTACCATATCAAATTGTGTCTAAATTTAGAATTTAGTAGAGTTTAAACTACATTTTTTTTTAACTTTTAAGAACACCTAAGATATTTTTAAGATATGAAAATGAAAAGTCGAAAATTTGAAAAAAATGAAATACGTAATTAAAATAAGACAGTAGCTAAGTTAGTTCTTACATTGATCTAAATTTAGCCTTCCATCCACTTCATTGAAGCTGGCTGTAGAATCTTGTGAAGACATCGTTAACGCTGATTGAAAAATCTTTCAATCTCTGTAAGAATATGATGCCTCGAATATATATGATTTATGACACTGCTTCCTCCTTTAACAAACTTCAATATTAACTTAGTCATGACGTTTTATGACGTTATTGTGAAGTTAAAAAGACATTGTTTGTTTTTGCCTTGTGACGTCATCTAGGGCGTGGCATTGCAAAAGAAGCGCTTCCAATTGGACAATGATTGGGGTGGTCCCGGAAAACACAAACCACATGATTAATTAGTTGCAAGGAGTACTTCCTGCTTTTGCAGTGAGGTAAGAGGCATATTCGAGTTGAATAAAGTAAGGATTTGCGTGCGTCGAGGTATAAAGATCGATCAAGGGATCGAACGCGCGGGCGCATTTCACGAAATAACATTAAAAAATTTGCGGGAAAATTATAAATTGGATTTTTTCAATCAATTGTGATCCTACATATTGTGCGTCGTTGTGCGCACGAGTGCGCCTTGCAGTTCTTAGAGGAGTTTTCGTATGACGTTGAAGCACTTACGTTACGGACCGCACCTTGCCGTGACCGTGTCAGTGCCGTTCCGTGTATGGAAACATTCAACATTCGGTGTCGTGTCCGCGCCGCGCTGTAACCGTGCCGTGTGCCATCACTTTTCATACTCATACGATATCTGCTCTATATAATATCGACATCTTCCTGAACTGGTGACGAGGCTCTTAGGGATTGGTCGATATACGCTCATGACGTCATTGTGTATATTTTGTTTTAATAGCAGGAATCGAATTTCAATCAAGAAATAAACTGAAATTGAATGTAGTCTGGGTTTGATAATTATACTGGCGGGGGTTGAGGAAAAAGAGTTGGTAAAAGGAGGAATTTAAAAAGGGTTGCTAAAAGGATTCAGGCACCCTTTACAAGGGTGATTTTAGCTATAATTAGTAAACCTTGCGTAACATATAGTGTGTATCGTGTGACAAAGATAAAGAGACAGAGAGAAAGATAGAGACAGAGACAGACAGACAGACAGACAGACAGACAGAGTAAATAATCAACAATCAGAGAAACACAGAGAATGTTAGTATCTCGAAACAAATTCGGGATACACTCTCCTCTTACCTCTGGGGTCTCAGGTTTGATTTCTGGAGTTGGCATCACATGTGCGTAAAATTTGTTAGGTCTCCCCTAACCGGAGTATCAGGGTCTAGGGGAAGGGTGGGGGAGGGGACTGACTCAGGTTAGGGTTTTGGGGGTTTTGAGGGTTTTGTGACATTCATAACAGTCATGAGAAACAAGTTTTCTACAAAAATTTCTTAATTATTTTATTGTTGATATAATTTTTTTAACAACATAAATTACACTTTGCAGAGTAAATTCTTGACAAATCAAACAAAAGAGTAAACTCTATATAATACATGGATTATCAATCTTGAATTAACTATTCTCCTTTTATCACATTATTATTGATATATTTACAGTAAATATTCACACTAATATATTGCCAGAAAATATCCTCTCCCCACCCCCTCCCCCTGAGCAGGAATGGCTACCCCCTGATGCAAAACAAATCTGTGGCATTTGAGGCAGAAGCCATTCAAAATTACGAGATGTTGCTTATTCCTAACACTTCAACTTATGCTACCAACAAGGCTCTTACTAGATTTACTATCTTCAGACTATCCCCATCCCTCTAAAATCCCATTTCTCAACTTCCCATTCCATAGTCTATATCACTAGGACACAATATTTGGAGGAGGGGAGGGGAAACTTTTTGGATAGCACTAGCTTTGTTGGTTATCCCAGAAAAAAAAATTCGAAATATTGGCATAAAAGAAAATTGTCCAGACAGCCATCACCCTATCTCTCTATACAAAGAACTGGTCTAACCACTAAGTCGCCTGTTCTTGACATCCCCTCCCTTCTAAATAGTCTTAGCTAAAAAAATTAAATATTGGGTGAAGAATTTGTTATTTGAAATTACACTTGTATAGACCCCTTGCAGCACGTCAGAATGCAGCTCAATTTTGGAGGGCAAAACAATAGTTTCCTATTCTCAGGAGATTGAAATTCTTTTGTTTTGTCCTTCAAATTGAGCTGCTTTAACATCACATGAAAGGGTCTAATTACCAAACATGGAAAACAATAGTCATTGCATATATCCTTAAAAATCTCGTTATCAAAGTCAGGTTTATGATTCATCATTTTATAATTGTTTTCTCTGACTTAATGTCACATAAACTTAAGTCTGAGAATACAATTATAACACCATGGAAAACCATTTTCCATGATATTTCAATCAATTTCTTGACCTAGAACTGTAATAATTATAGCAGTATTTTAATTTTGAACATGAAATGACCAAGTTCAAAAATAAATTTGACAAAAAATCTGGAAAATTTTTTTTGAAACTTTTAGCCTTTTTCTAGTCAGGAGTAAAAATTTCAAATTCCCATGTCAACCGTTTGAGCTCTCTTTCAAGAAGTGCAACTTCATCTTAATGCAGTGTATTTAAAAATTATATGATGTGCAAGGTAAATAATAAAAATAAGCACTTTGAGATTCCATGAACTTTCAAAGTGCTCAACACTAATTTTGTCAGATACTACGCAATTGTCTAGTAAGTCTATAAATCCAGTAGCTGAGAAGAAATGAAATAATTTCTCTTCATAACCTTAGAAAAAAGCCCACTAGCTTATTGGCTAGAGAGGCCGAATTTTTATTAGCCCAGAGCAAAGGTTTACTAGTCCCAGACGACACGCGTGAAAAACGTCTGCGCATGCTCTAAGTCCGTATGCAAATTAGTCGAAAGCGTCTTTGTGCTATTGTAATAATACGCAAATTTGACTTTCACACTTGCCTGAAAAATAGTATTTACAAAATGCAAAAACTTAAAGTCAGTTCTTGAAACTTAAGGCTAATTCTTTCATATTGCCTTTATTAATACAGTATCTTGGTCTCACAAAAGTATACCCGCATAATTTTTGTATACTCAGAGAAAACAAGCATTTATTTTCTCCCTAAAACTCTTGTAAATTCTTTGAAAGTGTGCTGAAATACATGCATGCGCAAACGTTTTTCTCTAGTGTCGTCCCAGACTATTGGACTAGCATTAGTGTTGAGCACAGAAACACATGAATATTATATAAATCTGAGATGAAGTCTAATCCTATGGAGAATTTGAAACTTCATTGTCAATGCAGTGTTTTCTAATGCAAAGATTTTTAATGGAATGGTTAATTTCTGCAGCAACGTACAATGCTCTGGGGGAGGGGAGGGATGTACTTCCTAAAGTGATAAGAATAATACTAAAGGAAAGCCCATGTTGTTTATAGCCAAGCAATTGAACCAATCTTCAATTATTTATGAACATGGTCGACTGCCCGCAATTTCTCATTTCTCAAAAACAATGATAATAATCGGAAAGCAATAATGATGTACTTATTTGTAACATTTGTTGTAACATTTTTGTAGCTTATTCAATCGTTTCTTTGTACATTTTGAAGAATAGCCACAGTTGACCAATCCAGATGAAACAGTTATCAGGGGAATTGGATATGCTAAAGTAATTTTATATTTGAGATAGCAGTAGTTTCAGAGTTGAGCTGAACACAGGATAGTGACTACCTGAATATGAACAGCAACTGTACTCTGAAAAAGTAACTGCCATTCCCTAGGAAGTATTCCACGGCATACAATATTTTGCCATTTGGGGCAAGAGTAACCCTCTTACTGTTCAATGTCCTTGACTTTAGCATGGATTTCCAGGAGAGATGGGTTCTCTGTTTAGAGAGACAATCTTGTCCAAGGATTTTTTGACGCGGAGAGCTGTAAGTCGTGCAGCGGGGTTATGGGACCAACATTCTGCCATCAACTTTCCCATTACTCTCAACGTCTGAAATTCAAAATATAACATGAATGCACATGCATATTGTACTGTTTATTCTTAAGTACGTCACAGGATTAAATGATTATCATCATCATGCTTACCTCATCTCTGCGCCATCTATTTGGAATATCAGGTCTTTTCTTCTCAGTCACCACTACTTTTTTCATGTCGTCAAAGCTTGGATCGTTTGGTACTATGTCATAGTATGGCACCTCATAGTCTTCACACAGACCAGTTTCTTCACAAAACAGAAAAACAAGTTAGGTTAGGAATCAAGGGTGGTGTAGGGTTAACACACTCTCCTTTCACCTCCGGGACCTCAGGTTTGATTCCTGAACTCTGCATCACATGTGAGTAGAGTTTGTTTAGTTTCTTCCTTGATTTTAGGCAACGACTAGACTTTATACTAACAATCTCTTGTGATTGTGCCTTTCCAAGATTGAGAAAAAAACTGGTCGCGTAGGCATTGCAGTGCATTGCAGGGCCATAGCACCCACAGAAGCCATTAGTTTTCTCCAGAAACGTAAAGCAAGTATGGAATTAAACTTTCATTTCCTCTGGTCACATGTTGCTATATGCCCCCCCCCCCTCCCCCCAGTTTTTCAAGGCTTGCTTTGGTCCTGCATTGCAGAACTGTTTTAGAAGAGGAAACAGATGTCTTCTTTGAAATATGTCACCTAAAACAGTTCTACAATATACTGCAATACCAACTTGACCAAATTATTTTCTCAATCTCGGAACAACTAATATAGCCATTTCAATAAAGTTAGTCACCTGAAAATCTACAAAGCCAAGACGGTAAGGATTATGGGTAGACACATTTTACATGTTTCGACTGCGTGATAACTATTGATTGACCTGAGATTTTTTACAAGTCAAAGTTTCACCTCCTGTGATCATACTCAAGCTGCAGTTTGTATCAAAAAGCTCTACTTGTTGGTTATGGAATGTTTCAGATGATCGTCAGCGACTCACATTTCTAGGTTTTTGGTGACTAACTTCATTCTAATAGGCATATTTTGTATAATTCTAGACTTGAATATAGTCGAGTTGAAACAGAAGCTCATATGGGGGTTGAAACATGTAACACCATCACAACGCTCCGTAATATTCAGTTATGCAAATAAGGTCAAGCATAATCATTAGAATGTGGGTTCCCTGTGTTTTTTCTTACCGTCAGATATACACCGCCTTGCGATCTCCCATAATACAAGACCAAACGAATACATATCAGCCATTCTATAAGCATCAAAGCTCTTAGAGTCCAGTGTATGCGACAGAACCTCAGGGCACATGTATCTTTTGGTACCAACCCTGGTATCTGATTTCACATCTATTGATTTTGAATCTGGTACATACTTGACGGCAAGTCCAAAATCTGCTATACAGCATGTTAAGTTATCTTTAACCAGTATATTTTTACTTTTAATGTCTCGGTGCGCAATCATGGGTTTGCCTTGGGTGCCGCGGATTTCAGCATGCAGGTGCGCAATCCCTGCGGCAGCAGAAAATACTAGTTTGCCCATGACTTTTTTATCCAGGCGGTGAATTCGAAGAAAATCGTATAAAGAACCAAGGCTGTGGTAATCCGTAATAAGGTACATTTGTGTAACTTGACCACTGCCGATAATATCAGAAGCAACGAATCCTAGAATGCTGTCATGCCGTAGAAGAACAGTTTGGTATATTTCAGTTTCCCTCATCCAGGATGTCTCGCAGTGTGAGAGGAAGATTTTGACAGCCACGTCTTCACCATGCCATCTTGCTTTCCATACTTCACCATAACGGCCTTTGCCTACACTCTGGATCAATGTCACCTGCTTTGCAATAGTCCTTTGTACCTAATGAGATCAAAATTAAGCATTAGGTCTGGTTTTTTTTACTTAAACATATTTGAACAAACATTAACCCCAAGAGCGAAGTCGCTCATCTGGGGGGTCTATGTCATATTCAATTACAAAAAAATATAGTAACATGAAACGGGGGGAAACACATAAAAAACATATAGTAAAATAACATGGTGTCTATTAATTAATTATTAGAGTCATGTTATGTTGTTTCAAACAAACATTTTTTCTAAGAGAGATTAAGAATGATACATTCTATAAAATAATGTTTGTTTGTTTTTCTGTGCAAATTTTAAAGATCTAAGTGAATTTTGTAAATCCATTTTATAATCCCTGAAAGATAGGCCCTGCGCACAGAAGCTCGGGCAATAAAAATCAATTTATGTGAAAGAAACTTATTTTACTCTTAAAACTTAGTAAGTCAAAAGAAATGAAGATGATACTCTAGGTAGAGGGTGGTAAAGCTCGGGCAATAAAAATATGTGAAAGAAACTTATTTTACTCTTAAAACTTAGTAAGTCAAAAGAAATGAAGATGATACTCTAGGTAGAGGGTGGTAAAGCTCGGGCAATAAAAATATGTGAAAGAAACTTATTTTACTCTTAAAACGTAGTAAGTCTAAAGAAATGAAGATGATACTTTAGGTAGAGGGTGGTAAAAATTAGACCAATGCATTGGTTCTTCAAGGTTTACAAAGGTCAAACCATTCTATGGTATATTGAATAACAAGGATTTGTAGGAGACCCATACTGGAGGCTTTGATTTCAACAATGATATTCTTTGACTTGAAAAAAGGTGCATGGAAATAATTTTTGAAGTAAGATAGATGAGGAGTTAGTAAATATATTAATATTTTTTTAGGGATCGCACTAGGATTTTATAAGGTGTGTCCTGGGACCCATATGTCTGGGCACATTGTGGTCCTTCACATATTTGATGGGATTCTAGATCGTGTTCTTTCGTAAGCAAGCAATTTAGTGCAATGGCAAGAAATGAAGCTCTCAGTTGGATCCCGAGATACAAACAAATTGTCAAAATCCATTTTCTGTTAGTTTTTTTTTTTGTGTGTGTAAAAAATGCACAATTTCTAAATACTTTTGGTCAAGAACAAGAAATTTATAGTCCTAGTCAGTTATTAATCACAGGAAGTAATACAACCTTAGGTCAAGGCCCATTTATCTCTGTCTCTGGGATCCACCTTCAAATGATGTTTATATAAGATTTAAAGATAAGCTTGAATGGGAACAGGAAAAAGACCTGGGGGTCTTACGATTACTGTACTCAATTAGAAGTCAAAGAAACTTAAAGTTAATAGTACTTTCATCTTAATCTGAAAATTTGAAAGAACCCCAAAACCTACAGCTTGGGTACAAATTCTTTGAATACAAAAGAATTAAATTATCTATGGTAAGCTCGGCATGAGTTTATTCCCATCAATGTGACCCTGGGTCAGTATCCCACAAGTGGGCTTAGTAATCAGGCCTGGGATTGCCGCCAGTAGAGTAGGCAAATTGACAAAAACTTCCCTTTTGTTACTAGATTTTTTTTAAATACTTATAAAACTTACTGTGAGGTATTCCCGATTATTTATATTTTTACTTTTATTTTATTTTCATTTTTAGTCACTGGTTAGTAATTTATTTTTATGGTGCAATTTTTCTCCAAAATTCTAAAGCTCTTGTCCTTCAAAATCCTCTTAAAAATCATTATTTCTACATGGTTATAAAAGAATGGACCTTCCTAGCTTAGGCATAATGTTTTCCCATTTCAAACCATGTGACAGTCCCTTGAGTATTATTTCTTTGTTTAATGGCTGTGCAGGAGAAGACACATGAAATCAATATGAATACAACTCCAACAAGGAACCTAATTTGATTCTAATTTAATAAGACAATGGCATGTAGGGAACTGACTTCCAGGGGACTACATACTTGGGACAAGATTATCTTGGGCCAGTCCTGGACATGTGTGACTATGTATGTGGGCTGTAATGGGGCAAAATATGCCCAAGCTATAGAGGTCTATTACTATATGAGTAAAACAAGTTGTACTAACCAGTAACGGCAGACCAGATCCACTGCCGGAGCTTTGGTCAAAATAGTCTTTGAGTGTTTCCCCGGAACTGATGAATGTGCTATGCCGGTCATATGTAAAGTGGGATGGTAGTCTCCGTCTCATTTCTCTAAACCTAATAAATGTTAATAAACATTGATGATTATTATGGTCATTTTTAGGAGGGAGGGGTGGGGGATATCCAGGTATTCCTAATTAATATGCTATGCTGATCATACGTAAGGTGGAATGGTAATTTGTTTCATTTTTCTAAATGTAATAAATGTAAATAAACATTGATGATTATAACAGTCATTCTTAGGTGGTGGGGGGCGGACCAGTTGGTGAATAGCCAGGTATTCCTAAGTGAATGTGTAATGCAATCATACAGGAAGCATGGTTGGTGTAGCGGTGAAAGAGTTGCCTCTCACCAATGTGACCCAGGTTGGAGTCCACCTGGGCTTGGTGTTGTATGTGATTAGAGTTTCTTGGTTCTCCACTCGGAGGGTTTTTCTCCGGGTTCTCCAGTTTTCCTCCCTCCGCAACAAGTCAACTTCTAACTTTCAGTAGAATTTCAGTGGACAAATAGCTGTTAGTTAGACAACTCGATGGGTTAGTACGTCACCCTCTTTAAATAAAATTTATTGTATTGTATTGTATTGCATTGCATTGCATTGCATTGCATTGCATTGCATTGCATTGCATTGCATTGCATTGCATTGCATTGCATTGCATTGTATTGTATTGTATTGTATTGTATTTGATTGCATTGCTACAAATCCCATTCTGTCTTATCAAACAAGGTGTAAGGTTAGTTGTCTCTTACCTTAAATATAGTACAACAAGGAACACTACAAACACAAAGGAGCATGCCCCTGCAGTAACGAACAGGTAGAAGTACTGCTTTGTTGCCACACTACTCTGCTCTGTACTCGGCTCATTATCTATAATGATCAATAAACAGCAATGTTTGAAAAAAATGCACATTTTGCAAAATCAATTTATTGGAATAATATAAAAATTCCTGGACTTGGCATCACATGGGAGTAGAATTAGTTAAGTCTCTCTCTTGTTTCCAGTATTCTCTGGTTTTCTCTCTTCTGCTGATGTAGGAGGTTACATTTGTCATGCATGTGGGGCTAACTTGTTAGATGTCAGGGTTAGAATTTCAATTTTTTAATGACAAGATAAACATATCTTGTGCACTGAGCAGCTACAAGATAAATGGATAGAATGCAAACGCAAAGATTTTCCAGTTTGCGCTATCATTATTTTCTCAAAAAAGAGTTAGCTAGAAAATGTGAGTTCAATTTCTTTTCACTTGATATATCTAATGTTCAATTCACATTTAGCTGATTATCTGGTGGGAATTTTGAATTCTGGATGTTGTCAAAAAAATCCTGAGGTTTTGACAGGCACAGCATAATCCTCCACATGACTTTGAGAGCTGTCACATCAAATTACTTTTACCATGTGTATTATGTGTAATCCAGTTAAAAACAGGTTTTAAAACTGATTTTGTTTGTCACAATTGCAGACAGCAGTATCTGAAAAGAAACATTCTACATCAGCAGAGTCTACCTCCGCCCTGCCAAAAGGAGGGAGAGAAAGATGGGAGGTTCTGCTTGCAGTGAACCACTAAACTGGCCCCAATGACAAGATGCGTAAACTAAGAGTGGATTTACTTGTTGTCCATACCTATCGATAAAGTAGTTGGTGGTGGGAAAGTTGGATCTAATTGATAGTTACATAGGTCTTTCCCCTTACAACACAATAAGGATATCCTGTTCTTGTGCGCACTACTTGGAGTATTGCATTGCATGTATGACTGCTCCTCCTGTGCCAAGCATCCCAGGGTGATGAGTTCATAACCATCTTTTTCTTCTATTTGCTTGTAACACTTGCCAGTGGTCGTACATGTCTCGTTAACATGGTCGCCAGGACAACTGTGCTCTGTGCATTTGCATCTTACTGTATTTGAAACTAAAAGCAAAAACAAATCCTTAATTTATGGATTCTGATGACAAAAAAAGCATGAATTCCAGAATACATTTTGAACATTTTGAACATCTTAATGTCTCCCATTATTTTTGTATTTGCTGAAGTGAAAAACACAATGTTCTATATCCAATTTGATCTGTGGACTAGTTGGGGCCCTGACTTAGATCACCCCAGTGGTTTTTTAGGGTTTGATCTGTAAGTTAACCATGCCCTGACTTAGATCAGCCCAGAGGTTTTTCCAGGGATCAATCTGTGAGTTAGCCATGTCCTGACTTAGATCAGCCCAGAGGTTGTTTCAGGGTTCTATCTGTGAGTTAGCCATGCCCTGACTTAGATCAGCCCAGAGGTTGTTTCAGGGTTTAATCTGTGAGTTAGCCGTGCCCTGACTTAGATCAGCCCAGAGGTTGTTTCAGGGTTTAATCTGTGAGTTAGCCATGCCCTGACTTAGATCAGCCCAGAGGTTGTTTCAGGGTTCGTCATCTTGCTCTAACTTATATCGTAACCATATAGACAATTCCAATAAATACTACAATGCTTTATTTTCTGCGTTTCATGTCAAATTTATTGTTCAATTTCGTTCAATAACAAAAATTTCAAAAGAATAAATTTGCATATACTACGCAGTTCTAATAGGAATAGCAACATATGCCTGGCTGTAGACGTAAATATAAATAACTGTGATTCTCAATATTCTTCAAACTCTGTAGTTGTAATTTGCCAGTTTAAAATTGCTTTTTCACTGCCGCCAGTCAAAAATATAAAAGGTACCGACTGATTAGTTTTAATTGATAGTATCGAAAAAAACAATTTTACAAGAAGCCATTGCAATGTCTTCGCAGAATATTCAGAATTGCATCAAAGCTAATCCCATAGTCCTGTTCAAAGCCTAAATTTTTTAGGTCGTTTTTAAGGCTCCAATATTCTTCACAGCAGTACAGCTGTATTCACACTTCACATAATAATCCCATAATTTTGTGTATGATTCTTCACTTGTTACTGTTCTTAAAAATATTTTTTTAAATAATTAATGTTAATGAGAATACCATAAACATAAATTTAGACATAACAAAACTACAGGTAATCCTGTAATAACATTTTGTAAAGGCTTGAATTAATGCTGTTTGTTCTTGATCAACAGTGAGTCAGCCAAATGTGAATGCCAGAAATTCAAGGAAACTTGTATTAGAGTATCGTAAATGCTACAAGCAGTTTAAGATAAAAAATTTAATTTCTTGGCATGATTCTAAATTGCTTAACTGGTCTTACCAGTTTTGCGGCATTTTAGATGGCCAATTATAATGACGGCATATGCACAGATACTTTTAATGTCTATTTCATTTTTATAATAGCTACAAGTAATTTTAGATCAAAAATTTAACTTCTTGGCATGTTTCTAAAGAGCACAACTAGTCTTCAATTTTTGCGGCATTTTAGATGCCAAAATTATAATGACGGCATATGCACGAATACTTTAATCTCATTGAATTTTTGTAATGCCTACAATCAATTTTAAATAAATTTGATTTCTTGCCAAAATTCTAAAGAGCATGGCTAGACTCGCCAGTTTTGCAGCATTTTGGATGGCCAAATATAATGTTGACATACAGTATACACAAATACTTGAATCTCCATGTAATTTTTACAGTAAAGGAAATATTCAAATCAATAAATATATAACTGGGTTTTATTTTCCATTTCAAATATAAAGCCACTGGACTAGAAACAAGATTGGAACAAGTGGTTAACCATTTCTTGAGGGTCATAACAACTGAGCTGAAACACAAACTAAAACTGCAGAATCAAAAATGATACGTATTTAACAATTGGCGACTACTTAAAATAAATATTCATCAGCATTTACAAGTGCTTCTCAGATCCTTGACTTTCTATAGCTGGCTTTTGATAAGTCAGAAAATAATAACAGATATCAAAGTTACAGTCAATTGCCTTCAAACTGTATAGAAACTGACCCAAATACCACGACTTAAAGCAAATTATTGTTTGAAGACAATGGAGTGTAACTCTGATATCTGCTATTAAGGAAATTTTTCTAATACGGTACTTTTAGAATTTTTACTATAACTTTTTCAAAACCATAGAAACAGTTTTTAGACATACATTGGCGTCCAGAACAAATAATAATCACTAACTAATGATATGTTAGTTTTGGAATCATAATATGTAATAATGTTTTCAGTAATAATATTGAGCGCCAAATGAGAAAGTTTAGTTTTAATGCTGTTTTGCTCGTATAAATACAAATGAAATATCTATAGATGAGAAATAAATAAATTATTACAATAATGTTTCATCAAAATGTTTATTGCAATATTACATAACTGCAAACTACATGCTGAAATTTGGTTTTTCATTTCCGTCAATCAAAAGTAATCAGTTGGCACCTTTTATATTTTTGACTGGCGGCAGTGCAATGAGGGCCACAGGTTTGTTAGCCAATGGCTATTACATAAGTGCTACCCTCGTAAAATAAGAAAGGTTTTTTTTTAGTGAGAAGCCAAATTCCAATGGGAAACTAGAAACTACTGAGATTGTGATTGTAAATTGCTATAAGTTATTTCTGGACTTTCAGATATATTTCTTTATTAGTTTTTCATTTTTAATAAAAATAAATAAATATATATTTCCAAGAAATGTTTGACTCAACTATTTTTGAGTTTATTTTTGCCTAACTTCAAATAATTTTTTATTTTTTGATGAAAAAAAAATCAATTATTTCAAAAGGGAATGGAACATCAGTGTCGGTGTCCCAAAGGGGAGAACGAAACATCATAGTTATTTTCTCCAAATAATAACAAATCGATAATAACCGCTTCTAACAATTAATGTAATTAAAAGAAACTGACCTACCTATTAAAGAAAATCATGAATATTTTATCTAATGTGCTATGTTCTAAGAAAAATATGTAGAAGAAAAAAATGGAATTAGACGAAACTGGTGTACATGGTGATTATTTTCTTTAGAAAAATGCTTGGAGAAGATTTTTGAATTTCTTGGTTTTTTCTAATGTGATAATTCAAAAGGTAAATAGTACTAAATACAGACAAATCGGGTTTACACAGGAACCACCAATAAGATGCGAGGTGTTTTAATAAGCCGTACTATAATGATGTTGGATCAGACATGCGATGAGATAAAGGCCTTTTCAGATCCATGCAAATTACAGTTGAGGAATAGTCAAAACAGGTTCGCGCTCATGTGGATTTGAAACTGATAAGACAAAACATCACAATCATAACAATAATACATGCTTTGAAACACTGAGATCATTGGATTTTATTTTCATAAATTTGTACCTTCAAGGTATAGGAAAGGTTGTCTGTGAAAGGAAAAAAGTGTCAACTTTCGACAGCATTCGTAGATAGGAGTAAATATGTTTGAAGATTAATATTTTTGAAATGAACCAGCCTTAATGTCTAGAATAAAGAATATTTGAATATAAACTCATAAAGGGTTAAATAACATGACAATAACTTGTTATTTTTAGGAAACAAAAATAGCTGGAAATTAGGTAATGTAGATTTGAAGGAATCCTGTGAAATGCCAATGAGGCTAGGCTTCTTCCTATGAATTAGGAAATAAAATCGTGATAAACTTTTCTGTCTGTCAAAACGAAAAATAGGGCCAAATATGAATATGAAAATGTAAGAAATGTAAATTCTGGGCTAGGAATGGGATTTTTTTCTTTTGATAATTGTACTGGTATTTATTTTGAGAAATTTCGAAGGAATTATTAAGAATAATTAAGATAAAGTAGAATAGCCAGGAAATTTGAAAAAATATTATTTCTTAATTTATGGGAATAAAACCTAGTGTTTGGGAACAATAGGATAACACATTGGACATAAAAACCTTTGGGGTATCACCTTGTTGGAAAAAATCGAGCTTTTCAAATAAATAAATGCTAATTATTTCGTTATTGGCTGGTATTTTATGAACCAAGAAATTTATTTTAAACTCCGAACAAAAAAATAATATTTTTTTTTAATTTTTCGAACGCATTTTGAACTTGATCTTCGACACATAATGTGAGATTTTGCGTATTGAAGTATATTCTTGATCCTTTAAAACGATTTCTAAATAAAACAAACATCTTTGCAAAGGGAATTCAATAAAATTTTAGCCTTGAGCTAAGTGTTGTTTAGTGATTTTGTCTGTTGTCTGGTTTTCAATTTTGAGTTTTGAACTGCGACTCTTCGGCGACCGTCGACATTATTAAAGAAGTTCATCAAAATCACGAAGTGTTCCACAAATTGAGCCACTTTACCCACATAATCAGCTTTATTTTTACTAATTCATCTTCCAAAATAAGCAAAATGACCAACAAGGAGCTAAAAGGGTTAAAAAATATTAAAATTTTGAGACTAACTTGTGTGTAATTTGAGATAACGTTCATTGTAAAGTAAGCAGCTTCGACGCGATGCACACCGCAATTTTCACGCCTTTTAACTAAATACTATGACTTTTACCGCTCTAAAACGATTTACGAATTAACTGTTTCTTTACTTTGGTGTTTTCGAGTAAAATACAACCTTAGAATTTGTATTAAATGAGCAAAATGAGTTCGCACGAATGTGACTAATGTAGCTATACAGTGCGCATCGTTTTGACACGAGAATAACTTTGATATTCTCTAACCTATCTTAGCTTCATTTTCTATAACTTTCCACCCAAAACCTACAAAGATATCTCGAATACATCGTTATCTACCATAAATGAATACCTGTGTTCTCTTTTTCAATACAAATAGTACGCTTTCTCGAGTTTCTTTAGACGTAGTGAGTTAACTACTCGAGGCAGGTGACCGAAACATGGCGCATTATTTTCGCATTTCTACGCTAAGATACCAACACAAACTACCTAAAATACTATCTAAAAACTTAAACCTAATTCAAGGCGATGTAAGCCACGGTAAACCAGAAACATTGGCGATGTTTTAAGTCGAGTGGCGTCCGTAAAGTCAGGGAGGTTTTCATGTCGCCAACAGCATTCCTCAGTGGCGCCATTTTGATATCACATACCGAGCGAGTATTTTTGAACATTCACACCTTCGCTGGACGATTAAATCAAAAATTAATACCCTTCATAGACTCATACCTTGTAAAACAGCACAGAATGCGAGGAATATCAGAGCTCGAGGTCCAAAATTCGACATTTTTTGCGACAAACTCTCCAGCGAATCTCGCCTTCCATTTGTAAAGACAGAGTGTTTTTAGGGCTGTGACGTCGAGGCTCTTAATGGCGGCTGTCAGTCAAAACCACATCCATCCAGACACTCAAACAATATCACTATCTTTTCACCTTTGAACTGTGTCAGATTAGCTGGAAAATTTAATCACAAGAAAGAAATTTCATCGACGATCTCTGGTAGGACAAATATCATGATAGAGGGTATATAGATCGTTGTATGAAGAGGCTTAAATATGTCACGCAATTGCTCCAAGCAAGGCACTCTTGGAGGTACTTGATTTATGAACTGACTTTCGCCTGAGGGAGTAACGATCATTATCATTTAGACAATGAATTAGCATCTGCTCGTTATTGTGTGACTTTTTTATTGTTAACTGATAATATAGAGTACTAGGGAAGAGAGAAGTTAAAGTGCACTTATCAGGTGGGGACGGAGAGGGGATTTTTTGAGGTATTATTTTTAGGATTTTAAAAGGGGTGTTCCAAAATAGCCACCACGCATAATAAGGGAAGGGGGGGGGGGGTGTTCAGATTTCCTTCTACTGAGGATAAGTTCAATAGATCTCACATAGGGGGGTTCAATGGAGCCCCCCCCCCCCGGAACCACCCCTGGATCCGCAACCGATATTAGGGAACTTTAATAAGCAACTCGAAATCTAGAACGGAAACGCCGTATCTGAACGAGAAAAGATGATATCTTTCTCGCCAGAATGCAATATTCAGCAATCGCACGTCGATCACGTTTTGAGATCAAGAAGTAACAACTATTTCCAGATCTTCCTCTATCATTACATTAGGTTCTGAAACATCAGGCCTCACTTCCCCGTCCTAGACATCACGCATCACGCATCAACACCATATCATGAACATCATAATCTTTAACAACATCATCATCATCATCATCAAGTATTATGAAGTTTTTTGTCCTTGCATGGAATTTACTAAAGATGTGAAGATTTGTCTGTCATCAAGGTAATTTTCTCAGAAAAAATTCCGAGGTCCTGACGGAATTTGAACCCACGGCCATCATTCATGCCGTATCATCACTGGTATCATCATCTTGCATCAATATAATCATCAGCATCAGCATCAAAATCATTGTCGTCATCATCATCATCATAAACAACATCGTCATCGTCATCATCGATATGTCATCTTCAGGTACAGTAAGTTAAGGCCTGGGATTTGATAGAAATTTGCCTAAACCGCATTAAATTTGCCTTAATAAAACAGTTAGGATTGGGACAGAGAAATAAAGATATTTTCGTCAACATGACTATATTTTCAGCATAGATTCTGCATGAGGTGAGCTGTTGACTGCCCAGGTGGCCAGAAAAAAAATATGTAGTTTGAGTGATGAAGTTATGAAGGTTTTTCCATATACAAAACTTAACTGCTACTGGTAAATTGTGTTTGGAAAGCATCACTGTTTTACCCATGACTCTTATAAAAATAATTGAAAATTATTTTTCACATAGTAGCCATTGTTTCGAATTACAAGCAACAACTAATAAGCATGAATGACTCCCTGATGTCACAGTCATTAGCATATGGCATGGATAAGCCTTTATTACTTCAAAACGCATCACTCAAACTACATATTTTTTTCTGGCCAGTCAACAGCTCACCTCATGTAGAATCTATACTGAGAATATTGTTAAATGTGTCATAGGCACTTTAACATTTTAATGCAAATTTTTGGATGTGGTTCGTTATGCATTATCATCAATACACACTGATATCACGATCATCATTATTATTATTATACATTTTATTCACTTTCTCGCTTCTGATTGGCCGAAAGACCTCAGCCAATCCCTGATATAATAATGATATTGATTTATATAGCGCCCTTTCTATGTATATATTCATAGGCGCTTTACAATCATGAGAGGTGGTTATTATGAGGTGTAGGGACTGAGGGTGGTCACTGCCAGGGTTTCTTTACGTCCTCAGTGGTTCTTTTACGTCCCTCCGATATTGGTTAGTGATGAAGTGTGGAGAGACAGGACCGCCATTTAAAGTGGTCATCCGAGTGTGAACTCGACATGAAATGTATTAAGCCTGGTTTTCACTAGTGATGCGTACACAAGAACATTCAGTTCAGACCTGGACCCCTTTTATCGATGCGCGCGAGTGGTGGAAGGAGACTGGTCAGAATCGTAAAAGATTTCGTGCGCGCGCGCTATTTTCCTTTCGTTTTTGCAATATGAATTATTAAGGTAGTGAGAAAAGGGGGTCCAGTTCTTAACTAGGTCACAATGGAAATGGAAATACGCTATTTTTTTCGAAAGCAGAATCAAATCTTTATTCTTAGTTTACAATCTCGAGCCCAGAGTCTTCCGGCTTTTTGGTCAGCGGGCTGGCGCCGGTAAGGAAGGGTCTGGAGGACCCTGGGTACGAGATTGCTTAGTTTACAAAATGTATAATAAAACAATTATTGAAGTTCGGTTTTCGCATGATATCGTAAATTATCAAGACATCGGCCGTTTTATCCGGCTCAGCCGATCCGTATCATCATAATTATAAACAACATGATCTCGAGGCATTTTCGGGCAGAGTCAAATAGCGCGCGTGATCTTGCCCGAAAATGCCTCTTTTCATGTCTCCACCTGTGATGTTTTTGAAATCATCAACTTTGTTTATAGAGGGTAGCACGTAACAATTACTAAAAAAAACTTAAAAGTAAATGTGCCATAGTTTGTTTTTACAGATGGTAGGACAATAGGTCATTTCAGAAACGAGCAAGGGACTGGGGACGAGTTTTGAATTTTAATCTTATTAGCAAAAAGGTTTTGTAATTTGAAAGAGCATGACAAGATTAGTAAGTCTAGCAAACTTGAACAGGTTTGAATAAGATGAAGCAGTGTTAGGAGCTCTAAAAAGTGCCAAAATTTACAAAGAAAGTATGGTTAGGGGGGACTGCCCACTGTAAGTCTACCTGTGCATCAACATCACCATTATCATCATCAACATCTTTCATCACCTGTGCATCAACAACAGCATTATCATCATCAACATCTTTCATCACCTGTGCATCAACATCACCATTATCATCATCAACATCTTTCATCACCTGTGCATCAACATCAACATTATCATCATCAACAACATCACCTGTGCATCAACATCACCATTATCATCATCAACATCTTTCATCACCTGTGCATCAACATCACCATTATCATCATCATCAACATCACCTGTGCATCAACATCAACATTATCATCATCATCAACATCACCTGTGCATCAACATCAACATTATCATCATCATCAACATCACCTGTGCATCAACATCACCATTATCATCAACAACAACATCACCTGTGCATCAACATCACCATTATCATCATCAACAACATCACCTGTGCATCAACATCACCATTATCATCAACAACAACATCACCTGTGCACCAACATCACCATTATCATCATCATCAACATCACCTGTGCATCAACATCACCATCATCATCAACAACATCACCTGTGCATCAACATCACCATTATGATCAACAACATCACCTGTGCATCAACATCACCATTATCATCATCAACAACATCACCTGTGCATCAACATCACCATTATGATCAACAACATCACCTGTGCATCAACATCACCATTATCATCATCAACAACATCACCTGTGCATCAACATCACCATCATCATCAACAACATCACCTGTGCATCAACATCACCATTATGATCAACAACATCACCTGTGCATCAACATCACCATTATCATCAACAACAACATCACCTGTGCATCAACATCACCATTATCATCATCAAGAACCGCATCACCTGTGGATCAACATCAACATTATCATCATCATCAACATCACCTGTGCATCAACATCACCATTATCATCATCAACAACATCACCTGTGCATCAACATCACCATTATCATCAACAACAACATCCCCTGTGCATCAACATCACCATTATCATCAACAACAACATCACCTGTGCATCAACATCACCATTATCATCAACAACAACATCACCTGTGCATCAACATCACCATTATCATCATCATCAACATCACCTGTGCATCAACATCACCATTATCATCATCAACAACATCACCTGTGCATCAACATCACCATCATCATCAACAACATCACCTGTGCATCAACATCACCATTATCATCATCAACAACATCACCTGTGCATCAACATCACCATTATCATCATCATCAACATCACCTGTGCACCAACATCACCATTATGATCAACAACATCACCTGTGCATCAACATCACCATTATCATCAACAACATCACCTGTGCATCAACATCACCATTATCATCATCAACAACATCACCTGTGCATCAACATCACCATTATCATCATCATCAACATCACCTGTGCATCAACATCACCATTATCATCATCAACAACATCACCTGTGCATCAACATCACCATTATCATCATCATCAACATCACCTGTGCATCAACATCACCATTATCATCATCATCAACATCACCTGTGCATCAACATCACCATTATCATCATCAACAACATCACTTTTGCATCAACAACACGATTATCATCATCTTTCATCACCTTTCTGCGTATAATTAACTGTTTTGCCTCATCGTATTTAATTTTGTACATACTATAAAGTTATTGCCAGGGCTAGGTCAGACAGGGTGGCGGCTAAGGTGGGATGATTTTCACGGCATACACATTTCCTCAGCTTTTTCATGTTGCTCAGTAAGTTTTAATGTGTCGGCGAGGTTAATAAGTATTTCAGCTTCTTTGGGGTGATCCTTTCCAAAATATTTCTCAGCAATTTCCAATGATCTTTTCAAATATGATTTGGATTTTTCATATTGGTCTAACTCACGGAAGTTACACCCAAGGTTACTAAGAGTGGTACTTAAGGCTGGATGATTTGAACCATATATCTTCTCCTGGATGGCCAAAGCTCTTTCTAAATGGATTGTAGCTTGTTCATACTGGCCCAAACAACGTAAGGTAGTAGAGAGAATATTATGGGTAGTAGCTACTGAAGGATGATCATTATCGGGATAAGCTTTGTTTTCAATGCCTAATGCGTTCTCCAAACATTTCCTCGCATCTTCATACTGGTCAAGTTCAATATAGCTCTTGCCTATATTTGTTTGTGTAACAGCCAAGGATGGATCATTCTCATCATTCACTATCTCTTGTTGTATCCTAAAGGTTATCAGATAGCAAGTATTGGAAGCTTGGTAGAAACCATGTTCAAAGCAGATGTCACCAATTCTTGATAAGCACCCTGCAACAAGATCAAACTTGGAGCAAAGTGCAGGATCCCTTACGAAAGAAGGACGACCTTCTTCAGCCCGGGCTTCAATGAAGGGCTGTAACTTTGCTGCGATGGACGTAAAATGGGGAACAAGCTTTCGTGTTTCAATAATGTCATCTATTTTGTTCATATCAAAAGAATGAATATCTGGAAAGGCCAAAACCACGTCAAACACATCACATTTGCTTGCATTTCTTTCACCCAGAACATTTTGTAGGCAGTGATAGACAACTTGATGCAAGCGAACCTCTTCGGAATCATAATCGGAAGAAATGACGAGCGACGAGGAAGAGATATTTGCAGCAAGAAAGTCATCGTCCTGCTCTGGCAAGCAGTTCTTTACATATCGAACGGCATATTTCAGTGGCATCGGGTCAGGAGCTACAAAGGACAAAAACTGAAAAGCATGCATCATGACCTCGTCTTTATCAACTTCTCTCTCCAAGGCCAACTTCACAGCAGTAGTCATTGTCGCTCGGTAAACCAAACTTGTTTCCTTGTATGCTGCTTCTGTTGCCTCACGTTGGCCGTTGTGCAGCTTTTCGAGATATTTCCCCCAGGTAATTCGTGCTTTTCCTGGGCTGTATACTCGTTGCATGTAAACTGCAGCACATGCTAATGCAAGGGGCTGGAAATCGAGAGCCCTGGCAACTTCGAACATGTTCTCATCTTTGCTCTTTAAGCCAGAAACTTGGCAAAGTAAAGCAATCGAGCCTTTTTGATTCATTCCTGGGCTTAGAGACGTATGGTACGTATAGGAATCACTTTTTGAAATTGATTGGCTGTCTTGAGTTGTGACTAAGATCTGTCCTTTTCCAACTGTCCTTTCTCCAGCTTGAGGCAAGTATTGGAAAACCGACTTCAGATCTAGGACGTTATCAACAATGATCAGCCAGGAAGAATATGTCTGTATTCTGCTGGCAATTAAATTTCTAATGCGTGCGACTTTGTCCTCTCTACTGAGATCCTTTGCTGTACTGATGCTTGTTATGCAATCTTGATCACAATTGAGTCGACCAGCAAACTCTAGGTATGACTGAAGCAACGTATCCAAGGTGAATCCATTAAGAGTGAATACAAACCTTAGATCTGTTCCTACACCAGCCTCTTCCTTGAAATATTTCTGCCCGATCTGCCTTGCCATCTGCGTTTTTCCACAGCCTGGATTCCCAGACAGATAGGTCACAGTTGTCTCGTTTTTCTTGGTGTTTCTTAACTTGGTCATCTCTTGGTATATACTGGATACTTCATCCGAACGTTTAGTGGCATCATGGGAAGGTTTGGGGGGCAACACACAGAATGAAAACAATTCAGCGTTACGTTTCTTTTCTGTTTCCAGTTGTTGCCGAACACTTCTCAACTCGTATGTCTGGAAACTGGTTTGGTTTTTCATGTCTTTTATTGCTGAAGGATCCAGCTTCAAGGTTGAAAACGCCGTTAAAACTTTTTGAATAGAAGCTTGGAAATCCACTTCTTTGAGGCTTGCATCGATGGTATGGGCAAAAACTTCATTACGAATTTCTCGTAATGCGTCAACGCTTTTCCACTCAGGGCTATGTTTGAGAGATTTTCCAAGAGAATCCGAGTAAAGAAGAGCATAAAAGAGGCAAGTACAATCCCACTCACTGGTGTTACCATTCGCCATTACAGCTAGAAGCTTTGCATTCCGAGTCTTATTTCTCGGCGACTCCATGCTATCGAAATCGTCGCCATTCTTTGCTGTGTCACGCCACTCGCCATGTTTAGCCGTGAAAAACTTGTCCCATTCTTGTTTAAAGAATTTTCTCAGCTCTTCAGGTACAATACGCGTGACGATGTAACAAATACGAAAGTAATTCAGCTCCTCTTCTGTGAACGTCTTGGAAGCCATCGATCTGTCAAACAACAAGAAAGGTGGGCACATTTCCTGTGTCAACAGTAGACGCGTGACATCTGTAAAATAAATTTGTTTATATTTGAGCCCACGATGTGCATGCGCACAAAAACCGCTCAAACCGTATAATTACCGATAATAACCTTAATAATAATATACATGAAAAAATTACTCGAATTTGATTGCCTTAGAGCAGTGCAGTTCAAGTGTAACACAGTGCAAAAATCTGTAACACAGTGCAAAAAAGTGTAACACAGTGAAAATTTTAAGGAATAAAAAACAGTTTCCCGTGTATTATTTAGCAGTTATTCGCCGAAGGCGAAGTGATTATCGATGAATATTTACCGAGCGGCGAGTCTTCGAGCTGCGAGGTAAATATTCATCGATAATCACTTCGCCTGAGGTGAATAATTGTTTTAGTATAAATAAAAAGGTGATTATTTCAAAAAAGAAAGAAGGAAACAACATTGAAAGTGAAAATATCTTATTTTTTAAAAGCGCGACGGTCACGCTGACAGCCATTTTGTCCGAAAAGGTGATTATCGGCTGATAATCCGAGATAGAAAACCAATCAGAGCGCGCGATTTTGTATAATCACCTTTGTATTTATACTAAACTCTGATAAAGACACGCGGGATGTGGAGAGAACACGAGAGAAGCGTAGGAAACCACGACGCGTAGCGGAGTATCTCACGTCATTATCATATATATATATATATATAGATAGATAGATGGATAGATAGATAGATAGATAGATAGATAGATAATTATGCTCGTGATAACTCTAATCAGTTAATATCAAGGAGAAATGCAATATTTAGTTATCTTAAAAGAAGTTCAGAGTCAATAAATTAGGAAATATAAGGAATTAGTTAATGATTAAGTTAGATTTACGAATAGTATAAAGATTATTGATTAACAAGTAATAATATGGTTACGAGACTCGTGCAAATTAATCCCAAATTGAAATCGAAACCATATTATTACCTATACTAATTTGATTGGCTTAGAGCAGTGCAGTTCAGGTGTAACACAGTGCAAAAATCTGTAACACAGTGCAAATTACAATTTCCGAAAACGGTCTTGAAACCAATTTTTTTTTGATTCTGCTGTTGATAACATCATTAAGCATCAAGACTATGCATTTTCCGATCGCGAAGGAACAAGTTTAAGCGGTGAAAACGGCTAAAAAGTTGGGGATTTTGTTTGTTTTTGAATATTTTTTTTGTCGGTTTCAGCGCGCGCTGCTGACACTATCTCACGTCATTGAGCGCGCGCTCAGAGTTTTTCTTGAGATTTTCAATGTCGGACGGTAAAGCTTGTAAGGTTTTCATGTATATTATTAACAAGTAATCATATGGTTTCTCGTTCAATTGGGGATAATTTGCACTCGTCTCGTGCAAATTAATCCCAAATTGAACGAGAAACCATATTATTACCTATTGATTACCTATTGATTTTTTTTTTAACTTCAACAGGGCAAAACCCTAAGATTTTTCACGGGACTCTATTTTTCTTTGAATTTCCTAAAACATCAGGTAAACTGATCGAAGCAATCTTTTGAGAAAGTTTGACAAATCGCAATTAGAACTTATCGAAAAAGCTTTGTATGTATTTTTGTTATTGTCGTTTGAGACGATTTTCGGTTCATTAAGCCAACAAAATGCTGAATCAGTTTAAGCTTATTTTTAAAACTTTCTTGAATTACTTTTTGTTAGTGGTTGGAAAATAATGTTTAAAGTAGAAGTCTTGAGAAAATTACTTCCCTAGCTTTCTTAGTTTTCGTTTATGAATTTTTTCGTGCAAAGCTTGGTTTCCGCCATTTTTCTTTCGAAAACTTGTGAAGATGGTAATATTCATAATTCATGCTAAAGTAGTCATTCACCTTAAACAGTTAGATAAACTATTGAATGAATGAGAATGTATTACAGCATTTAGCAAATATTTTAGTTATAGAACAAGAGAAAATGAACGTGAAAGTCTTAAAAAATAAAATGTCTTTTTGTTAAAAAAAGAAAATGAAATCATTGGACTTCTGAAATTATTGATAAAACCATTTCCAACTTCGACGAATGTTTTGTGAGAACAGGACATCAAATAGTGAAATTCGTCCCCAATCTCATTTGCAGCACATATGAGTTCAAATTACTTCGTTTTTGTGCGCTAAATTTACATATGAAGTTGGCTCAGTTGTATGGTCATCAAATTCTGTTGTATTGCTGTAAAATATAAAAATGATTGTGTTTTCGCAAGAAAATATTCCATCGATCATAAATTCTTCGGAATTCTTAGAATGACCTCGATCTGGCTGTAAGGAAATACAACACATATTGAAATCATTCTAGTTGTCTCTCTATAGATCTAAGAGTTCACTACCCAAGATACCGCCTCGCAACTGGAAACTGGAAAGCTTAATCACACATAACTAAAGCCTTGTTAAGGAATTTTAAGATAACAGGCAAAGTAGTTTTAGGAATACTCTCGACTGGATAACTGAATCCTGTCCTAACAGTGTCCACATAACATTTTTGAAACAAACATTTCCTGTCTAAAACACTAGTTCTTTGACTTGAAACAGCTTGAAAACCTGAATGCTGTTTTCACAGAATGTTTTATTTCATTTTGGTGTCATGTCAGCACTAGATTTAGAGTATAATATATTCGTTTTGTGTGATACTTTAACACAGAAATTCTTGCCTCATCATCGAGGGTTACTTCTATCATACTTACTCTCTTCTCTCACTTGAACATAACAGGCGCGGTCATCAACAGGATTCTCAATTAGTCGATGAAACGATGGCTTTTCCTTCAGTCCAAGACACTCTAGTCAGCTTTATCTGTAATGATGAAAGAGTAAAGCTCAGCTTATTTCATATTTCCGGGTTGGCAGTTTGTAGTTTCGGTTGTGAAACCTTGATAAATTGTAGCCTCCTCCGCAGGCAACTTACTCTCTAGCAAGCGCGGTTTACTATAGCCTCTTCCGCAGTCCCTGCTCGGCCGCTGCACTTCCACGCTATGGGACTGTAACGGTAGAATAGTAGCGATTGGTTGGTTAGTCAGTTTTTCTTATTTTGAAAGAAATATATTTTTACGATGGAAAGTACGATGGATTAACGATGGATTATTGTCGAATAAAATAGTTTGTTGAAGCCAGCACGTCAACAAAGGAGCATCTAAGACGATACAGTGGCTTGGGACAAACAGAGCGATCGTATAGAGCGGCAAGGTATAGAGCTGTATAGAGCCGGGATAGAGGATATCCTAAGTCATTTCAAATCGAATGATTGCGAGTTTGACGTTGCTTGATACACAAGGTACCTAAAGGTATAGAAAATAAATAAACCACTCTCAGAACTATATGCTTATATGTGCTTTATATTGTTGAAACGGTAAAAATATAAAATCAGTGAAAGAGTACTGAGCTGAGCGGCTACTTTCAAAATCCCGACGATTCCCCAAAAAATCACCGAAATAGCTGAAAAAAGGAAATAAAAGCAATTTCAAAGTATTTAAATTTTATTTCAAAAGAAAAAAAAACTGAACATCGTTGAAAGTAAAGGTAGCCAGCTTTGGGCTTCATGTGTGTTTATTTCGGTTCCCAAAGCATCATGGGTCCAACATTCTTGGACCCAGAAGCCCTTTCGGCATTGTACTGTTACAGTCCAATAGCGTGGAAGTGCAGCGGCCGAGCGGGGACTGCGGAAGAGTCTAGGTTTACTATAGCGGGCTTCCTGTGCCAACGGAACGAGGGTACTGGGCACGAGTTTTTTCTTCCTTCCTCTCCCCCTCCCCCCTTGTTTTTTTTCTTTTTTCCCCCTCCCCCCTTGTTTTTTTTCTCCTTTCCACAGGAAGCCCGAGGATCCCAAAGGAGATGCCCGCGGAGGAGGCTAGATAAATTGTATATAGTCATTTGAAAAAAAGTTGTCACTGACCGGCTCCTAGACTTGCTCCAAGTCTCTCTCGCAAATTTTTTTGTTTGAAACCCAGCTTGGGATACCTGTGGTTTCACTGATCAGACCACGAAGCACAGTGTACTGTACCGACAGTGCATTCATTTCTGCCATGTCACTTTTAGTTTTGACGGTATAACACTCACTTCCAGAGGTACCTCACTCTCCCCCCCCCACTCGGGTTCGTAAAATAACAATTGTTTTTGACCTCATCCCGAGCTTTAGAAGTGTGACGTCAATCATATATATGGAGAACTTTGCGACTTCCGGGTCCAGAACAAAAAGTAGTTCTATAAAGTTTTTCTTACTTTTTCTTTATCACAGGAATTTGTTATCCAAAGTTTTAATTGTTGAAGGCGGAGGTAAACACTGAGAACATGTTAAACTCTGTTTGAGAAGTTTTTGTGAGACCCGGAAATACGTCACAGCTTAAAAGCTCTATATCGTGAAATAATAGATCTCTTTCACGTGACGTCAAAGCAGCTCAATTTGGAAGACTACTGAAAGGAGTCTATATAATGGAAGAGAAAGTGACGACGCGACCGTGACGGAAGTGGAATGATTTGAATGTGATCAAGCCAGGCCAAGGTCCATTCACATTCAACCCTTTAAACTTCGTGATCTACACTGACGGACCTGAAAAAAATCTGATCAAAAGCGATGTTGACTCCTCGTGTTCTATTGTCCTTCATCTTGCTATCCATTGCTGTTTCTTCAGGTAAGTCTTGGAAACAAATATTTGGATTTGAACAAATGATAAATTTTAAACAGTAAGTCGTGCTAGCCACGTGAAAAACTTCTTTAGCTCCGTTATTTGTTGTGCCAATTTCATGCCATATGATGCCACTCTTGGGAGTTGGTTCTTTTATGTGTATTTTAATAAAAGAACATTTCTCAAGGGAATGTCATGTGGTGTGAAATGGGCAATTTGCGTACGTAGCTAGAGGTACGTATAATGCTGTGACATTTTGAATTCAAAATGATTTCGTCTAAGGTACTACAAAATCAAAGCTTCTATAGTCGAAAATCAAATAACCATACTATAACAAAAAGAATATATATTTTTTTATACTTCATTAACAAATTCACTGAGAAAGAATACTGTTTTCCACAGAATTTGGCCCGCATTTTCACTCACCAACACTACCACTTCATTCAATATTCTATACAAACAACTCTCAACTAGCATATTGATTCATGTAATTATACATAGAATAGACAAACCGTTTATATGAAATATTCAACAATTATTTGCTTTCACATACATATGTTTCTAAATAGTTGGAAGTAAAATGGCTGTTATAAATCTCACTCTTTTGATTTAAAAAAGAAAAATTTGATAACCATATATTCAAACCTGATTATTTCTTTTACAATATTTTTAAATAAGAAGTGCAGCATCACGCACGGTTACTTGCTTAGTGCACACAGATGTCAATCATGCAAAACATTCAGCTTTGGTTCAAGTGTTCCTGCTTCATCACAAACCATGAAAACGTGCCCTGAGTCACGTCTTTACATCTTTTTAGTATAGCTTCATTAAATGATATATTGATACCATGAAAAATAATAAAATACATAAACAAGAAGCCAAAAATAAATAAAATAAAATAAAACGTCACTTGCTCCTTAAAACAAGTGTGTGAGGTAACTGTGGATCAAACTATGGACCTCTTGCTTAGCAGCTAGCACACTAACCAACCAAACCACACTTGCTCCTTAAAACAAATGTGTGAGGTCACTGAGTATCCAACTATGGAGCTCTTGCTTAGCAGACAGCACACTAACCAACCAAGCCAAACATGCTCCTTAAAACAAGTGTGTGAGGTCACTGAGGATCAAACTATGGACCTTTTGCTTAGCAGCTAGCACACCAAACAATCAAGCCACACTTGCTCCTTAAAACAAGTGTGTGAGGTCACTGAGGATCAAACTATGGACCTCTTGCTTAGCAGGCAGCACACTAACCAACCAAGCCACACTTGCTCCTTAAAACAAGTGTGTGAGGTCACTGGGGATCAAACTATGGACCTTTTGCTTAGCAGCTAGCACACCAAACAATCAAGCCACACTTGCTCCTTAAAACAAGTGTGTGAGGTCACTGAGGATCAAACTATGGACCTTTTGCTTAGCAGCTAGCACACCAAACAATCAAGCCACACTTGCTCCTTAAAACAAGTGTGTGAGGTCACTGAGGATCAAACTATGGACCTCTTGCTTAGCAGGCAGCACACTAACCAACCAAGCCACACTTGCTCCTTAAAACAAGTGTGTGAGGTCACTGGGGATCAAACTATGGACCTTTTGCTTAGCAGCTAGCACACCAAACAATCAAGCCACACTTGCTCCTTAAAACAAGTGTGTGAGGTCACTGAGGATCAAACTATGGACCTTTTGCTTAGCAGCTAGCACACCAAACAATCAAGCCACACTTGCTCCTTAAAACAAGTGTGTGAGGTCACTGAGGATCAAACTATGGACCTTTTGCTTAGCAGGCAGCACACTAACCAACCAAGCCACACTTGCTCCTTAAAACAAGTGTGTGAGGTCACTGAGGATCATACTATGGACCTCTTGCTTATATTTTAGCAGGCAGCAAACTAACCAACCAACACTAGCTGGCACAAACATAACAATCTCTTTGTTTCTTTCAGCATTGGCGATAACCTGCCAAACGTGCAACCTAACCACCACAAGAGAGGCCTGCATGCAGAATTACCAATCGACAAACTGTGACAACGTGAAACTCGACGAAACTAACCAGACTGCAGACTCTTGCTACACTATGAATGGTACGCATGTATATAAAAACGTAAGCTGTCTTGAATCTGTTCGCATAAAAATCCAGAACATTTCTATCTTATTCCATTGTAGCAACAAAATCAGACGGCAGCTCTGTCTTCATCCAACACTGCACACTCAAGGCTGGCTGTAACTACATTTGCAGTTACTTCAACCGAACACGCTTGGCTTATTCACTGAAAGCCTGTGAAACCAAATGCTTCACAACTCCGTCCGTATCTCCGTCCACATCTCCGTCCACAACTCCGTCCGCATCTACGTCCACAACTCCGTCCGCATCTCCGTCCCCATCTCCGTCCACAACCACTCAGAAGCCACCGACCACTTCTGGTGCTAGATTTGAACTGGCTTTGGGTCTTTTGGCTGCTCCGATATTCATATGGCTTTTGCACTAAATGCCGAACTAGCTTGTAGTAGTTTTGTAATCAGCTATATCAATAATGATAAAAATAACACTAAGGCTACGACTGCACTAAATATGATCTAATAATAATGCTGCAATAATATAAGACTGATAATAAAGTAGTGATCTATCTTTTGATGTAGTTGATTTTATCAATGAAACTTCCTGTCTACTGAAGGCCCTGACAAACGTCCCAACATCACACAATATTCGTGAAAAACTACATAGCAAAGCTTTATAACGACCCCAACATTTTCCCAACATCTCCAATAATAGACCTCTTTACCTTCGTATGCAAATTGCCCATTTCAGACCACATGTCATTCCCTTGAGAAATGTTCTTTTGTTAAAATATTTACACATGAAAGAATCAGCTCCCAAGAGTGGCATCACGTGGTCTGAAATGGGCACAACAAACAACGAAGGTAAAGAGGTGTATTCGACGGAAACTCGTTAAAAACTAATGTATAAATGCGCGCGCATGTGTAGTGCCAAAAAATGTTGGCTGAATCGGCTGAATGTATACTGGTGAACAATGGCCTGATTTCATAACGTGAGGGGCTGGGTACGAGTTCCTGAATTGTAATGATGACAACACAAAACTCATATAGCCAGAAAGAACATGTCGAGTTTAACAAATTTTCGAAGTTTGGTGTTAATTGGAACATTATTGATGAACTTACAGCCGTTCGAGAATACGAAGAAATAGAAATTAAAAAAAAAAAAAAAAAAAAAAATTAATTTTTTTTCTCATTTGAAAAACCCTTGCAAGATTAACGTTTCTATTTCATATTTTGATGTGCCCGCTTTCAATTTTTTTCTTTTCACTTTTTTTATTTACATCTGATGATATATTAATGTATGTTTTTTCTCTTCGAATTCAGAAAGATAGGCTTACGTTTTCGGCACCATTTTCATAATTTTGCGACCAACACGCTCAACACACCAAAAAATACCACTGACTCAAACTGAAAATAATAATAAAAAAGTACCCCGTCGTCTTGAAATATAACTAGTTGTCTGGGTCGTGTAATTTATGTTATAAAGTTGAGCATAATAATGAGTATTTAAAAATTGATTGAAATAAATTAAACAGCGTGGAATAGTAGAGTAGAATAGGCACCTTTACACGTGGCGGTTAAATGCCTGGCGCGCGCGAACAGCGTTGTTGAAAAAACCGTAGATTTTCTCTGTAGAATTTCTGAAGATTAGTTTTTGAGTCCTTTGGCGAACGAATGAATAGCAAGTGATCAGTCTAGAAACTGTTTCTTAAAGAAGAAGTTAACGGATTATTTCAAAATGACATTAATTTAGCTTTCTATAAAAATAACACATGGCTCTTATCAGAGTTATAAACTTAGTTTTCTATTAGATAAAATTATTTTGGAATGATATATTTTCCCTTCGAAAATACTAGTAGAAAACCGCCTTAACTCGAGCTTAAATAAATAAACATGGTTCTAATCTGGTAAATAGATTTATAGTTTTCTATAAATCGTAATGCATTCTTGAGGTTTGTTTTGAAGTCTAAGCCTTCGCAGACGTTCTTAGGGTCGTCACGTCATCACGCAACTTTTCTCGTTGCGTGACGACCCTAACAGCGTCTGCGAAGGAGGCTAAAGCAATGAAATAATTTATCTCATTTCTTTAAGATACAATAAATTTATGGAAAACAATAAGTTATATTTTGTCTTTTTAGTCTTTTGAAGCAGAAAAAGAACTTTCTTTATTTATGGAATAAAATAATAATATTTCAAACATTGGTATTAAAATAGAATAGATTAAAATTTTAAAGATTCAAAATCCCGAGTCCTTTTCATTCCATTCCTAATTTTATACCTGAACTTTAGTAAATCTTTTCTTAAAATTTCGATTCAAAATTTTCTTTCCTTTCCTAATATGTTAAGAAAATTGTTAAGCCTCAATTCATTTTAAAGATTTTAGTTTAAAGTTTAAAGATTGATGCATGGTTTAAAGGGGCACTTGGATGAAAATCGATGAAAATTGGAAATGACTTGAAACTTGGTTAAACTTATCTATATGACCCCAATAGTAGCCAAGCAACATTTTGTCTTCGCAGTCAAGTGGGGGATAAGAATTATCAATTTTTTGAGCATCTAAATTGTGAGTAAATGAAGTCATACATTCAACCCTATTGTTCTTTTAGATTTTAAACCATAAACTGAAAGTGGCTCCCAGGCTAAAAGTTTCGCCAATCTGGTTTTCATAGCTCTTTTCATATCATATCTAATGGCAAGTTGTCAGAGTCCAAAAGATGATTTTGCAGTATTTTATATTTATTTAGTGGCCAGCTTGACGATTCCCCGATGGTGGCCGGTAAATAGAGGTTCTACGATCCGGAGTCCATTATTCGTAATTCCATTCCTGATTTTCCAATCCATCCCAGGGGTCTACAGGACCTCGTGATCAATGTATTCGAGACTTTGGCGGGTTCTTGATCACACTTGAGCTCACTCGCCCTCACTTTAACCCAGAAAAAAAGACTCTAAAATCCTGTCAAAATGACTTCTGCGATGGTGAGTAGTTTCTTTAATCTATAAATAATCTCTAAGATAAGTCGTCGTTCTCAAAAAGTTGGAAAAAATTATCTTGATTGAGTTCAAAGTAACGTGATCCGAGTTTGATTTGAGATTTTAAGGCGTTGGATCTGACCAAAGTTCTTACAGAATCCTTCAAAATATTCCTTGATTCTTCACTTAATCTTTGGTTTTATTTAACATTTGATTCATAAGTCTTCTGAAAGAGCTAGTTTATTTTATGAACTTGCTGTTTGAGGGTAAAGTTGTTTTCGGAAAGTCTGCAAGCGTAGAGCAGGTATTCGTTTATTTACCTACATTATAAGCTTAACATATGCATGGCTTTGGGTAACGTAATGTACTTTTTGTAAATCGAAAAAAGCCTCATATCTGGTGATCTGGACTCTTAATTCATTATTTAAGCTTGGTATGTAGTTTATATTTTTATAAGTTAGGAATCGGGGGATTTTTTTTGATTGTAAAGTGAAGGTTTATGCAGCGTGGATGAACGAAGCCATGCGTAACTTTATGCAACCAGCTTGCTTCAATCTAAACATGGAATATTCTTTTTTCATTTCCTTTAACCACAAATTAACTCTTTCAAATGCTTCGGAAGTCCAGCCGACATCCCAAAATCATAATATAGATCTAACATCTGTTTGAACTGCAAAAATATAAATAAAATAACTGTATACGTGGATGTATGTATGCTGAATTGATCTTGAAGAGACTAGCTAGGACCGCTTGAAAAATAAAATACATGTTTAATTTTTCTTTACTTCTCATAATGCGTTGAAGATCCAAGCCTTTGGTAGTTGATGATTATTTTTATTAATAATAGATGTGCTTAGAAAGCTGGAATATTTCGTATTTGCATATTATTATATAAGTGCATTTCAAGAAAGATCTTACGTTTTGTGCAAATATATTTTTATGGGGCTCAAATTATAAGCCTCAATAATTTTCGTCTACGGAATTTTTAAAAATTGTTTTAATCATAATTTGGCTGTATAGACTTTGTAGATATATGATATAGTCTGGGAACGTCAACTGGCCTTTTGTAACCGTATATTTTAGCATTCATAAGTTTACCCAAAGGTTGACCTCCTGCACTAAATATATTTGTCTTGCACACGTACGTCTCTCATACGAAGGAATCTTTATAAAACTTGCCCTATTTTAGTAATCTCATATAAACTAGAAAAAACCACGGATTATAAGAAGTCTCTTTGGTTTTTCAAGCATGTGTGAATAAGTCTTTTCTTTTCAGAATTTAAGATTTATTCATATATGCTTGGAAAACCATTCAAAAGCTGTGAAAAAAGAATTAACTCCGCTTCCTTGCACCTTAAGACTTTGAAAGCTTTGTCTGCTATTGTTTCGTGTCACTCCATTCTAATGTCAAAAACAATTGATGTTAAAGCTGTGTTTTAGCACTGAGGAGTTCTAAAATAAAAACCTTAGTTTCTGAAATGTTTTTGGGTATCTTTTTAAAGGTTTTCTTACACTTGTCATGAAAGTTTTTGTACAATAGAACTCTTTTGTTGTAGGAACTGTTTGAAGTTCAGATAGTTGAACATTGTAAACAAACTTGGATGAAACTCCTAATCACTGAAGACAAATCAGCTGGGGGCCACTCAAACAAGACGCTAGTCCTAAGCATTGTGTATACTTAATATATAGGTGCTGATAGCGTACACGTGTAGAAGTTTATGGTATACAAAGCATAAGGGCAATCAGCTGTATAGCGCTATATAGTGTGACTATATAATTTATGGAAAAGTAGTAATCTTTTATGGAACTTTAACAATGAAAAAATATTTTGCATTTGGAATTTATATTAAGAACAATTGATTTGGTTGCAATTATATTATTGTTCAGGGCTTGAAAGAGCTGGTCAACAATGTCGGGACAGAAATGGAACTTGTCTGGTCAATATTATGCCTTCCGGTCATTATGACCAGTAACGTTGCATGAGCCAGAAACTGGATATGACCAAGCTAAAACTAATTTTGCTAGTCATCATGACTGGCGACTGACCGTCTGTGATTCCAAGCTCTGTTGATAATGGAATGAAGATGATATGGTGACTGATATGAATGTGATGGTCTCGCGGACTCGCTTGTTCTCAATATGCACGGGAAACTCATGATTAAAAACAATATCAGGCTCTTAATACATGTAATCTCTATCTATTTTTTTGAAATATGACCAGTCAACATGTCTGTTCAAAAACATATTTGACCAATCAAGTACCAAATTTGGCCAGACATTGACCATTGACTGGCCGTTATTTTGAGCCCTGTACTGTTGTTATTTTTGTGTGATGTGTTGGCATATTGATGTTGATGATGCAATGATCATATACAGCTATTTCAAAAAAGTTGAGAGGGGGAACGGCCATTAGCAATCGGTAATTGAAGATGTAAAATTTTCAAATAGGATGAGACCTATTCAATTGAAAATTCACCAGATGAATGAGCCATACTACTCGTCATCTAAGGTCTTCGCTGAATGGTGCAGGCATTGTTTACGTATGAATATGAAAAAAAGTCTTATTCTCCCACATTTCCTTTCAGTCATGCAATTGCCAATCATTGATCACCAATAATTAAAATAGCTGTATATATGTATATGTTGATAGTGGTGATGATGGTGATGATGATGGTGATGATTGGATGTTGATGGTGGTGATGACCATGTTGCGATGATGATGTTAATGATAATGATGGTGATGGTGATGATTGATGTTGATGGTGGTGATGACAATGTTGTGATGATGATGTTAATGATAATGATGATGATGGTGATGATTGGATGTTGATGGTGGTGATGACAATGTTGTGATGATGATGTTAATGATAATGATGGTGATGACACTGATGATAGTGATAAAAATCAATTAACCTTGTGAACTTGCTGGTATTGTTTTATGAAGGCACACAAAGATCGTCTCCTCATCAAGGGAGGAACAATTGTCAATGATGACCAGATGTTCGAGTCTGATATTTATGTAGAAAATGGAATAATCAAGTAAGTTTTGGAGTTACCGGTATCTGGAATGCTTTTTATCGATTCTGGAATACCTCCTGGCTGATCAAAGTCAGGGCACAGCTAACTCTGCACAGATCAATACCATGAAATAACCTCTGGGCTGACCAAAGTCAGGGCACAGCTAACTCACAGATCGATACTCTGAAACACCCTCTGGGCTGATCAAAGTCAGGGCACCGCTAACTCACAGATCAATACTCTGAAACACCCTCTGGGCTGATGTAAGTCAGGGCACGGCTAACTCACAGATCAAACCATGAAACAACCTCTGGGTCACAGTAAACACTTCATCAAAATTCAACCCTCCCTCAAGGCCAGAGAATTATTTGTCAGGCCAGAGGAATATTTGACCTGTCAAACCCAAGTGTGGCTGGTCAAATGTCCAGAGAATGGGAATCATTTACCAGTCAAGTGGTCATTTTTACCAGACATTTGTTCAATGACCAGTGCTAATGTGCTGCCTTGCTCCAGGGTTTGAAATAACAGCCAGTCGGTTGACAGTCATGATGACCAACCAGTTTTATTTTGGTCATACCCCATTTCTGGCTCAACATTACTGAAAAAATAAAGACAAGGCAAAGATTTTGACCGGACAAGTTCCAACTCTGACTGGACATTGTCTGTTGACTTGCTGTTATTTCAAACCTTGTGCTCCCTTACCCCAGCTGCCCACCCCCCACAGTATCCTTTATTGTTATTAAGACTGTTTAGTTCTTCAGGGAGATTGGCAAGTCCATTGTTACTCCAGGAGATACCAGAATAATCAATGCAAACAAGAAACTGGTTATTCCAGGTAATCCTCTTGAATTATACCAGTATTTTGCTCTTGATCTTTCTAGTCTCTAGTCTCTATTAATTTTCAATAACAATGTTAGTTATTCATTTTATGATATAACACGCCCTCTGATTGGTTGGATATGGCCTTGTGCAACTTGTCGAACTCGGAGATTGTGCCCAAAAAAATGCATGATTATCAAGCTTTAAAGCATAGTCCGATATCACACTTGCATTGGGTTAATGTTAATGCAGAAATCATGCAGCTATTTTTATGCAAAAAAAAAAAATGCATTTTGACAATTTGTTTGCATCTCAGGACTCGAGAGTATTATTTCTTGCCATTGCACTAAATTTCTTGCTTAACAAAAGAACACAATCTAGAACCCCATCAAATATGTTAGGGACCCCAATGTGCCCAGACACATGGGTCCCAGGATACACATTACAAAATTCTAGCACACTCCCTGCTGTATTAACTTTCTCTTCTCGTTGTTTTTCATGTTACAGGTGGTATTGATACCCACACTCATTTTCAGCTTCCCTTCATGGGGATGGTCTCTGTTGATGACTTCTATATCGGCACCAGAGCTGCAGTTGCTGGAGGCACAACCATGATAAGTACGTTAAAACTGTTAAAATAAATAAATAGATAAACTTTGTTTGTAGAGGAATACACTTGACAGTAATTCAACTGATAAACTTGTGGTCCTCTTTTAACGTCTCTAGTTGATTAGGGACGGGACCAACATTAACGTTTCATCTGAGCCACATGAAGGTCTAACCATTTTAAGATGTAATTACAAAGGCAGCGCCTTCTCAGTTATTTATTTATTTTCTCAGTTCATTGGGACTCGAAACACATCCAGCACAACAGACTGATGCTCTTAATTACCAATTAGTACACTGATTCGAACATGGCAGACATAAACGGATGGCCTGGATCGAGGGGGCGGAAACGAGGCTAGTCAGTAATTCATTACCTGTGTGCAAGCTTCATCTTTGTTACTGGTGCTACATGGTGTTAATGTGGTGTTTACATCCATTAAGAATCGTTTTTAGTGATGTCTAAGGGAAAAGCCAGTTTTCCACAGATCTGACTAGCCTCGTTTTCGCCTCCTCGATCCAGGAAAACCATGTATGTCCACCATGTTCGGAATCGGTGCATTGAACTACAGTAACCGAGTGGCAGTTACACTATAGTATATATGTTATACTTTTGACCAAATATGTTAAATTAACTCAATACCCTGAAACAACCTCTGGGCTGATCAAAGCCAGGGCAAGGGATCTTACACATTAAATTAGTATTAAGCTTAAATCTTTTTGTTATTATTTTTATAGTTGACTTTGTTGCTCCTGCGAAGGGTGAATCATTACTTGAAGCCTATGACAGATGGATGGGTTGGGCAACTGAAAAAGGTATTCTGAAACTTGTTCATTTTTACACCAGTATATTCAGTTAGAGAAAATTTATGAATCACAAGTTTTCAGTAGAATTCTTTCTGGCTGATAGCACATGGTGGTCAGTGTTTGACCACTATTGGGAGCAGATAATGAGCATGCAAGAACTGAGTTTCACCTGAGTTTCCAGTTCACTTGAGGTCATTCCCGGTCTCATGCAGAATGCCAATCAGCTAAATCAAAGTTTTCAACATAATTCTTTCTGGCTGATAGCACATGGTGGGTCAGTGTTTAGCCACCACTTGGAGCAGATTTCTAATAATTTAAAGACAGCCTTTTTAACACACTCAAATTGTGTTCTTGTTAAATCTTTCAGCGTGTTGTGATTTTGCCTTCCATATGGTGGTTTCGTGGTGGTCAGATGAAATTGCTGATGAGATGGCCATCATTGTTCGAGACAAAGGTAAAACAGGTTTCAAATACCATAATTATTTACTCGATTTAAAGCACCGCAACACTCTTCTTAAGGACTATGAAATATGCACATATGACTCTGTGCTGTGATACAAAGCTTGCTGGGAGTGGTACTTCATGAGAGAAGCAAGCTTAGTACAGCAGATTAACGGCGTCATTTGTCACGATCTTTGCAACCTTTAAATTTGTACTTTTCTATGCAGAATGCAGGGCGTTTCTATGTGGCTAGAGAACATTTGGCTGATAGGTCAATTTTATCAGCCGAACATGCTCCCTTCTGCCTAGAAATTTGCATTCTGCATAAAAACGTGCAAATTTAATGGTTGCAACAACTGTGACAAATGGTGCCATTAAACTCGTTCATGATACAAATCTACTCTATCAAGTGCTAATGGTAATCATTCTAACACATACTGTTCTGAGAGTTAAAAAAAAAAATTACTGTTTTGCTGATGATGAATGCTTTGATGTGTTGTGTTCAGGTATCAATTCCTTCAAGACCTTTATGGCTTACAAAGGCGTTTTAATGTTGGAAGACCACGAGGTTTGTTATATATACATTACATAGAGGATATTACATGGGCGCGCGGAGATACAAATTTTATCTTCAAGTGTTGAAAAGATCTTTCAGAGATTTTCAATACAAGAAGATAAAATTTGTATCTCCAAGCACCCATGTAATATCCTTCTTTTCCTTCATCTTAATTTTCTTTCATTTCCCTAAAGCAAAGTGCAGAATATAATAGAAAATATTTCTAAAAGCATACAATGTTGTAAATGAATTCTCTATTTCTTTTTTGTCCAGATGATTCCTTGCTACAAGAGATGTAAAGAGATCGGAGCCCTTGCCATGGTGCACGCCGAAAACGGCCACCTTATTGACGAGGTGTGTGGGTTGATGGTTGGGTGATCTGGAAAAATAAAATAAAAATAAAAATAAATAACTGGGATTTAGTAGTAGCATTTCTACAGAGTAGCTCTTCATCCACTGAATTCCAATTGGAATTAAGAAGTTGATTTTTGTGGAGGGATGAAAACTGGAGAACCTGGTGAAAAACCCTCTCATAAATTTGATTTGGTTTGATTCTTGAGCTCGTTGTCATATGTAATTTGAGTTGCCTGTTGGTTCTCTCCTGTGCTTTGATGGTTTTTTCTCTGGTTCTCTGGTTTTAATTTCCTTCCTCTGCAAAAAAATCAACTTCTAATTTCCAATTTGGTCTGACTTGAGTGCTTTAGTTCATGAGCCTCTGGCTTGGGAGACTGAGCAATCACTCCCTGCATGTTCAATGGAAAATAACTTACAATCTTTACTGGTCTCACCAATGCGACCAATAGTTTCTTTGTCATGTGTGAGTATAATTATTATTATTTTAATTATTTACATTCTTTGCCTGGATAATTATGTCTTTTTATGACATTTGATACAGGGTGCAAAGGAGATGATGAAGTTGGGTATTACTGGTCCTGAAGGTCATGAAATGTGCCGTCCAGAAGAAGTGGAAGCTGAGGCAACTCAAAGAGCAATCACGATAGCAAATAGAGTCAACTGTCCTCTATATGTTGTCCATGTTATGAGCAAGAGTGCTGCCAGAGTCATTACAGAAGCTCGGCAGAAAGGAAATGTAGTGTTTGGTGAGCCTATTGCTGCTGGTCTTGGTACTACTGGCACACATTATTGGAACACTTGCTGGAGGCATGCTGCAGGTATATTGAACATGTTCAAATGTGATGATAATGGTAAAGATTTGGTGGTGATGATGATGGTGCTGATGACGATGATTATGATGGCTGTTATGATGATGACAATGATAGAGATGGTGATCATGATGATGATAATGATGGTCATGGTGATAATAATGGTGATAACATCGAGGATGGTGATGATGATGATGACGATGGTGGTCAATAATGATGATAGCACTCTGAATAACAATTCTACTGTTGATCTTGTTGTGTTGCCATGGTTACCAATCCTATGTTTATGTAATCTGTTTCACAGGTCATGTGATGGCACCTCCTCTTCGTCCTGACACAACCACACCCGACCACCTCATGAACTTACTGGCCAAGTATGTCTCACATCAGTACAATAAATTGAAAAGAAAAATAAATTGGAATTAACAGTGTTTCCACAGAGTAGCTCTTCTTTCACTGGATTCCAATTGGAATTCAGAAATTGATTTTTTGTGGAGAAGAAAAACGGGAGAAAAACCCTTGAAGCACAGAAGAGAATAAACAGGCAACTCTACTCACATACATGTATGACACTGAGTCTGGGAATCAAACCCAGGTCACCTTGGTGATAGGCAAGCACTCTCACCACTACGCCACCTGTGCTTCCCAAATTTAATACATTACTGTGATTCTCAATATTCTGCAAAATTGGTTTTTTCCTGCCAACAATCAAAACTAATCAGTCAGTACCTTTTATATTTTTGACTGGCGGCAGTGATAAACCAAATTCCAACGGGAAACTCCCAACTACTGAGTTTGCAGAATATTGAGAATTGCAGTAAAGAATAATAAACTCCACTCATAGTGCACTATCGCCGTGCTACCCTTGATTAACTCATACTTTTTTTTAGTGATGATCTTCAGTGCGTTGGAACCGACAACTGTACATTCAGTGGTAAACAGAAAGCTATTGGGAAAGATGACTTCAGGAAGATCCCTAATGGAATCAATGGTAACTAAGATATCTTTTCAAAGTTTTCCCCACCCCTCTCCCCCCTGCACTGCACTTAGCCTACCTTATTTCCCCACACTCCCAGCTATTGATGAGTGTCAACCTCTTTATAGTCATCAGTTTCTTAATGACTCTTTCAATCTATTTTATAAAACTTTTACTTGACATTCCTTTCCATAGGAGTGGAAGATAGAATGTCTGTCTTGTGGGAGAAAGGTGTGGTAAGTAGTAAAGTTTTGTTTCAAAAGTTCTTCTCTCATTTCATGTTGCATTCGGGCCATAAAAATGAAAACTTTTAAGTAACAATGCGCGTAAGAAGTAGGCAACTCTCTATTGTTCTGCGGCAATTGCAACTTCCCCACATAAGAATGTCTTAGTTTTCAGACTGAAAGTATATCAGCTTATAGGTAACACATTTTAAAAATAAAATGTGCAAAAACTCTGTTTTGGAACAAAGTTTCTTTTCTACTAAAAGATCTCGTCCAATCATAAGTGCTCAAAACAATAGCCAACACAAATTTATAATTCGATATGTTCCCCACATAGAAATTTTGATATATAAAGGCACAAGCAATCTTAGATGAAAAGTGAATCAGATATCAAATTGAATCTTAAGAAATCCGCTTAGTTTTGAAAATATGGCAGATTTTCATGTTTTAACCAATGAGATGGACGGATTAGACAATACACAATTAGCACCTTTCTACGTTCCATTGCCGTTTGCCTGCCTAGTTCTTACTAGGACCATTACTTAATATATTTTTTAATTCTTTCAGGAATCTGGTAAAATGGATCCATGTCGCTTTGTTGCTGTAACTAGCTCTACTGCAGCTAAGATCTTCAATGTTTATCCACAGAAGGTAACTAAAGAGCGAAAGAACGAGTCATGAGGACGCCTGTAGCTAAATGCTTGCTTTCTTTTCTTTTTTGATTTGTCGTATTACAGTCAAAACGGCTCAAGCGAACCCCCCTAGATCCATTAATGATTTCATTATTCGAATATTTTCATCACCTTTTCATCACTTCATTTCACACTAAAATCCTAAAGGATGGCGTTTCTGGGGAGATTTTCTACCTTGGCACGGCAATCGTTGAATCCAATCAAAACTCAAGTAGATAATTCATTTTCAAGTTTGGAGTCAGAGTGAATAATGAACTCAATATTCGAATAATAAATTCATTAATAGATTCTAGGGGGTTACACTTGAGCCGTTTTGACTGTAGAAGTGGGTCTTTCAATCATTCCTCCATCCATCCCTTCATCCCTTCCATCCTTCCTTCTATTCCTCCTATTTTCTCCCATCTTCATTTCTCTCGTTCATACCATTATTCCTTTCCATTCTCTACTTTATTCCCTGTCAGGCCTCCTTCTCATTCAATTTTATTTGTTCATTTATCCATCCCTTTTTTTTCCAGGGTCGAATTGCAGTTGGTTCAGATGCTGATATTGTTGTCTGGGATCCCGACGCGACACGAGTCATTTCTGCCAAAACTCACCACCAGGTCAGTTGGTTTCTTATTGTGTGGCCTCTTTAGCTTGTGCAGTTTGGTGTCCCATTTCAAACCATGTGTCATTCCCTAGAGTATCATTTCTTTGTTTAATGGTTGTGCATGAGAAGATACATGAATATGGATACAACTTAAACAAAGAAACTTATTCTCATGATAATGACACGTGGTTGAAATGGGACAACAAACCGTCCAAGCTGAAAAGGTCTATAAAATAGGTATCATCTTTACAAGGAGAGTGAAAACTTGAGCCAATCAGGAGAGAGCAGAATCAGTGACGAATTGACCTCAGCCAATCACATTGTTTCATTTCCACAGTAAAATGTATAACATCTCAGCTGTTTGTCTGGTATTAGCTATTCCGAGGTTAAGAAAAAAAAACTGGGTCGAGTTGGCATTACAGTACATTACAGATAACATCTACTTTCCACTAAAACAGTCCTGCAATGCATTGCAATTCTAACTCGACCCAGTTTTTTCCTCAACCTCGGAACGGCTAATATAACCAGATCGAGGCTTCGTTGCTTCCTCCTGATTGGCTTTAGATGTGTTGTTAGAATGCTGTGTTTCCGTCTCACATATTTTCTTCACGTAACCTTAACATCTTGTTTGTTACAGGCTGTTGATTTCAACATCTTTGAAGGCATGAAGTGCCATGGAGTACCACTGGTCACCATCAGCCAAGGGCGCGTGGTCTATGAAAATGGAGAGGTAATGAAACCGGAAGTCATGGCATCATAAATATGACGTCATTTCCGCTAACTTGATTTTGCAGTTGAGTTCTGCTAATGTCTCTGCTAGTTGCTAGGCAACCAGAGTTACCGTGGTAACTCTTGCCTTTTTATTGTTTCCTGCTATGGCTCTAGTGTTAAGCAACACTCGTTTCCATGGTTACCTTACTTAAATATTTGATGTGTTTCAGCTGAATGTGGTACGTGGTTCAGGCCGTTTTATCAAGACGCCTCCCTTCTCAAGCTACGTGTACAACCGTGTACATGTCAGGGATAGGGTAAGTAGTATTATTAGTTTCTACATTCCAACCCCTCCCCTCCCCCATGAATTAAAAATAGTTTGTCTTAAAAACCAGAACTGCTCACGAACCCACTCTTTCTTATCTGTTATGACAAAGGAACCCCGACGCAAACAAATAAACTTTTTCGGTTGGGCGTAGTGTTTTCCCATTTCAGACCACGTGTCACTCTCTTGAGAGTAAGATTCTTTGTTTGAGTTGTATCCATATTCATGTGCCTTCTCATGTACAACCGTTAAACAAAGAAATTATACTCTAGGGAGTGACATGGGGTCTGAAATTTGAAAAAAAACACTACGCCCAAGCCGAAAAGGTCTATTTACGAAGCACTTTCTTCAATTCATCGCATTTTGTTTATTTATTCATTTATTTATTTATTGTTTTTTTTTAAGAAATGGGTTCCTCAGAAAGTAGAGCGTGATCCATACAAAGGCCCTGTAGAAACCCCTAGTGAGGATGCTAAAAGTCGCGAAATTCGATCCCCTGCACAAAGGAAAAACACGGACCAACAAGAACAGAAGAAATCTGCACACAGGGATCTCCATAAATCAGGATTTCAACTCTCAGGTTAGTTATCAAAGAAGGAAGAAAGAACGAAAGAATGAATAAATGGAAGGAAGGAAGGAAGGAAGGAAGAAAGAAAGAAAGATAAAAATTTGCTGCCTGTTTTGACAAAACCTTATAATGAGTTTGATATTTTTAGGTGAACAAGTAGATGATCAACTTCCATACCGTCCATCTTCTCGTGTTCACAACCCACCTGGTGGTGCTTCGTCTCTTTCGTTCAGTTAAACAGCTTCTCCATCCTAGCTACTGTTTTACAGACCTAAAAACCCTAAATACACAGTTAGTAAGCCAGTCAGTATTACGGGTCGTACTCCTACTGGTAAAGTTGATGTAAAGATGACTGACGAGTGAACCTTTAAACGTAGGACTACTATTTTCCTTTCTTCTTCTTTTGTTCTTATAAAAAGTATTATATTATTCATATGAAAAGTAAAAAAATACTTGCAACCAAAAACAGTTTTTTCACAAGAGGAAAAAGTTCGGAAGTTTGCATTTTTCACGCCTAACAACGTAACCCAGTTTAAAACAATTACTTGAAAGTCCATTTTCTAGGTGCTAAAGTTATAGAACTTTGATATTAAAGGTCTAAAACTTCAAAAAACGAAAATCAAAAAGTATCTTGTATTTTCTTTACATCTTGGGTCTCTTTTTTATTTGTTTTTGAGTCTCGAGGCTTTGGAAATTGTTGGCTAATTGTCGACAAAATGGCCGCCTCAAAAATAGCCTCGTTTTGACGGAGTGGCCAGGTTACTATTCAAGATGGCGTTATGGATATTGGATTGGTTTTTTTTCTCTTTTTTTTTTGTTGAGTGTTCTGTCAAAGGCTTTCTTTCTATTGAACCAATAGAATGTATTTTAGATTAAGGCTATTTTTTAAAAACTAGTGTGTGAGTAGACAAAGTTTGACAGTAGGTTTTGAATTACTGTAGGTGAAAAAAATGTCACAAATACTAATAATTCTTGACATCGGAGAAGTAAGTTATTTAGGTATTCTTGGAAGTCGCATGACAATAAAGAGATATGTGTCAAAATGTTTACTCATTGTTGTTACTCATTGTTGTCTCTCTTCCACCCTCCACTTATCCTTCTTAACCTCGTCTTTTTAACATGTTTACTTTCGTATTTGTGGGAAAAAATATTTGAACCTTTGAAACCTTTTGAACCAGTTTGAGGAATTCCAAGGCTGGGGAAAAAAATCGAAAGGGAGTTAGTCTGCTCTTCCTGGTTAAAATATTCCACTTGCAAAAGTTGAAGAGGGATTTATTTTCATTTAATAAACCTTGGCATTCATACTTATTAAAAGTGCGAGGCTAGGCACAGTTATATAGTTGTGTTGATGAATAGTCCCCTTCACAGTTCCCTGCGCCATTTTGAAAGGTAGCCGTCACTTTGCATCGAAGCGAGACGAACGGTGAGCTTGCAATGATAGAGACCTTTTTTTAATACCTTGGACAATTATTCACCTGTCTCTATCATTGCAAGCTCACTGTTCGTCTCGGTCTGCAAAGGCACGGCTACCTTTCAAAATGGCGCAGGGAATTGTGAAAGGTCTATTGAGAAATGAGCCAGGTAGACCAGTATGTACTCATACGGGAGTTTTTCGTTTGTACTTGATGTCACTGATATATAGCCACCACATTGGAAGAGTTGGGGTGAAACTATCATTATTAGAATAGCGTGACTTGTCGCTCGATAATGCAAAAATGACGAGCTAGTCAACGTAGTATTTTACTGCCCGTTTTCAAAGCTAGAATGACCACAAACAGACTTTCTTACCGTTCAGTAAGCAAAATGTATGCCGTATGCAACATTATTAAGTGAGCAAAGTAAACAGTTATGTTTTGAATTCACTCGCTCTAAGGCCGGAAAGAAAAATATTTCACGAATACTGCAGATCAAGGCATGCGCGCAATTTGTAAAATTCAGGCAAATGTACGTTATCAGGCAATCCATATGTTTACTTGTGTTCTTCTGTAATCTTAATTATCTGCAAAATACATGCACATTTTTTATTTATTTCTCTATTACAGCAGATGGCTGCTAAAATGTTTACGAGTACCTGTAGCGCTTCTCGTCGACAGGTACTCGGTCCTGCAACGCTTAACAAACCACCTGCAAGAACAAGGGTGTGACGTATGTAGTGCATATCCCAGCACTTTAATCACATCAGTAAACACTCATCTTGAACGATAGCTTGCTTGATTTACATATCTATCGGAGTTGTCTGTAAATTATAACGAAGGGTTATCCGGATCCTATCAAGTTTTTCTATTTGTTATTTCTCCCGAAACGCGGCCATTCTTTCAGTCCTCTGCAGACTACTTCGATTGGTTCCTATTCTTCAACAGATCACACAATATAAGCTAGCGCTGTATACACAAGGTGAAGGTAAGTGCACCGAGTACCAGACGTTGTCTCTATATACTAATATTTTTGGATGGCATGGTGACTCTTCTCAAATTATCTATTATGTTCATAATATCATTATCACTTTCGAAAGTGGGACTGGCTCTTTCATGAGGTTAGCTAAATACGCACTACCACTATGTTCACTATTTACAACACAACCGAACACACCTGATTTCATGTTGCTTGTTTTTACGGAGGGAGGAAAACCAGATAACCCATAGAAGATTCTAGCGTGTATATGATTAATCCGTACAGTTTGTCTTAAGATTTTAAATGCGATAAAATGAAATGTCTTCTAGCTGTTATTTTTCAACTAAGAAAATGAACGTTTCGCATGCAGACTATTGCCATGCAGTATTTCGATCCAGGAAAGCTAGAGGTTTTGGATTGAGATTGTTTAACTGCTCAATGTACTAAGCAAAAAGCACCCAAGTTGTCACTTTGAAAAACAATCCCAATGTTTATTATAGCAGTTTGAGCCTCGGAGAAAAAATTGAATATAAGCATGTTGATGTAAAAACGTCGAGCGGAAAATTCTTGCTGAACTGGTTACTTAGGGATTCGAATCCATCAGTCTGTGGAGAGAGATATACTAATTAATTTCAAAATACCAAAACTTTTATTCCACTGTGACATCATACCCCGGCCCCAACACATCAGCGCAGAGATGAGGCGTCGAATGGACTTATATTCGCACTTGATGGCAATTATGATTAAGGCCAATCTGCCTTTAGATGTTCAAATTACGCGGCAGGATAATGTTCTATCTGCAACGCACGTTGATTGCAAGTTGAAAATAATTTAAGTTTTTTTTATTTCAAAATACGTTTTGGCTCGCAATACGTCATACACGCATCAAGAATTCCGTACTACTGCTCAATGCGCATGCTCAAGGGATTAAAAAGTGGGATAAAATTTGTAAAATATGCTATATTTTAGTTGTATCTTTCTTGTCAAGTACAATTTTCACTAAATTATCAAGATCGCGTACCGTTAAGCGAATTCTGAATCAAATATACCGAAAAATTGCATATTATACAAAATATTATCCCACTTTTTAATCCCCTGAGCATGCGCATTGAGCAGCAGCGCGGAACTCTTGATGCGTCTATTAACCGATAGACTCCTTGCTTGTGACGTCAAAGCAGCTCAATTTGGAGGACAAAACAAAATAATTTTTTCAACTGATCTCCAGAGAAATGCAGCCTATTGTTTTGCCCTCCAAATTGAGTTGCATTCCAACGTGCTGCAAGGTAGTAAGAGACCAGTTATCTAGATAATTAATTTTTAACTTCAGGAGGAATCATGACTTCAAACCAACAAAATGGCGATGCAACGATCCCCTTAGAAGAGAATGAGAGCCCACAAGACTGTGCAAAAAGGCTGTCAAGAAGATTATCTGAATATGAAGCAGCGTCCATCGACACCGCAGGCAGAGCAAACCAGCTTCGAAAAGAGCGCGATGCAGAACGGACAATCAACCAAAAACTTCGTAAAGAAATTGAAAAGCTTTCTAACCAGCTGCTTCGTGAGCGGACGACAAGTGCGCAACTGGTGAAGGAAGTCAAGATATTGGAAAACAAAAAAGATGATGAGGTGAAAAAAGGTATGGTAATTACGTTTTTCATCTACAAAGACTTTACAAAACTAAAGAATGATGTCCTAAAACAAAGGCTGTAATCGGTTCAAGCAATGTCCCCCTTAACGTGTTCAATTCGACAATAGAACGACCACAGCAGCACTGCAGCACTATTAAGCTAGGGGCAAGTTCAAAGGTCAAATCTTTGGTACAAAATATAAACCCGAGTTTAGTAATTTAGGTTGCGATAGCATAATGATTTTCAATCATTTAGCAATATTGCAACAGCACTATTAAACCGGATTTTCCCGCATTTTTTACGCAACTCCATATTCACTGCAAAACTCGGTTTTCTTCAACATATGGCGATAAAACCGGATTTTTTGGTATTTTTCCAGAATTTCTGACTTCGCTCCAAAACTCGATTTTCTTAGCCATTTTCGATAGCATATTGATTTTCTATAAGTAATTTTGAGGTGCTAAAGAGGAAAGTCAGATTTTTCACTGTCTCCCTGGTGGGTCTCCCTGTGTCCAGCTCTGGCAAGAAACATGGCAGACAAGGCTTGCAGTGGCCACTAAAAAAAGACCTCAATTCTACTTCCTCGCACATGATATCACTAAACTATTTATCTAAATAGGATACTAGAGGTTCAAAAAGGATAAAACTTTTTACCTTGGGATTTTGGCTTATGCACAACCAGAGATATTCGAAATGTTCTTCAACTTATCCTTCCCGCACGTGCGAAGCTATTATAAGGCAATATATGGCGATCCAACCGGATTTTTTGGTATTTTTTCAGAATTTCTATACTCACTCCAAAACTCGATTTTCTTAGCCATTTTCGATAGCATATTGATTTTCCATAAGTAATTTTGAGGTGCGAAAGAGGTAAGTTAGATTTTTCACTGACCCCATGGTGGGTCTCCCTTTGTCCAGCTCTACAAGAAATATATGGCAGACAAGGCTCGCAGGGGCCACCAAAATAGGCTTCAACTCTACTTCCTCGCACATGATATCACTAAACTATTTATCTAGATAGAATACCAGAGGTTCAAAAAGGATAATACTTTTTACCTTAGGGTTCTAGGTTATATTCATAGCCAGAGATATTCGAAATTTTCTTGAGCTTATCCTTCCCGCGCTTTGGAAGCCAATATATATGGCGATGAAACCGGATTTTAGGGCACTTTTTTCGCAATGCTATATTTACTCCAAAAGTCGATATTCTTAGCCGTTTTCGATAGCACTTTTTTCTTGTTTTAATTAGACCCCTTGCTTCGCGTTGGAATGCAGTTAAATTTGGAGGACAAGACAATAAGTTTCTAATTCTGATCTCAGGAGAATGAAATTCTTTTGTTTTGTTCTCCGAATTGAGTTGCTTTTACGTCACGTGCAAGAGGTCCATATCTGAACGTTTTTTTAATTTGATTGCAGACAGTGACAACTTGGAGGCCACCTCAGTTCCAATTGATAATTTTACAGAGAAGAACCTCACTTTAAAAGTAAAAGAACTGCAAAATATCCTCGAAGAACGAATTAAAGAAGAAGAAAAGAAACAATCAGAAGATGCAGCAGGCATCCAAAACAAAATGGCGGCTGTCGCTATGTTACACCAAAGTATCCAGAATTATTTACAGATGAGAAATGATTATGAAGATAGTGAAGATGGGCATGTAGAGACGCTAGACGCAGCAGGGACACTGGTTGATGGTCTGAAAAATACTCATGAGTATTTAGAAGGGAAAAGAAAAAATGGGAACCCTCAGGTTTCGACGTGGATGAAAATTCTGGTATACCTTGGCCCGATTTTTTTGAGCGCTTTGTGTTACTTAGCATTTACATCTGTGAAAAAATAATTTCTGAATGACAATATATCGGATGTATAGGATGATTAACACATGTAAGGTATCCTAGAATATTGCTTATTTGAAAAAACGCGCACTTAACTTAGCAATTTATGGTTCCGCTCCTCCTAGTTACCGTTGCTATGTCCAACAAGCTCAACGAATTAGCTAAAATATTTATAATTAACTCTGATTGCAGGAATTTGATTACAAATTGTTGAAATAGTTTACTGTTCCGTGAAAATAAAATAAAATTGCCTCGTAATCCTTGCAGTACTCTTTAAAACAGACTCGTAATCCTTGCATTTCTATTTACAACAGACTCATACGTAAACCTTGCAGTACTCTTTACAACAGACAGCTAGTGTGTAGTTGTTTGTGGGACAAGATCTTAATTCCACTGGGAAAACTGTGCTGCAACCGTGATTAGTTCCGTGCTATTGTCCGAGGGGGATCCATGAATACGATGGTGCTTTTGATGGAATATCCCACAAGGAAATTGTATTTTCTTGAGCACACGCAAAACTTTAGGTGCACGAGTGTGGTTATACTAAGAAAATATAATTAGCCAGGGATAGGGCCAGGGATCTTAGTGGAGACGTTTTGCAGGGGAAGGAAAACATTTTGGGTCTTGTATCGTTGCCAAGGAACCAGATGGTTACGAGCTACCTTAACTCCTAACCGGAAGTAAAGTTTACCGGAAATGAATATTAATGCCCCAGGAGACAATAATTATATTTGGAAGCCGTTTGTGGCCAAAATCACGCAAAAACTGTCTGTCTAAGAATTTATCATTTCTTCCCCTTTTTCTTTGATCGTAAGGGTTTGAATCTTAGTAGCATAGCTTATTTGAATCTCGAGTTTACATTAGTGCGAACTTTTGAAGTTATAGAGATCTTGGAATTTTGCTTTGGTTTTTGATCGAAAGTCACTCTAACCACATGGCGACTTCAAGCGAACAACAAACACTCCAAAACCAAGCTTTTCCTTGTTACACCAAGCGAAAACTAGACACAGAAGAATCTTCAATGTCTCTAGTTTACGAAAATGGTATATTTACTCCACGATCTGAGGTAAGATTGGATGTTTTTTTTGAAAGATTTCGAAAACTTTTCCCGCTTCAAACAAAACTTCGAACCAGACAAAGGCGCGAATATCAAATTTAACATTTGATTGTTTTTATTGCTTTGTTGAGTTAAAAAAATGACTTAACTAGAACGTTATTTAGTTGAAGTTTTTGTTTTTTATCGTTGGTTAGAAAAGACAGCGCTTTAATGGGAATTTTAGCGAGATTGAAGCCCAAAGTTTGGAGGAAAATACTTTTTCTGTGAATGCAAATGCCGAAGGGATGAACTTGAACGAACAGAGCATGGAAGAAGACAGTGAAATGATGGAAGAAACAATTTGTTCTAACAATATGGAGGAAAATTCAGCTCAAAATATGAATGGCGAAGGGATTTTTAACGGAGTTTTGAGCGAACCAAGAACAGAGAATAAACCAACCACAAATGGTGTTTGTCACGATCATGTCAACTTGCCAAGGTTTGTATTCAAGATGACTCGGTTTATTTGAAGATAATTATTGTGTTTTTAATCAAATGTTGTGCTTTTTTAGTGCTTTTTCTTTGATAATCTATACAGATTATCATTGTTAAAGAGATATTGGGTTTTTGGGAAATATGATTTGGAATAACAAAAGAAAAAACAAAGTGGAGGAGAGGGGTAGGATGGTTTTGTCAAGAACAAGATAAGAAGGGAGGGGAGGGTTTTAGTTGATATTCAACACAGCGAGCCCAAGTCTGGATTTCTTAGTTACCTACTAAAGACTGTAAAATGAATATATTAGGATTATGTAATTTGTATTTGGAATGAGAGCCAATCAAATTTATATATTAATTTTGGTTCTTTATCATGGTTTACTGGTAATTATGGTCTTATTCATCCATTCATCCATGCATTCATCCATCTGTCCGTCCATCCATCCGTTCGTTGGTTCGTTCATTCATTCATTCATGTATTTCAACTAATAATTGATTAATTGTTTGTATTTCAACAGAACAAAGACTTTGATCTGCACAACACCAAGCGTCCATTCATTCTGTTTCCAAGGTGGATTACTAGACAACATGTTGGTCAATTACCATGGTCTGTAAACATGAGATTCACTCATTTATTGCATGAGATTTACTAGGATCTAGCCAATCAGGGGGCATATATACAAAGTTTTTAACGAGGTTTATCCTCAGGGGCAGGCCGAAGCTGCCCAACCTCAGCTTTTCAGAGGGATACTTTTGTAATGAATGTTGCCATTGCTAACGCTAAGTCTGCACTGTGTCTGTGACACTAGACTACTTGTATCTGCCGATGTTCAAAGTTGAACCAAGACAAAAATTTTAAAATATGTAAGTCTGAACTAAATATATTTTTCATGTCTTTTGAATTCACTGCTTGTAAATTTTAAGATATTGATGATATCAGTCAAATCTTATTCATGCTTTTGAATTAACTCTATTACCCCATTCACACTATAGCTTAAACATGTTTTAAAGTAGTTTAACTAAACATGTTTAGAAAATTATTTACAAACATTGTTCACTCTTTGATGAAATAATACATATAAACTATTCTTCATATTGTACTGAACAGATTAGAGATAAAATAATTACATTGAAGCTTTCTAGTCTCTAAACATTTTGTTTAATAAAAACTCAGTTTAACTAAACAGGTTTTGGTGTGAATGGGGTATGTCTTAAAGTCTTCTTATAATTATAATCTTTATTATTAATCTTGTACCCAATCACAGGTTTATACTGTATTTAGAACTTAGTCCATTTTGCTCTTATGTGCCGACTTCTTACATGGTTCTATTGTAAAATTTATATCTTTATCAGACAATGTGTAGTTCAGTGCTTAACCTTGATATTTTTATCACTAGCCCTTGAGCTAAGTGTAGCTGAGAAGTTACTAGCCAAGGGGTGGACCATTGGCTATCGTCTCTCAAGTTTTACTAGCCCAGAGGCAATTTTAACTAGTCACGAACTAGCGGACTACTACTGAGGTCGAGCACTGGTAGTTTCTACTTTTATATATACAACAATTTTATCCTTATATAGGCTAGCTCTTCTTACATTTTTGCATCCCAGACAACTCTGGGTGCAACTCATTTTGTACAAATTGACCATGGCTGGTCTGAGGTATTACCATATTTACTCGATTAAGCACTGCAGAAATCTGGTTAAATAGTGAAATTCTCACTGCCCCTATCTCATTAGACCTTTTTGCTCTATCACTATTTTCGACTTCGTGCGCTAAAAGAACAATAGGTGCGATCAAAGATTGTACGGAATTTGAACATCTTTAGAATTTGAAGAAAAGATGCTTGTATTTCATTGTTGTATAATAGTTTAAGTCAGGTCATGCTTTCAACATACACAACTGTTGTGTATTGGTATAGCCAATACTTACGAAATTTACTGGACTGGCAGGCTATAATTGTTTCCTGTTTCGAGCCCTGATGAAGTCGATCAAATAATGTTAGAGCAAAAAGGTCTATTGTAAATTGAATAACCACATTCATATTATATTATTCAAACAAAGTTTTCGTTACTTTATTATAGTTAGTTAGTTAGTTATTTTAAATTAAATTCAAATTTAAATTTAAGCTAATATATTAAATTCATAAATCCTTTCAATATTGATATTATATATTCTGACACTTTCATTGATGATTCAATATTATTAACATTTTAAATACCTTATTTCAAGGTGTACAAAATATTTTGTACAAAATATTATACGTTTTCTTAAACATTTATTGCATTTATTGTATACTATAATAAATTGTTAATACTTTAGTTTTTGTTTCTGTTTTGAATCCTGTTCATTCACCATTATCTTGTTAATGCTTACATCACCAGCGATATGAAGAGTGATTAAGAATACTAGTTTACCAGAGTGGTGTTGTGTCCCTTGATGTCTCTGATGATGGTGGTGATGACTATGATTATGGTAATGATGATGACTGATGATGATGGCAATGAAGATGATTCTGATGATGATGATTATGGTAATGTGACTAATGATGATGGTGACGGATGGTTATGATATTTATAATGATGGTAGTGATGATGGTGGTGATGACGATGATGGTTATGATGATGATGATGGTGTTGATGGTGGTGGTGATGATGATGGTAGTGATGATGTGATGATGGTGACTGATGGTTATGATGATGGTAGTGATGATGGTGATGATGATGATGGTGTTGATGATGATGGTGTTGATGTTGATGGTGGTGGTGATGATGATGGTAGTGATATGGTGATGATAATGAGGGTGTTGATGGTGATGATGATGGTTATGGTAATGATGACTAATGATGGAAATGATAGTGATGGTGTTGATGGTGGTGATGATGATGGCATTGATGGTGATGATGATGATGATGGTGTTGATGGTGGTGATGATGATGGTTATGATGATGATGTTGAGTATGTAATTGATGGTTTGATGATAGCATTGATACTGCTACCCCAACGATACCCAACAATCTTTCCATCAAACAACACTTTATAAATATCCTTATATTATTTTATTAATATAAAAAATAAACCAGTTCAAATTACAGTCACCAAAAAAAATTATTGTTTTTAATATCAATATAAAGTAAGATCAATGTATGAATGCAAATATATAGTTAATTCAATTAATGTTGTCGCTGAAAAAAAGCCTAAAGCCTAGAGCTTTGAGAGTGGGATCATCAAATTTCGCTGTGGCATTATTACGATAAGAAACTCACTGTATGCTTACAAATTCTATGACTTGGACAATGATAGATTCCTTAATTCTTAGATAGCCTAAAGTTAGTGAAGTTTGTTGGTAAACAAAAGATTAATGATAGGATTTAGGCCTTTTTCAGCAATGTTAATTGATGAGAAACTACTTCTAATACTACCTTCATTTTAACCAACAATAATCATCAAACCAAACAATCTTCCTAATCCAAATGTATATCCCCGCATGCGTACTAGTATATTAAAATTCTCCATTTTTGGTAATCTTTTGGTATAATTTCAAATACATTAAATTTTGAATTAAAAAAAACTATAAAATTCTTTCAATCAAAATAAGAGAAATATAGTTGCAAGAAACATCCATACCATCCAGCCATGGCTGGCTTACGGAGGGGAAATTAGGGTGGGAGGGGGAGGGGGAGGTAGCAGTTGATTCAAGGAAGGGGGTAGGGCTTAGAACCAGAAGGAAAAAGTTTCGGAGGAAGAGGAAGGGTTATAACCACAGAGGGGTTTTATAACTGGGATTTGGGTGACATGAGACCTTTTTACATCTGACGTCACTCATGTAAGTGACTAGCTCTAGTTACAACGCTGGGATGGAATGGGCTGGGAGGAGGGGTCTGACAAAAATTACTCCTATAGGGGGTGGGGGAAGGGTATGGATGTTTACTCAACTACATAATTTACAAGTGACTGGTACCACACTTAGGTTTTACTAGTCACAAAGTCTCTTTACATTTTACAGCAAGATTTTCAGCAATCTTGTCCAGGAATTCAAAAGTGTTTAGATAGTCAGACCTGACAATGTTCGGCAGTCCTTTGATGCAGCCGGCTAAATCCTTCGTCATGAAGCCAGATTCTATTGTACCGATGCACACTTCTTCCACATTTTGACAGAATTCGAGGAGCTTTGGGTTTTCTGCAACAAAGAAAAATTCAAGTTAACTTGTCCTTAGGGTTAGACAGGGTGCAAGGGCGGATCCTGGGGTGGTATGGGTTGTTAGTCATTGTCTCAATAATAATGTTAAAAAAGGCAGAATCTGAAAAGGACACTATAATATTATGATGCCTTTCTAGGTAATAGTACCACTATTGAAATAATTCTGGACCCCCCACCCCCTTCGGGTGTAGGGTTAGACATGCCATGCCTGGACCTCTGTATTGCATCAAATAATTTTGATGTGTCTACACTGAGTAATTTAATGAGATCTTTTTAAAGACAACTTACCATCCAATTTGGCTCGGTGCATCAATCCTCTGGTCCAGGCAAAGATTGAGGCTGAGAAACATTGTACAAATAGCATTGATGTTAACATTTGAACCAATATTGACTTGTGGTTACTTGTGTTGAATATTTTTTGGCATTATTGGGCTATTATGATAGCCGTATGGTAAGGTGTCAGTAAGTGGTTGGTAAAGAGTAAAATGAGTTCTTCACGAAATGTATGACTGGCAATCGACTGACAAACCATAAGAAATCTACTTGGTACTTACCAACAGGGTTGGTTGATGTCTCTTTGCCTTGTTGATGCATCCTATAATGACGAGTTACTGTACCATGTGCTGCCTCTGCTTCTACTGTCTTGCCGTCTGGACAAACTAGAACACTGGTCATCATACCAAGAGATCCAAAGCCTGAAAAGATGTACAGACAGACTTACAAAAAGTCCCATATATGCATGCTAATAGAAAGACAGACAGACAACTAGTGCAGTCAATGAGACACTTGATAACCAAGTGTTGCAGTCGTTACCTTGAGCCACAGAGTCAGACTGAACATCACCATCATAATTCTTACAAGCCCAAATGAATCCACCTTCATTTTTCATGGCAAATGCTACCATATCATCAATCAGACGATGCTCGTACCATATGTTCGCTGCTTCAAACTTTTGCTTGTAATCCCTGAGAAATGTTACAAAAGCAAGAATGATGTCTTGTATGTAATTTGGCTTGGTCGGTTAGTGTGCTGCCTGCTAAGCAAGAGGTCCATAGTTTGATCCTCAGTGACCTCACACACTTGTTTTAAGGAGCAAGTGTGCCTTGGTTGGTTAGTGTGCTGCCTGTTAAGCAAGAGGTCCATAGTTTGATCCTCATTGACCTCACACACTTGTTTTAAGGAGCAAGTGTGGCTTGCTTGGTTAGTGTGCTGCCTGCTAAGCAAGAGCTCCATAGTTTGATCCTCGGTGACCTCACACACTTGTTTTAAGGAGCAAGTGTGGCTTGCTTGGTTAGTGTGCTGCCTGCTAAGCAAGAGGTCCATAGTTTGATCCTTGGCAACCTAATGCATGGGGTGCTATATCATAATGACAACTGACAGTCAAAAACTTACGCTTGATATATTTCTTCAAATATGTCTTTAAATCTTCCATCATACTTCTTTAAGATAGTATTTTTAGTGCTAAAAATTAAGATACAAAGAAAGATAAAATGTATTCTTATTTGGAAATCGTAGGTACCAGAGTTTAATTTCCATGCAAAAATCGTGGTCTAATATTACTATAAATCAAAGACTGTTTAAGTATTATTACTTTAAAGTAGATAATGAAATGCAGTTGTTCATGAGAAAAATTGATTCAATATGCAGCCCAGTTCCAGGATAATATTATTATTGATCTATGCATGCAAAATATAATAACGGTACACTACATACCAGGGCTGCACACGTCACTATGGCTTAATAATCATAATTCATACTTACCTCATATATAGGGGATACTTCTTGTCCAAAGCATATTTAAAAGAGCTATGAGCAAATGCTCGAATTGACTGAGAAAGAAATAAGAAAATTCAAAAACTGAGTTCTAATGGCCTAGGTATCTTAGATATCATCACCACCACAGGGATGGCGGGCTGGGGGGCTGGGAGGCTTTAGCTTTTCACTTTTTTCCTTTTGCATACTAGTCTCTTACATTTTACTAATCTTAGCCCCCTCCAATTTTTCCCTTTAATTTGCATACTAGCAAATGCACTCTGCCGTCCCTGCACTATCACCACCACCACCTGTCCATCATCATCACCAACATTATCATCATCACCATCGATATATCATTGTCATCATCATTACCATCATAGTATCATAATAATTATAGCATCATAATGATCATCACCATCATAATCATATTATCATAGTCGTCATAATCATTACCATCAGAAGTTTATATATTTGTTACTAGTTCTCTTATAGATCATGAGCAAATTGAATTACTGACCTCATCAGTGTTGAACATGCCCATTGACACCCCTCCACCATTTTTAAAGTCGTGTATGACATATTCCACTGGTTTACCACCATCGTCAGGTGTAAATGTCATGGTGACTTTACCAGAACCTGGCACAACAAAGTCTGTAGCTTTGTACTGAAATATACAAAAAATGTCTTTCATTAATGAAGGTAAAGGTAATAAAAGTACCTATATTTAATGTTGGTAGTTCCTTCAGTTGAAATTCAACTGCTATCAACAGTCAACTCTTGTTCAGAAGACTGTACACTAACCAACTGAGCTATGCCTGCTCCTTAATAGTAAATGTTATAATCTGACTGCATATTAGTGTCCTACACAGATGTTTTTGTGGTGATTATACAATGTTTTTCTTGTGAGAGGAGCCTTGCATGATGACCCAAGGTTGGATTTTGAAGGTAAGGAAAGTATTGTTAATATTTAGGATAAAAGGTTTTTCTGTGAATACCTGATCAGCATGAGCATGACGACCAATAATTATAGGTTTTTTCCAAGCTGAAAATAATTACATAAACATTAGATTGAGCTTTGTATTAATGGTTGTCTGTCAACAGGATGTCAGTCCAGATGCTAACCGGGTCTCCTCTGACCACTTCACTTTTGTTGAGCTGCCTTTGCCAACAATAGCACAGCTTTCAAAGGAGAAGCCAGTGCCTGGACTAGATGTCACCCAAGAAACCAGACTTATTGTGGCATCCATTGATCAAATTTCATAGCTTTTTCTTAAATTGACAGAAGCCAAAATTTGAGAAGGTTTGAAGCTGTTTTAAGGTCTTAGAAATATGAAGAATCTAAAATTCTTTAAGGCATGTTGTACTTACGAGTAACAAGACGTGGAATATTCTTACAAATGATGGCTTCTCTAAATACAGTTCCACCAAGAATGTTCCTGATGGTGCCATTAGGAGACTTCCACATCTTCTTTAGCTTGAACTCTGCAAATCAAGAAAGTATATGTTAAGGTACACCTTTATATCATAATGGGGGTTGTACGGTCATTGTTTAGTGGGTTGGGAGAAAGATTGACAAAGCTCAAATTTTTTAGAAAATGCCCAGCAATTTTGGGGGAACAATACAGGGTAATAATGAGGTTTTCTTTCCCAAAATATTAAATGATTTATAACCTTCAACTCTTTTTTCATCTGGTGTGATTGTTGCACACTTTATTCCAACATTATACTTCTTGATGGCTTCAGCAGCTTCAACAGTAACTGAAAGAACAAAATGTATCATAATTTAAAGATTAACATCAGGTCTCAAAGTTAACTTTTTAAAACATAGTGTTGCTAGTAAGATATTTTACTACTAGCAAAGTGGTAAAGTTTTGAAGGAATGATAGATTCTTTCTTGCAAGTGTTTGCTGGTGCATTTTCTTTTATACTCACAAATTCTGAAAAAGTGCTAGTATTTTGCTAGTTTGAGAGCATTCCTTATGAACAAAACTAAATGCAAAATTAAGAACTAGCATCAAATTTGGAAATGAATTTCCTGGTCACATTGGTGAATACTTTCATTCTTCATTATTCCCCTCCCACCACAGACTTTGGAAAAACCCAGAGGTAGAGTGTGCAAGACTGACCCCCTCCTCCCTCCTCCCCTCTCAGAAAAATAACCCTCACCAACAACATGATGGTTAAAATGGCACCTGTGGGTACAGGGTGGGGGCAGTTGGAAGAAGAATATTCTTGGAACTATTATTTCATGATTTATTCAAAGCATTACTTTTGTCATCAGTGGCATCACGGTTCTGGATACTCAGGTCGAAAAGTTTGACATCAACATCAACGTATGGAAAAATCAGCTTCTCTTTGATCAAATCCCAGATTATCCTAAATAGACAACAAACAAGAAAATTATGAAGGTTGGTTTCATATATATCACTGCGAGTAGGGAGACTAAAAAAGATACTGTTTTTGTTGATGGAATTTTATTATTCTTAGGCATTATTTCTGATTCAGGGCCATAGCAAAAGGAGAGGGCTGGGAAAAGTAAAGCAAGTATGAAATTTCAATCTTTATTTGTTGTGGTCAAGTGTTGCTTTGTCTCCCCTCCCCCCTTCCACAGTTTTTCAAGGCTTGCTATGGTCCTGTGATTGGTCAGGTTTGTTCAATTGGTCCTGGTTAGTGTGTCCTCACTGTACAACAAATTGGAAGCTAATGAGATATATCTTATTAAATACCACTATGGTGGTGATGAGGTAACTGCAAATGAAGAATTAGTGATTCAAACATTTTGAAGGATGATAATAAAATATGCACACAATAGATCTAGAGTGCTGCCACTTATCCGTGAAACAATACTAGACTTATTTTGCAATAAATGGTGCAAAATTCTGCAGTATCTATTGTTTTCTATTGTTTCCCCAGTGCTATTTAAGTACTAAATAGTACTAGTCACAAAGTACTCTTCCATGGATAAAGTGTTTGCTTTCTACCACAAAATATGTATTATTAATCGTGTGCACAAAATGGGAGCAATTTTTTTTCTAAAAAATTGGAATTCGTTTCTAAGTTTCCAGATATCATAGGAACTTAATTAAATCATGTAATAAAAATATTTACATAATAAAAGTTCGCAAGTTTTAAAGGTAGATAAGATATAGTATATACAATCCTTTTCTTTTGAACTAGAGTTGGGGAATGTTAGCGTAGATTGCCTAATGAATATTTTAGACCGAACAGATACGATTTGAACTTTGGAACTAATTTTCGCAGGTTGTAAATAGATATGGAATGCGGACAAATAAATAATACGACAAAGATGACTGCTGAACGCTAAATTTCTGAATTATAAATAAACACAAAATCGAAGAGATAACAGTATATTTTTTTGTATTTTTACAACGAACTTTCCCCAGTTCATAATTAAGTGGTTAGACTACATAGAGCTACAGCTGCAGAAGTATAAAATATGCTCTTCCAACGAAGGTAAAATTATGTAATTCATGATCAGATCGTACCTAAAAAATACTTTAAATAATTTGAAAATCAAATGCTGATTAATAAGCTTAGATATATAAATATATATAAGAGGAATAGTACATTTTAAGGGAATACTATCGGTTGAATGAAGTTAAACGTGGCGGTTTTGAGATCGCGTCACGCCAACGGGTTTTTCCCTGTAATGCAATCTATTACTGTTTCACTACTTTACTATATTAAATTATTACAAAAATAAAGAACCTTACCTGGTCATTTCATCTCCTTGCATCTCAACAACTGGTCCAGCTTCAAGAGAACGCATTAAAATATTATCAGTAAATACGTAGCTCCAAGGAAAGGTTTATTTTTTGGACCAAAACATAAAATACGCCAGCTGTTTTCGGTACTGTGTAAGTATCGGTAACGCCTCAAAATGTACAAACTCTAGAAATAAACTAACTAAGTTGGCAATCTAGAAGCATTAGGTAGCTCACGACGGTGAATTATGAGTCTATAGTGTGCATTACCTTTTATTTTAGCCATTTTGGTGAAGAATTTTGCGAGATTTCGAAGAAAATTGTGAAGAAAGTCTGTTTTGTCTGAGGCTTGCACAACAACTGAAGAATCGATCGAAGCTGTCAGGGGATGTCCCACAATGCAATGCAATACCGGTCATACTGACCTTTGAACTGATCATCCGACTAGAGGAAAAATGTCGAAATTAATGAATTTTTTCTTTTTTATCTTACAAATTTCATAAAAAGAAAGAATACTTGATTATTTGTTTGAAAATCATTATTCACTTTGAATCTTATTTCTCCAATATTTTTATCTTATTTGTGATTTAACTTTTAAGCTTAGTTTTACAAAACACAGTAACAGTGCATCTAACTGGTACATCCAGTAATATTCTATAACAACAATGACGTTATACTAACTATTTCGTAATTAATAAGATAAAAAAATTAACGCCCACATTAAAATATATTGATATTTTTCAAAAGATTGCTTTGGGCTGCCTGCGTAAAGTCAAATATACTAAAATTTCTAATGCAAGTTTTAAATCATACAAACCTGGAAGTCGTAATTTCTGAAAAGTCGTAAAGGACACATTCAGTCTCATTTGAACAACTTTTATATTTTTGATTATAAAGCAGAACGAAAATGGAACGCCCAAGCACTAAACGCTATCCTCATTTATTGCTTTGGGCTCCCTGTGTATGATTTTCGCGCCACTTTTGCGCGCGCGCGTCTGAGTTTAAAAGTCTTTTAGATAAAAAGCGGAAAAACAAAATTCCTAAATTTTTTTGACGAGATAGAAAAGAAAAGAGATTTGTAGAGTTTTAATCGTCAATTTTACCGGCTTTTTATCTCACAAAGAGTAAAAAGAGTTGCTCTAACTCTTGTTTATACTTTTATTTTACCGCCTTGAAGTCAAAATGGCTCGTTTTTCTTTTCTTCCTCCAACAAAGCGACCAACATCGACGAGATCTCAGACGACAAAGCCTCAAAGGGAACGAGTAAATATCAACTCAGATAAAGCGAAAAAACCCTAATATTTCTTTGCTAAATCTTAGAGAGATTCACTAGAGTTATTTTGCTCTTTACATTGGTTTATGCTGTTGTTTACTGATTTTTCAGAAAGGTTCTTCTTCGATGAGCGATGGGATGTTGAAACGACTGGAGCCAGTTTTCATACCGAAAAAGAGAGTGAAGGGAGTAAATTCTTTAAAAAATAAAACAGAAATTGAAAAATCTCCAAAACAAAACGATGAAGTGCAGAATGTTGTAAAGAATTGCCAACAAACTCCAAAAAAATTACAGCCTAAAGTCAAAAGTCAGAAAAGTCATCCACCTGCAAGAAAAACAATTCGTAGACAGCTCTTTCCACTGAAAGAAGAAGTTGAAGGGATACGAAATGTTCTTGAAATTGTGGATGAACAGAATAAAGAAAGCAAGGAAGTTATGAAAGACCAGTTTATTTTCCCTAATGGGAAACAAAGCCAAGAAAATTCCTGCAAGATGACAGAGGGAAAAGATGACACAGAGAGAAAAATAGATGGTTTCAAAAAGCCAAAGTATTTGCCAAAGATTTCTAAAAAGAGAAGAGCACAACAGGTGAAAAATTTAGCTGAAAGATGGAAGAAGAAAAAGGAATTTGGAAGGGAAATGGAAAAGAAAAGAAAAGAAGGGAAGAAAAGAAAAGAAAATGGAAAAAGGGTGGGAAGAAAAGACAAGGAAGAGATAAATGAGAAAGAGGAAGGAAAGGAAAGGAAATAGACAAATGAGAAAATCAAATAAAAGGAAAGAAATTAACAGCTTATTTCTACTTTTCTGTTCAATTTTTAGAGAAGTATCAACAAATCAGTACTTGAAATAATAAGAAAAACACATCAAAGCATCCAGAAAATTAGAAATCAAGGCATTTCAGGAACCACATTGACTGATATATCAACTGAATCAAATCAAGGTACAAGATCTACAAGCTTATTATGTCAGTCTAGTCTGCAGATAAATCTATTGGCATCAAAAGTTTTACCCTTATTATTCTTTTAGAAAATAGAGCTGATAGTCAAAAAAGGCAATAACAAGTTTGGATGTCCAAGTGTCAATTTGCATACCAAATTCAGGCATTCAAAAATTTCGAGAAAGTAAATGAAGAAAAAATTATTTATTTAGGAAGTATTCATTTTTTACTGTGGAGGGGAGGAGGCAGTGGAATTTTGTTTGGCTTAATCAGGCTTCAGAGGAAGTCACACAGCATTTATACATTAAAAAGAATAGAAAACAGGGGAGGGCCATTTTCTAAATGCAACATTATTGGATGGCGGGTACAGATTTCTTGTATGGATTACCAAGTAAACTCCACCTACCCCTCTCTGATTTAATTTTTTTTGAAAAATTATTTTGTTGTACTATTTATAGTGTGCTGTCCAGCAGTCAGGAAGTGTTGAAGAGGAAGACATTGGATACAAGCATGTGGAAATCAAAATCTTCCAAAATATTCAAGGTGTTCTTTAAAATCAGGTGCAACATCACTCACTTGTGGACAATTGATAAATCATGATTTTGATGGAACTTTTATGGTAAGACTAAATTAAAGGTTTTTTTCAAGTGTCATGTCTGTAGTGATGCCAAGAGGTGTGGTTCTAAAAAATATATTGTACTGCTCCATGGAGGAAATCGGGAATTCCCAGAGGGTTTGGGGGTCAGAGAAAAAACAAAATTACAAGGTTTGTTATGGGTATGGACATGTTTTGGGATCACACAAAGCTAATTTAATTTACAGCTGATTACAAGCATGACTGAAAGTTAAAAATTATGCACTGTAATAATGACTGGCACATAATTATAGAACATTTTGTTTGGATGATTTGTGATCTTGCAAGTTGTGGTTATATTTCAATGAATGTTGTCATGTTCCAGTTAAAGCAGATGCATCTTTGAGGTCATTTAACCAATTATTGCAGACAGTGCACATTCTATAGGTCTGGAACTAACCTCTGCAATTTCCATTGTTACTATAAATTTGTATAATTGTCTCCAAAACGTATTTGGACTACAACTGTCTATAGCTGACAATGCTTTATTAAAATAATTCATTTTTCAGGGTAGTCATACAGAGTGTAGTGTACAAATTATATTAAATTATTGCAGCCGTATAAGGATAAAATCTCTTTTAATTATTCAAAACCTTTAATGTTATTTACAAAGAAATGTTATTGTCAATACAATGCTTAGTTTTACATTTGGTAGGAAGTCACAATCTTTCCTATTACAATTAATAGACAAAAAGGCCATGAAATATGATTTTTTTTTAAATGCCATAATACAAATAAATCCATAAATAATACAATAAAATCTTTCTTCCCTTTCATATCTAGTGAAGATATATTAAAATATTGGGTTTTCCCTATTGTAAATGTGAAAAAATTGAAATTATAAAAAAATTAAAAAGATAAATTCATTAACTGCATGTCACTGCTGGTACACTAAGAACTGTACACCCGTGATCTTGAGCATGTCGGTGTCTGAAAATGATATTTAATAAATTAATTAGAATCTGAATAAATTGCAATTTTGCACAATTTTTGCTGTATAATAATACCATAGAATAAATAAATAATAATATTAATAATAATAAAAGCTCTACAACATTCCATGTGGGCATGCCTTAAAAACAAAGGAGGTGGGAGGGAAAACTTTGTGTTTTCTGACATTGTCATGGAAACACTTTGATTGACCTCCACCAAAACCTTATTTTGTCATGATGGCAATTTGCATGACATTGTGTGATTGGGTAGTGCTGTAATAACTTTTAATGACTTGATATGGATACTGAAGCAAAGGCATACAATAATACCTTATGCAAAATTTCTTGCCACATTGATTACAATAAAATGGCATCAGTTCATTCTGCCGGCAACTCTTAAAAGAACACTTGTTTGTCTTCTTGGCTTTCCTTAATACGAGCTCCTTACATCCGCTCATTATATGCTTTTCAACCTAATGGAAAAAGAAATAATACAAATATTCTAGGTTAGTTACGTGAAAAGCTAAAATGTTTTCTTAGCTAATATTGCAACTCATAACATAAATTAATCTCTAAAAAGCTGGGGTAACATGATGATAATGATTGTTGTGCATTTTTTTTTTGTTGTTGTTGTCAATATTTTTTTACCACTGTTTTTGAATTCAATGCTATATTGTGCTAATCGTGACAACAGTAGTGACAGAAAACAATTGTGCATTAGACTAGTGTCAATCAAATAAATTGTTAGAGTAGTGTGAATTTAAGGTACATGGTAACTTATGAGAAGTTAATGGGAACAATTTATTTGATTGACAGTAGTCTAGATCTATATTGCCTGATTTCTCTCTCACAATAGATTACTGTTGTTTCAATAATTTAACATGTAGCAATAAAAACTTTGACATGAGAAGGTACTGTATATGGGAACAATTCATTTGATTGACAGTAGCCTGATTTCTCTCTCGCAACTGTTGTTAGCATATAGCAATATGTGAAAAACTTTGACAAACCACATAAACACTGCTCAAGCATTGAATATCATCTCATAATCACTGGTCGCTTGACCTATCACAGCTTGCAAAACTCTATATTCAAGTCTAGAATTATACTAATAAAAATAATTTATTTACCTGACTATTAATTTCTTCATGTTTAGCTTTCTTGATTAATTCTCCACATAATGGACAAACAGGAACATGAATCTGATATCAAAGCAAAATTAGATTTTTAAACTGATTAGAATAAGAATATAACAACTTTTAGTGATTTAAAATAGAAAATATCATTTATCAATAAAAACAATACACACTTATAATCTGTCAAATTCATAAAAATATCTATACCTCTCCCTGTAAGGGGTATAATGTCTATATATATATATATTTCAAGTTGATTTTTCGAAGAAAAAGGTTTTCAATCTTTTTCTTAAAAAGAGTTAATACAGGACCATTTGTTTTACGAATATTTGTTAAAAAATTAATTTAATAGATAAGAACGGAAAACATAGCAGTATATTTTTGCTTACGTCATTTTGTTTCACTTCTTGGCATTCGTGTTCATTTGGCATTCGATGATCTAAACTTTAGATTTTAAGATATAACAATGTAATCTTTTAATATTGACTAATAAGAAACTAAATAAAGAAGAAGTAAACCAAGTTTAGCCAAACTTAAATGTAAGTATTAAAATGAAATTTGTACATTCATATTTTTTTCAAACCAAACTGAAATAAAGGAATAAGATAAATGAGAGAGAGAGAGAAATCGAACCTACCAAAATATTCGTTTACAGTGACCACAGTTGAAGGGCAAAAAGTCTAGCCTTTTACACCAAGTCACAGAACAGTGCCGGCCTATCGATAATAAATCCGCTTCCTCGGCCATTATGTAGTTTATGAAGTTTAGCGTAAATAACTGTGTGCTGAACCTCCTGAATTTAACTGAGTCACGTTGTTCAATCCACTGTATTTATTGACAGTATTTTTGCTAAGTCATGTTTATGTTTCCGAACGAACCAACCAGAACTTGAGTTGTAGTCTAAAAATAGAAACTCGTTCTCAGGCTTACACGGCTGCTCAAAAGCACAGGAGGACCACCTAAAATCCTCTTGCGTTCATTATTCTAAAATCTTTTCGGAGCTGGCTTCACATATTTTCTATCTTCTAATTTCCTTACAAAATCTTCTTCTTTTATCCAGTTCAACCAGTGCGCATTTAGTAGCCCTGGGGTCAACAAAGCAACGGATTCTGTCAATTTATTCTAACCTCGAATGTAAGTTTATTTTACTTCATCAGGAATAGTAGATATCTGATACGAAGTAAAACCTCTACATCCCAGATGACCGAGGAAAAAGACCAGAAACTTTTGGTAAAAGTTGGTGTGATTTTTGGAGAAAAAAAACCTTGAAGACCAAGTAATACGGCTCGCAGATATTAAGGTACTTGCAAAACCATTTATATTTAGTTCCAATGTCTGGTGAATGATTTTTTTTGAGAGAGAGATTTAAAAATCTCAATATTTAGTACTGTCAATAGACCTCGTTACCTCCGTATGCAAATTGCCCATTTCAGACCACATGACATTCCCTTGAGAAATCTTCTTTTGTTAAAATATTTACACATGAAAGACATGAAAGAATCAACTCCCAAGAATGGCATCACGTGGTCTGAAATGGACATAACAAACAACGAAAGTAAAGCAGTCAGGAATGAAAGAACCAACCAACCAACGAATGATTGAACGAACGAATGAAAAAAAAAACACAAAAAAAAAACAACAACCGAATACATGAAAGAAAAAAGAAAGAAAGAAAAAGAACTGAGTGAACGAATGAATGAATGGACAAAACAAATAACAATTAAATAAACGAGTGAGTAATTCATGGGTGGGTTGGTGGTTCAATGGATAGTTTGGTGCATGGCTGAATGAATAAATAAGTAGATGGAAAGATGGGCGGGTGGGTAGATGAATGAGCAAATGGATTTGGATGGATAGACAATGCAAGTGAATAAACGTGGACCGACGAACGATATTGTAACGACCCGTCTCTTTTATTGTAGTGTTACGAGATAATGAGATTAAAATTGTGTGACACCAGATTAATATTGTTTAGTCTAAGTGCACGGAATTATTCCAAGAGTTTAATTCAGTTATTGTTACGTTTCCGCTTGACATTTCAAGTAGCGGTTTGGACTCCCTGTGTAATCGTTGTTTCAACAAGCTGCCACCGAAAGCGAAAGTTACATAGACTGTCAACAAAACCTAAGTGCTTACCAAAGTAGCAGTGAAACTTTTCTAGTTAATGAACTAGAGAAGTTCAGGAGAAGCTTTCGAACACCTCTATCGTATTCAAAACAGAAAAAGAAACGACTGGAGTAGGTAAGCTGTTTTCGAACATTTCCGGGTTTGCGTTCGCGAGACAAACACATGCCTTATACTGAACCAAAATTATTTGACTTTTCGCTCATTATATTCAAAAATACTTATCCAATGCTAAAAGTCTTTCATATTTTCGCCTTCACAGTCATGTAGTATTGTTTCTGCTCAGTATTTATTAGCTGATTATTTCTTTTTTGATTTTTAAGGATTTTTAAGGATTTCTAGACGTAATTTCTCGGAAGTTAGTGACCGCTTTTCGTGGAAATCTGGCTTGTTTACGAGTTTTATTTTTGTCTATATATCTCTTCCTTCTAGCTGCTATTACCGTTCGCAAATCAAGCGAAACTTAGCTGCATCTGATATATATTGTCTAGTGTATAACTTTGAGCTAATGTTTAGAAGCTTCGATATAAGCTGCTGATGATTAATAAGGCTTCAACCACTTATAATATTAAACGGTATAGAGGTTCTATGACAAATCATGCAAGAAGCTGTTCTTGATTTTCTTGAAGTCAATTGGTGTTTTTATAAGTCGAAACCAATGGACAAACGAACGGTAAAAAGAGGAACAGATAAACTAACGGACGAATATTTTTACAAGTAGGAACCGGTCAGTATTTATTGGCTGGGAGGGGGGGGGGGGGGATTTCATCTACCACTAGCTAGGGATGGATCGATTAGTTTGCAGGTGGGTGGGTGGGTGGGTGAAGATGGATGGTTGGATGGAATGGAAAGGGATAAACGAATGTATTGATGATTATCTGATTTTCTGATTGGGGAAGGAATCGGGGTAGATAGCTTATGTTTCTTTGTAATTTTGTTTGTCAGTTGTACCCGCATCTTTGATTCAAGATGGGAGCAGAGCAGTCTTTATTAGAAGGACGTAGACGAGGTCTTCATCCAGGGTTGCACGATGCCCTTCTCGCTCGTGCCATGTTAGAAGCCCTTCAAGAAGCTGCTAATGAGTCGAACGGTTCATCAGAAATGTACGAACACGCTTGGGATCCAAGGGATTGTTCACCACCCTTTATAGTTCTGCCTGACAGATTGACGGCAAGAAGGCGACCTTCAATCCTAACTACAGACTGTATACGAGGTAATATCATAAAGTATAGTAGTGCAGATAACGGGCAGCTCCACTCTTTATAATGAGCGATCAATTTTATTGTTATTTTTAATCCATTCTCTAAAGCCTGGTTTTCACGACGGATTCTGATTCTGATTCGAAGTTGGAGTCGGTATCGATTTAGAATTCATTTTCTGGTGAAAACCATAAGATTGGGTCTAAATCGGAGTCAGAAGCGCGTCAGAATCGAAATCGGAAGGTTTCTTTTTTCTCCGGCTCCGCTTAAAACTAGATTATGGAAATCGGAATCGAAAACAGAAGCGGAAGCACACAACCATCACGACGCTGATGCCCAGGCCCCCTCTATCAAAAACCAAGAAAATGTTGTCTGGACTAAAGTCAGGTATAAATAGCGTACTACTTTCCGGTAGATGTTTTCTGTCTAATTCTAGAATGTTTTGGATTTCAAATATGTCACTTTTAGAGACCTCTCTACTCACTTAATTCATTTATCAATTTTCTTCGGCCTCTAATCGGATGAATAAAAAGGCAACAAAAAAGTTCTAGACGGTTTTTTATTGTGAAATAAGAAATATCAAAAGGAGGCTTCCAATTCCTCTTGTGACGAGCGGTTTTCACTTTTAATTTTGTGCATGAACTGCTTTCGACTCCGATTACGTCTCAGGTGAAAATCAGGCTTAAGGTGAGGTGACTGCTCTGAAGGGCACTCTGAGGGACTTTGAGAAAATTCATCTGAGGCTGATTTTTTTAAATCAATTTTGGGTCCTCCTTTTTCAGGCAAGAAAGGGTATCGAGGTGGGCGACACGTCTGGGAGATTATGTGGGAAAACGAAGAAAGAGGGACATTCGCCATTGTTGGAGTAGCCACACCCAGAGCCCCTTTACAGTCTCTAGGTTATGAACCCCTTATTGGCAGTAACACCGAGTCTTGGGGGTGGGATATTGTCAGCAAGACACTTTGGCATTGTGGAAAAAAGGGCAGTTATCCGGCAGTTGGAACAGGATTCCAAGTTCCTGATACATTCTTTGTAATCTTGGATATGGACCAGAGGACACTGAGGTAAAAATTATCATTGGCTATAGTACTATTTGCAATATATGGAATGTTTCGTTGAAATATTGGGGGGGGGGGGGGGAGGGGGAATTAATGTTGCGCAGCCTGTTAGAGGCAGAGTATGCATTCTCATAAGGTTCTCGGCAATGTCCAAGTAGTAGAAAGGGAAAACAACTTTGAGGCATCGACCAAACTGAATGCTAGGGCATTGGTTTGTAGACTAACCATGAACTTTCTGGGCAACGGATTATTTAAAACTATGAAGATTTTAAGCAATTATCTGGCATATTTTTACTCGTCAAAACAACATCTGTGTTTACAACAACTTAACTCTACCTCGTGGTCTCGATATCACGTGGCATCTAACACAGGAAACCCGGTTTTATTGTTCTAGCTATTTTTACAGCAACAAACGATTACTAACGATTCCTTCTAGTCGGGCATTACGAGTACCATTTTGGTTAAATGCCTAAATTTTTATGACACAATAAATATGATGGCATCATATACACACAAGGGTTTAAGCTAGCAATGTTTTCATTGACGAAAGCCAAAAAGCCCAAAACTGAGTCAGAAGTAGCAGAAATATATGGACGAGTACAAAAAGCACGATCCCGTGAAAAACAATTACCACATCTTAACTTTGTCTTCTCTATTTGAATTACAAATCTGGACGGCTTCAAAATGGCTTTTTCGTAACTGTACGTTTTGTCTTACAGTTTTTCAACGAGTGACGTACATTTGGGTGTGGCCTTTACTGATCTACCAAAACAGTTGGATCGTCCAATGTGCCCTGTTGTGAACGCCATCTTTGGCAACTGTGATATCCGTATGAGATACATGGGGAGGGGTGGTAAGTATATCTTACCGCATGTGATATCTTAAAATAGAAGTGATACCAGCCCTGATGAAGGACTGAAATAAAAGTAACAACGTTAACCAACGTATCTTTTTAATCCCTTAAATATATTGTGTACTGTAATCACCTCTTTTGCTACTCATGTGATTAGTGTATCTTAAAGGATCCAGATAGTCGCAGTTCTGTTTCAATTTTTTATTTTTATATTTATAAATGATATCTTAAAATACTGACAGTAATTTGGGTCTTGAGCCAAACGTTTCATTAAAAAAAAAATCATTTCTATGTTTGCAGAGTCAATCATTTCGAACCTCCGTCGTCCTTTATCACTCAGTCGTGGAATGTCCGAGTCCCCAGCTGAAGCTCCAAAAAAGGCAAGTGAGGCCAACAGGCGAAAATCAACCGGATCACCAGGAAAAGACTTGGATAGCTCTGTAGTGGAAGCGTCTAAAAGTTACCAGTTTGCACGTCAAAAACACGGCGAAAATGTTGCAGTTATGTATGCAGGGAAAAAGGCCAAACGAGTGGAGTAAGTACATTCTAGGATCCAGTTAATCAAGCGTCAAATGAATTTGTCTTCCAAAGACCTTACCAGTTGTAGATAAAAGCACAAAAAAATACAACACGAAAACAATAGCAGCAACAAAATAAACAAACCAACTTGTATAAACAAACCGGCGAACGAACAAACATGTACAAACAAACAAACATGAACTGACAAACAAGCAAAGCATATTAACAAATACAAGCACATTTGTTATTAAGCATGGCTGGAAATGATCAAGTTCCTTCTAGCATATAGCTAATTCAAAATCCATTGATTCATTATAGTCCTATTGGTTCTTTCTGTGATGGTGTTGTTATCACCTCTGAGCCATTAAAAGACAACGAACTCTTTGAAGTTCGTTTGGACAGCAAGGTAGACAGATGGAATGGCAGCCTTGATATTGGTGCTACAACAAATAGTAGTAGCTCCTTCACCACTTTTCCAAAAATCATGGTTGATTGCACTCAAGGAAGCACCTTTATGTGGGCAGGGGATCAAATCGTTTTTAATAAGAACTTGAAGAGAACTGTTAAAGAAGACACGGGCAATTTGACGGTGAGTTTTTAAGCCAAGAGACATCTTGATAAACGACCCCGGTCTTGTAGCATAATCCCGGTGCATCTCAAATCGGAGAACAATGTTAGAACAATAGTTAGTTCTAAAGAACAGCTAGATTATTATAATGCTGCTAAATTTGATTGAAATTGGGGTGAGATATAGCTTATCGTAATACTAGGCTGGTCAAGTATTGAGATTATAACACCATCAAGAACAATGGCCGCCATTTTTTAAACTCCAATATCTTTTGAAGGAAGAAAGATATTTGAAAAAGGAATTCGACTTTCACTTCACTATTAAAGGTCTTTCAATTCATGCATAAAAACAGCAAGTCAAAAATTTGATCATCGTCCCACTTTAAAATACAGCTATTTCAAAAAGGTTGGTGAATGTTTTGTTGCTTGTTGCATACCAAGTCCGAAATGCATTATGGGCGATATGATTCCAATCAGCGAATAGTCACAACCATATGGATTTTATCAAACTTTGTTCGTACGTTTTCCCGGTATATTTTCTTCTTTGTTGACCTGATTATTTACATATGTATGTTATACATTTCAAGCTTGATAAGCAACATGCAACATGCAACATGCAACATGCAACATGCAACATGCAACATGCAACATGCAACATGCAACAAAACCTTCATCAACCTTTTTTGATATAGTTGTTTATGAGCAGAAGTTACTTTCATCAACTGCAAATGGCTAGAGTACATCTTCTCGGATAGGGACCTTCGTTAGAAAGTGACCCTTCGAGAACTTCGAGTGGGTGCCAAAACCCCCTGTGCTCTTCGATCACTCTAGAGTGGGAAATTGTATGATTTGAATAGGATAAAAGAATATTTACACTAAAACTTCGACGTAATGTTTCTTTTAAAGACAGGAGATAGAATTGGAGTGATGCGCAAATCAGACAACAGCTTGCACTTTTACTTGAATGGCAAACACATTGGAAACTGCTTCAAAACAATTCCTGATGTTCTGTACGGAGTTGTGGATATCTTTGGACAGGCAGAACAAGTGACCATCACAGGTATCACGTCTGTCAGCAATTTATTTCTTTTGAGATCAAGGTCGGCTTAGTGCATTTGCCTCACCTGGACTCCTGGACCATCACATGCGAACAGAGATTGTTGGGTCTCTCCCTTGATTCTAGGGTTTCCCGTCAGGTCTCTGGGTTCTCCGGTTTTCAACCCTGCGCAAGACCTAACACGCTAAACCTCAATTCGATTTGTTAGCCAAGTTTCTCCCCCCCCCCCCCCCCCCCCACCCCCCTTCCGTCCTGTGATCCAAATTTTCGAAAAAAATCTAGTATCAAACTAGAAAAGTGCATAACAACAAGGATCAGAATTAACTGAACTGCGGAAATACGGAATCATGAAAGAAAATCTTTCATCAAAGTTGTGTAGTTATATAATTTATGCTCATTTAATCTTGCCATTATCCTTACTGTTTCTTTATTTAAGGTAATTCCGTAGAAATAAATCCAGACATAGAATTTCCCTGAAAATTCGTACACTTATTAATCAAGTTATAGTCATTCCAGAAATAAAATAAAAATGGGGGGTAACCGTGCTTGTTTCGGCGCTAAATGACGTCAAATTTCGATGTTTTGGGTGACGTGTGAGAGCAACATTCGAAGCATAAAATGGAAGAAAAATACTAATCATTCGCAGGATGTCATTGCTATCTTTGAATTATTGATATTATTTTCATTTTAATATATTAAATTTACATTCAGATGCCAAAACTCGACCAGAAAATGAAGCTGTAGTAAAAAATAGCGACGTTTCATTAGTGTGTGCGTACTTCGATATGACACGATACTATTGCCTTTTCAGGAATATTTAAAAATCTGGACATGGAATTTTGTTTAAATTCAGATATATTATGGTAAACCTATTCCGTATTGATTTACTGTAATAAAAAAGATAGGTAACCGTGCTCGTTTTCTCGCTACAGTTCACTAAAGCACGAATTTTGTCCTCGAAATGTAGTTACCGAGAGGGGACTAGGGAGAGTTTAACACAAAAAAAATATAAAAAGACTGTGATCTCTTTCTAAATTTCTACAAAACTCTCATATCAATGCCAGATAACCTTCGTTTGATAATTTGCTGGTTGTTTTGGTTTGTTTTCTGTATTTTGTGTATTTTTATCAAACCGTTTTTATCAGCCGGCCGCCATCTTGGAATTGTAATAATAGCCATTCAGCGCGAGCTCGCGCTGGCTAAAATCGTGCGCAGTAGCGCGTGCGCAATGCAAAACTACGGAATTACCTTAAATGTGTTGTCGTGAAAAAAGCAGACTTCCATTACACTCTTATCTGAACGAAGATTCACTCATTGATTCAATGTATTTTTTTTCTGTGTGTGTCCCACTTAAAAAATAGGAGGAACAGCAGAAACCCAATCTAGTAATGATGAGGAGAAGTCAGGCGAGCAAGATCAAATTATTGTGATGGTCCAAATGAAAAAAGTCATCGAACTTATGAAACTGCCATTCAGCCCTCCTGGTTTGATAATCAAAATGATATATAACCATGTCCTTGAGCCATACACAGATACACAGGACCGCGCAGTGCGACAGAGATATGGTGATCATCTTGCAGACATTGGAGCAGTACAGGAGCTAAAGAAGTTTCTGGAAAGACTTGATCGACCGGATCTCGGCATGGAAAGCAAAGAAGGTTCCATTGGGATGAGCATTGTGCGGAGCACTCTCTGGAATTACTCGGACGCTAGTTTAAAAATTGCTAAAGAAATTGGAAAATGTGGGCTTTTGGGAAGATTTGTCAATGACTTGAAGCGGTATGGACCATCAGGAGTTAATGGAAATGAGGTATTGGCTATTGAAACTTGAAATAAATGAAAATGAGTCTCCCTTTATATCAACATGTCAAGCTTTGTGAAAAGGCGTTTCAATGGAAATAATTAGGGTTTAATAATGCTTACTTCCTTGTTTTTACCAGAGGGATTTAGTAAGCATATGTAATACATATTAGTGTAAACCTACTAATGGTCTATCGCCAATCCTGCGCTCTAATTTGCTGAGCTACTAGTGGTCTATTAGTGATAGACCACTAGCGAAAAAAAATAGCAGTTTTGAAAACAAAAGCAATGGCAAAAACAATTATCTAACGAAACGACAAAAACAATAATTTATTTGACCGATTAGTAGTTTTATACTAAAACAATTAGACCTCTCGCCCTCATGGTCTACGCATCATTAGAAAAAACCTACTAATGGTCTATCGCCAATCCTGCGCTCTAATTTGCTGAGCTACTAGTGGTCTATTAGTGATAGACCACTAGCGAAAAAAAATAGCAGTTTTGAAAACAAAAGCAATGGCAAAAACAATTATCTAACGAAACGACAAAAACAATAATTTATTTGACCGATTAGTAGTTTTATACTAAAACAATTAGACCTCTCGCCCTCATGGTCTACGCATCATTAGAAAAAACCTACTAATGGTCTATCGCCAATCCTGCGCTCTAATTTGCTGAGCTACTAGTGGTCTATTAGTGATAGACCACTAGCGAAAAGAAATAGCAGTTTTGAAAACAAAAGCAATGGCAAAAACAATTATCTAACGAAACGACAAAAACAATAATTTATTTTACCGATTAGTAGTTTTATACTAAAACAATTAGACCTCTCGCCCTCATGGTCTACGCATCATTAGAAAAAACCTACTAATGGTCTATCACCAATCGAGCCCTGTGATTGGCTGAGCTACTAGGGGTCTATTAGTGATAGACCTCTAGTAGCGAAAAGCGCCGGTTTTGAAAACCAAAAAATATATATTTAAAGCAAAATCCAAAACTTTTTGCATCCTTTTATTGGACCGATTAGTAGGTTTTTACTAAAACAATTAGACCATTCGGACTCGAGGACTAATTATTAAATAGCCCGTTCGGCCTTGGAATGTCCCGGTATGGCGTATACCATACAAAGATATTTACAGTTTTGGATGCTTTTTCAACAGAATCAAAAAAGAATGATCGATTCTGCCGTTAACATATTGCACAACTGTGCCAAGGCAACAGAGAATCGTCAGGTCTTTCGTGACATCAATGCCGTAGAGATTCTTGCTCCATTCTTGAAATGTGAAGACTCGGACATTGTGATATCAGCGCTGTTGGCAATGTCTTACATCATTGAAGACGACCAAAAGCATCTTCTTGATGCAGACACAAAGGTAAATGAGCCAGCATTGGAAAGCTTACCTGCTGTTAGCCTTCCTTCTTAACGACAGAATTCAGTTTTTCAGTTACTTATGACAGAATTAATTTCGTATGAATATGAATATAATTACATCAACCGGCAGGAATGTACAGCTATTTCAAAAAGGTTGGTGAAGGTTTTGTTGCATGTTGCTTGTTGCATGCTGCATGTTGCTCACCAAGCTTGAAATGTATTATATTCATATGTAAATAATGTCAGCACAGAAGAAAGTATGCTGGAAAAACCTGTCTGGCAGACAAAGTCTGGGAAAATTGCATATTGTTATGATATATATAGTTATGTTGTTGCTTCAATTCACTTCACCCATTCTGCAAATTTCGGGCTTGGGGTGCAACATGAAACACGCAACAAAACCTTGACCAACCTTTTTTGAAATAGCTGTATATGCGAATTTGTTTTTCTAGAAGGTGACTTTTCAAAGTATAGTAAAGTTGGGTGTTTTGCAACAACAACTTGTTGAGCATGCTTCCCGGCTCAAAATTATGAATGAGTATTTTCAATTCAAGTTAAGATTTTAAATGTCATAGTAGATGCACTGCCGGATCTGATACTCTATAAGAGGAGTTTCAGAGCAACCGTGTTGTCTAGCAAACAAAACAAGCGCCTAGTAAATGTTTTAGAAATGTAGCCTTTCTTCTTGCAAAACCTTTCCATTAGTCCAGCTCTACAGTATAGCCCCCATTAGCTTCCGTTATGTGCTCATATTTACATTTTAAAACCATCAAAGGAATAATCTAATAAAGAATCTATATTCCTTGCAGACAATCTCACAGATACGGGGGATGCTAGTCAACGCAGCAAATAGTCCAGGACTGAGAGGAGCATCAGGAAGCTGTACTTGGTCAGCCTTAGAGATCGTCTCTGGGATTGCTAACATCGCAGTCAACGAGAAAAACCGCACGAACTTGATTGATACAGGTGTCATTCCTCCGCTTTTTGAAGTGCTCAACAAAGGTGGACCGATGGACAAAGAATGCTCAGCTAATGCATTGTGGGTACTTGCAAATTCTGAACAGGGTAAAAAGAAGATACGTGAGCATCCTGGTGCCATGACAATGCTGAATGAATTGAGTAAGAACTCCAATAAAAGCATCGCAGCCGCGGCTGAAAGAGTTTTACTGAGAATAAAGCAACAACCAATGCAACAAGGTAAGACTATTGGCTCACATCCCGAGTTTTCTGTAACTCGTGTATAGAGGATTTTCAATGCAGCCATCTTGTGTGCAAGAGCAATACAATAAAATCATTGAAATTCTTCCAACAATGCTTAACTATTAAAACAGTTACTACAAGTTGATGGGCTGTTTTCTATTATCGTCTTGTTAAAAAGGAGCACCAGTAAGGGCGATGCCAAGGAAGAACTGTGCTTACAAGGAAAGCTGTAGATCATTCATAGCAGCACTCGATCTTCACGGTAATGTATTATTACATGAAGGTAGGGCGGGACTCTGCTGATGGAGCAAGTATTTTGTTTAAATTGTACAGTGGACAGGTGGATTCGTGGGGTGGTAGTAGTGGTGGTGGTGGTGGTGGTGGGTGGGGGTAGGGTGGGTAAGCTCAAGGAATTGAACATGCTTACAAATGTTTATATATATTTTGAAATTTATATATATTATGAGATTCACTGTTTTCTTACGTCCCGCCATGTTTTTTGTTTTGGTTCATTCAGTTGCAATAAACACGAGGAGAACTCAGAACCCTCCGTTCTTTATATTATGTCTTCAGTTAATACCACTACTACCAGAATCTCTCTTTTGTTGGCCTAGTTCATTATTAAAATTATCTTGCGACTACCACTTTTGAATACGGGTATGGATAAAAAAAAAAAGAATGGTGGACTCCATAAACGGTTAGGAGACAGTCAAGAGTCATTAATATACGATTTACACAGACATTTACTGCTCCGAGACATTTAATTTTACGCATCATTTAAATTACAGATGTTTTATTTGACCACAAGTACGACAAATGCTACTGCACGGAATGTCACGCATCACGCAACGAGAAACTGTACTACACGCAGGGCAGCCCAGCAAAGGATTATGCCTTACCGATAGGATGGGCTCGATTTGCTCTCAGGTAAATAGAATTGCCATATCTTATTGAGTATTAGCTCGTTATTTACTTATAACACCCAAAATAACATGGATGTAACTTTTTCAATTTAAAAGCAAAGTATATTCATTTGTTAAATTTTGTTCTTTATTTTTACGTATACAGGATGGAAAGAACGGCTCTACTCAACAATTGTAACAGAGATTGGCACGTTGCTTACCATGGTACTTCTCCAGACAGTGTGAAGCCTATCCTTAAAGATGGAAAACTTCTTATGCCAGGTGGGGTAGACTGTCATATTATGCAGGGCAGTAATCACGTGCTACAATACGTAAAGTTGTCTGTGGTCTGGTTGCAATTATAGGGGGAGGGGGGGTTCACGACTGCCATGTTGATGAGTAGGAACAATGCAATATTGTGCATGAAAAGCGATTGTATATTTTCCCAAGGAGAAAGATACCAATGTTTAGGCTGCCGTAAAACCACTCTATCTATCACGCATACACAGCAAGTTTCCTTATTCTCTCTTGTCTGAATGTTCATTGATTCGTCCATTTTTCGTTTGTTTGTTCGTTCGTTCTCTCTGTTAAAATGCTCATCGCTTTTCCGGCTACAATTCTTCCATGACGATGACCGTCATGGTTAAAGTTAATTCTGCATTCACTCAACATTACAAGGTGACGAGACTCTGGAAGGAAGGAAATTGTCTGAGGTAGATGGCCACTATACCGATGACAACAAGCCTGAAGGATTCAACACTAAGCAGATCTTCGTATCACCAAGTATTCGATACTCTGGGCTGGAAGTCTACGCTAAGTCCAAAAAGTAAGTCCTTTACAAGTAAATCATCAAGTAACATGTTTTCTGAATTTCAAAATGGGGTTTAGTTTTTATATTAAATGACAAGGGAAATGCCCATTGGGGGATTCAGAATAACCCTTAAAAAATGGGGGTGCTCAGCCCCCCTCCCCCTCCCCCACACACATCTCAAATGGGGGTGCAACACCTTGTCGAACACTTTGCTCTTGTGTGTTACTCTGATATTTTGATTTTCTCTTTCGTTAATTCCGATGCCAAATGTCAGGGACTTTCCAAACGAAATATAGTGTATATAACTTATGCAGAGGAATGGATTCACTAATACTATATTTGATCTTAAAACACAAAATTCTTAGAGTCCCAAACCCACTTTTAGCCTTGCAACATGGCTGCAGTTTCGAATAATGTTCACATGGGGGGAGGGGGATCTGCATGATAAGTGTGCATGTATCGCGCGCTTCCGCTTAATCTTTTTCACAATGAGTATCAATGCATGTAGGTATATGTAGAAATAATAAACAATTTTAACTATCAAAAAATAATTGCAAATGATAATAAAAATAAAAATATTAAAACAAGCATCTTATTCATATAATAAAAGTAAGATATTGGCTGTTAAAGATCAACATTAATCCACCTGCATAATTTATCTTGAAATATAAGTAAGTAATGAGCTTTGCATTTGAGTTTATAATAATGCATGCATCCTAGCTACAAGTGTGCAAGTCCTAAATGTGTTATAAGTAGATGGTAGATTGATGTAAAATGATTTTATGCACTAGCACGATGCAATAGTTATATCATTAATATAATACACATTTGTTTAATGAGAAACGAATCATCAACATCACCAGCCACCGTAAATGCATCGTAAATGTGCCAACATGCATGTTATAAGCAGATGGGGACAAAAACCCGGAGACTAAAATTGACGTCGTAAGATTCCTACGTTCTATTGTCGTTTACAAAGGATTTGCGCGTTACATAAACGAATCTAAAGGCTTGTGCGGACCATTTTTTATTGCACCAGGTTCGAGGATCCACAAACAAAGAAGACGTACAAAGCAAAGGTTGCTTTTCAGTTGTGGATCAAACCTGACAGCTACAAAGTTGGTAAACAGACTGTCGGTGCAGAAAAGGAGATCGATCCGAAATTCAGCAACCAGGAGATCGAATGGGCAACAGCACGAAGGAATGCCATTCATCTTTATGGGGTTCTTGTACGTCTTGAAGAATAAAGAGAAACATTCCTCTTCGACAGTAGATCATGAAGGACAAGCCTATTCAAAGTATAGCTATCAGCTCTCGCATACTGATCAGTGTATTACTACAAAATGATAGTGAAAACATAGTTGTGTCAGTCTAAGGAATTTTCCTAGTATTGCTAGTATTAATCATGTACTCTGCAGAGGATTGCACGAGAGAGAACATTAATGCATCCGTCAATGAAATAGTTTACTCAAACCAGCTCAGTTCGATTAGTATACCCTAAACGCAATTTATTCTACATTGATAGCTCTGCAGGGAAATACCAGAGAAAACTACACTAATCTTCATTAGATGGAACCTGAAGGCATTGTGATTGGTTGAGTCACGGGAAGGTGATTGTTAATAGCCAAAATCGTACCAACGGTGAATCTACAGGGGAGGTTCTTTTGATGCCTGTCCATCCCCTCTTGCCCAGGAATATGTACCCCTCCCCCCCTAGGAAATTTTGTTTCAAGGGTGAATCCCCTATCCGCAATACCCAGGTGTGCACTTAGTACCATGACTATACATTTCCTAGGTTTTTAAAGAGAGGGCACAAGGAACCCAATCTCTGAACAGTTGGAATGCATTGTATTCATTCTAAATTTTGATTGGTTCTCGCTATTTGGGTTGCCGCGGTTATAGTATTCGCACAAGTAATCTTTAAGAAATGGCTTTATCCAATGCACTTTTTTCTGATTTTTTTTTCACCATATAGATGAGCACAATTTTATGCACAAGCGCTTACTCGATTTTTCAGCCCATTTCCTATTTGACTCGTTTATATGGCTTAAAATGCAAAATAATATTAAGCATCGGGCTCAAGACCGGCTATTTAATTGTTTGCTTCCTTTAGTATAGATTTTAGTGGACAAAATATATTCAAAATAGTTGTGGGAATCTTCCGAGCGTTGACAATTTTTTGGTAATATAAATACCATGGTTCAAGAGTACCTCTGCTTCTTTGAACATGACACTCCCATCTTTAGCAAGAGAATGAATAAAGAGGCGTTTCATCTACATGAGTAAATGGATAGAGGGGGTGCGAACCCTACTTGGGCGTTTTTGTAAGGATTGACGTGACAGTGAAATGTTGATTTGTTCAGTAACAGGAGTCAATTATTCACGAACGCACCCCCTCCCACCCCGCTCTGAAAGCACGCTACTGGCCTGGAATAGTAGAATTTATAGATAAATGGGTGGCCATTGGTAGATATATGAATGATGAATGAATGAACAGTTTGGGCGAATAGGATAGCTGACAGAATAAATGTGGATCGACGAACGATATTGTAACGACTCATCCCTTTTATTGTAGCGTTACGAGATAATGAGATTGAAATTGTGTGACACCAGATTGTTTAGTCTAAGTGCACCGAATTATGCAAAGATATTCTTTCAGTTATTGTGACGTTTCCGCTTGACATTTCAAGTAGCAGTATGGACTCCCTGTGTAATCGTTGTTTCAACAAGCTGGCACCGAAAGCGAAACTTACATAGTGCTTACCAAAGTAACAGCGAAACTTTCCTAGTAATGAACTAAAGAAGTCCAGGAGAGGCTTTCGAACAACTCTATCGTATTTCCGGGTTTGCGTTCCGCTTGACCAAATTTATTCCAAGAAATTATATCATTTCAGCAGTTTTTTCAGCTTCACATTTCAAGTGCCTGTTGGACTCCCTGTGTACGTTGTTTTCAGACAACTGGTCCACAAGGTGGCGGCGAAAGCGAAAGCTACATCAGAAGCTACGAAAACTAAGAGCTTACTAAACTACAAGTAAAGATTTTCTAGTGAATGAACTAGAGAAGCTCAGGAGAAGAAGGAGAAAGGACTGGAGTAGGTAAGCCTGTTTTAAACATTTCCTAGTTTGCGTTCGCGACACAGGCAGTTTTTGCACGTAGATTATAAACCATAAATATTCGACTTTTCACTGCTACTTATTCAATTAATGTTGAAACATTTTTCATATTTTTTAAAGCATTCCAGGCATATAGTATTGTTTCTGCTCAATAGCTATTTAAGGATTATTTTTTGAAATTAATAATTTGATTTTTAAGGATTTCGATATGCAGGAGTTATTTCTTGGAAGTTGGACCTTTTCGTGGAAATTTGGTTCGTTTCCACGTAATTATTTTAGTCTATACTTGTCTTCCTTCTAGCTGCTATTACACTTTGGAAATCAAAAGAAACTTAGCTGTGTCTGGTATTGTCTAATGTCAAATCTTTTTGGGTGAAAAGTTTTATAAGCTTCGATCAAAGCCACTGAAGATCAATGAAGCATTTTAATTTTCCAAACCGTTTTCTATCGCGCGATCGCATGTAAACACAGTAAATCATGTCTTCTCATCCTCTTATAACGGTATGGAGGTCTGTAACAAATCATGCAAAAAAGTGTAGAAACATTAGGTGTATAAACATTGATAAACATAAACATTGTGAAACAGTCAATCGATTTCCTTTAGTGGTATTATACTGTATGATATGGATGGTTGGGTGTAGTTGGATGGATGCGCCGATCAAAATGCATATTAATATTGGCGCAATATAAGTCAATTAATATTAATATTAAATATTATTATGGAAGGGATAGGGATGCATTCACGATTATCTGATTAATGAGGGATTATGTTTCTTTGTAATTTTGCTTGTCAGTCGTAACCGATTCAAGATGGGAGCAGAGCAGTCTTTATTAGAAGGACGTAGACGAGGTCATCCTCCAGGGTTGGCTGACGTTCTTTTCACTCGTGCAATGTTGGAAGCCCTTCAAGAAGCTGCCAATGAGTCGGACGGTTCATCAGAAATGTACGAACACGCTTGGGATCCAAGGGATTGTTCACCACCCTTTATAGTTCTGCCTGACAGATTGACGGCAAGAAGGCGACCTTCAATCCTCACTACAGACTGTATACGAGGTAATATCATAAAGTAAAGCAGCTCTTGAGCCATTCGTTTTTAATAGAATCGAGTTTTTAATAGACTGTTGGTGAGTCTCTGAAGGCAAGAGAATATGAAGTTCATATGAAGTTCATATTCTCATACTCTCTTGCTGAAGGACACTAGGAGGGACTTTGAGAAATTTTATCTAAGGCGAAAAAAACTTGATTTTTATTAATTTTGGGTCCTCATTTTTTTCAGGCAAAAAAGGGTATCGAGGTGGACGACACGTCTGGGAGATTAAGTGGGAAAGCGAAGAAAGAGGAACATTTGCCATTGTTGGAGTAGCCACACCCAAAGCCCCTTTACAGTCTATAGGTTATGAACCCCTTATTGGCAGTAACAGCGAGTCTTGGGGGTGGGATATTGTCAATAAGACGCTATGGCATTGTGGAAAAAGGGGCAGTTATCCGGCAGTTGGAACAGGATTCCAAGTTCCTGATACATTTTTCGTGATCTTGGATATGGAAGACAGAACATTGAGGTAAAATAAAATGTATGGAATGTGTTCTTGAACAAAAATAGTGAATATCATAGGCGGCGGACGAGGGGGGAGGGGGCATAGGGTGCTAGCCCCCAGTTTAAATTTAGGGGGCGGAGCCCCTCCCCCTAACTTTCTTAAGGCAAAGTTTTATTTGCGTCTTCGTTTTTAGCGGTTTTTTGGGCGATTCTGGTGTTGGTTGTTTTATTGTGTTTTTTTTTGCTTCGGCGACTTTGGATTTTTTCTTTCTTTCTTTTTTTTTTTTGCTTCGGCGTAATTTTGGCCTTTTCAGCCCCGCACTTTTCAGTTCCTTGTGTGCCACTTGTTCTCAGCACTGTCTGAGTAGTAAAATGATGGGGGAAATCGGAGTCCTCGCGCACAGCGACTGATTGAAAAATGGTTAGAAGTTGCGAAGGCTACAGAAACAAGAAAATACTCCAACAGACTGAATTTGCAAAGGGTTTTTCAATTATGACTCTGGACTTTTAATATATAAACAAACAAACAAAGAAAAATAAATAAAATGATAGATAAATAATAAATGGATGGATGAATATATAAATGGGACTATGTATTTCACAGAGTGGCTCTTCTTCAATTGGATTCCAATTGGAATTTAGAAGTTGATTTTTGCGGAGGGAGGAAAAACCGGAGAACCAGGAGAAAAACCATCGAAGCACAGGAGAAAACCAACAAGCAACTCTACTCACATACAACACCGAGCCCACAGTTATAATTCCTAACTGTTTTGTCTTACAGTTTTTCAACGAGTGATGTACACTTGGGTGTGGCAATTACTGATCTACCAAAACAGTTGGATCGTCCAATGTGCCCTGTTGTGAACGCCATCTTTGGCAACTGTGATATCCGTATGAGATACATGGGGAGGGGTGGTAAGTATAACATACTGCATGTGATATCTTGAAATAGGTGGTAGTGATTAACATGCAGATACATGCAAATGGTTTCCTACTTGGGACTTCTATTTCAAACCTCCATTACAAGGATTGATCAGAATGGGTAAGAACGTTGGCAACCATTTGCTACTCTTGTGTTTTGTGTATCCTAACGGTGCGCTGTTCTGTTTCAATTTTTACATAAATGATATCATAAAATGCTGACAGTAATTTGGGTCTTGAGGTCGAACGTTTCATTTTTTCCCTGTATTTACAGAATCTATCATTTCAAACCTCCGACAACCTATAACATTCCGTCGTGAAATGTCGGAGGCTCCACCTCAAACTCCAAAAAAGGAGAGCGAGGCCTCCAGACGAAAATCAACCGGATCACCAGGAAAGGACTTGGATAGCTCTGTAGTGGAAGCGTCTAAATGTTACCAATTTGCGCGTCAAAAACACGGCGAAAATGTTGCAGTTATGTATGCAGGGAGAAAGGCCAAACGAGTGGAGTAAGTGGTTGTAATTTCTTGCTTTATATAGAAGTACCGTTCTATGATCCAAGCCCCTCCTTACAGTTTTGGCTAGATCCGCCCCTGTTGAAGCTAATTCAAGGTCCATTAATTCATTATAGCCCCATTGGTTCTTACTGTGATGGTGTTGTTATCACTTCTGAGCCATTAAAAGAAAACGAACTCTTTGAAGTTCGTTTGGACAGCAAGGTAGACAGATGGAATGGCAGCCTAGATATTGGTGCTACAACAAATAGTAGTAGCTCCTTCACCACTTTTCCAAAAATCATGGTTGATTGCACTCAAGGAAGCACCTTCATGTGGGCAGGGGATCAAATGGTTTTTAATAAGAATTTGAAAAGAACAGTTAAAGAGGACACGGGCAATTTGACGGTGAGTTTTTTTTACGTTAAGAGGCATCTTGATGAATATAGACGACCCCGGCCCTGCAGGACTTTCCCAGCTCAAATCTGACATGAATTTCAATTCATCCTTTTTAATTTTCTTCCAAATTGAACTGCTCTCGGAAATGCTGCCAGGGGTCTATATGTGGTCAGCTCAGTTGTCGTGGGTTCATACAAAAGAGTGGTATTCCATGCCAGAGTCACCGCTAGCCATGCTAGACAGTGCCGTCTATACTGACTTTCACGCCTTCACATAGTATCAAATGATGGTTATCAATTAGGATGTAAATAAGGTACAATTTTGACGTTCATGTCTTCTTTTAAAGACAGGAGATCGAATTGGTGTGATGCGCAAATCAGACAACAGCTTGCACTTTTACTTGAATGGCAAAGACATTGGAAACTGCTTCAAAACAATTCCTGATGTTCTGTACGGAGTTGTGGATATCTATGGGCAGGCAGAACAAGTGACTATCACAGGTATCGTATCACTTCTGTAAACAATTTTGTTATAAAATATAATATCAACGAGAAAAGTGGATATGGAATCAGGGTTCAAAGTAAAGCAAAAATCTTCTTCAGGACAGTACTAGTTACAAAATACGGAATCACCGAAGAAAAAACTTTCGTCAAAGTTGTGTAGTTAATAATCTTCACCAGACCTTGTTGTTCTTGTCTTTAATGATGAGATTGTCGTGAAAAACAGCCTTTTAGCATTCTTACCTGAATGCAGATTCATTTTTTTCTTTTGTGCCGCTGAAAAAATAGGAGGAACCGCAGAAACCCAGTCTAGCAATGATGAGAAGTCAGGCGAGCAAGATCAAATTATTGTGATGGTCCAAATGAAAAAAGTCATCGAACTCATGAAAATGCCATTGAATCCCGGTTTGATAAATAAAATGCTAGCTAACGGTCTCCTTGAGCCATTCAAAGATCAGAAACGGACAGTGCGACAGAGATATGGTGATCATCTTGCAGACATTGGAGCAGTACAGGAGCTAAAAACGTTTCTGGGAAGACTTGATCGACCGGATCTTGGCATGGAAAACAAAGAAGGTTGGATTGGAATGAATATTGTTCGCAACATTCTCTTGAATTACTCGGACTCTAGTTTGAAATTTGCCAAAGAAATTGGAAAATGTGGGCTTTTGGGAAGATTTGTCAATGACCTTCAACGCATTGGACCATCACCTTCTGGAGATGAGGTATAAACCAAATTGAGGCCGAAGGGTATACTCGGTAAACAGTTTTAGAATGTGGCTCATTACGCATGCGTATTACACTTTTGCAGCTTTCGAACATTGATCGAAGTTACCGAACAAAGCAAGGTGACTTGCACTGACAATGTTTATGTTGTTCTTAGAGTACTTAGCTTCGATGACTTGTTTAATTGTCTATTTATTTCAACGTTGCATATTCTGCTTTCACTATATACTGACGATGGTAGGGGCTCTGCCTAAACATGTATAATAGAAAGCCTTAAAATTGCCGTGTTATTCATTAATATTTTGATTAAGCTTCTTCTAGCAAGACCCACTGAGAATGGAATGACGAAAGACCCCCCTCCCCGTGTTAGGTGATATGGCAAAAGCTTACAAACAGATATTTACAGTTTTTCCCTTTCTCAACAGAAACAAAAAATAATCCTTGATTCTGCCGTCAGCATATTGCACAACTGTGCCAGGGCAACAGAGAATCGTCAGGTCTTTCGTGACATCAATGCCGTAGCGATTCTTGCTCCCTTCCTAAAAAGTGAAGACCCTGTCCTTGTAATATCAGCGCTGTTGACAATGTCTTACATCACTGAAGACGACCAAAAGCATCTTCTTGATGCAGACACAAAGGTAAATGTTAATATTGAACTCCTATTAAATGATAGACCCAAGCCGATTGTCACTGGATGGATAGTGTTCTAGAGCGCTGAGACTGGTTGGACGTTTTTTCGTCAACTCAAAAGCTTTTGCTTTTTGCTTTACTGCTCGATCTGACTTGAGTATCATACAAGCTAACATAGTTAAATAATAAAACAGATATAAAAGGAATGAATATTTCTTACAGACAATCTCACAGTTACGGGAGATGTTAGTCAACGCCGCAAATAGTTCTGGTCTGACAGGCATGTTTGGCACCTATTCTTGGTCAGCCTTTGAAATCGTCTCCGGGATTGTCAACATCGCAGTCAACGAGAAAAACCGTGCGACATTGATTGACAAAGATGTCATTCCACCGCTTTTTGAAGTGCTCAAGAAAGGTGGACCGATGGACAAAGAATGCTCAGCTAATGCATTGTGGGTACTTGCAAATGCTGAACAGGGTAAAAAGAAGATACGTGAGCATCCTGGTGCCATGGCAATGCTGAATGAATTGATTAAGAACTCCAATAAAAGCATCGCAGCCGCGGCTGAAAGAGTTTTACTGAGAATAAAGCAACAGCCAATGCAACAAGGTAAGACTATTGACTCACATCCCGAGCTTTCTGTAATTCATGTATAGAGGATTTCTATGGCATCCATCTTATGCGCAAGAGCAATGCAATGTTTTTGTATGACAAGAAATGTTATTTTCCAAAAGAAGAAACAAATTGTATTACCATACAACTACTACAATCTATTATTTCACCCTGCAGCATGATGGCCGTAAATCCACTCTATAAGCTATGAGCTGCATGCGTGGATCGCTAATAAATATATGCATGACAACTATAAGCTCTTTTAATAAAATTCTTCCAACAATGTTTAACTACTAAAACAGTTATTTAAAGTTGATGGCTGTTTTCTATTATCGTCTTGTTTAAAAGGAGCACCAGTAAGAGGGATGCCAAGGAAGAACTGTGCTTACAAGGAAAGTTGTAGATCATTCATTGCAGCACTCAAACTTAACGGTAAGGCATTATTACATGAAGGTAGGGCGGGACTCTGCTGATGGAGCAAGTATTTTGTTTAAAATGTCCAGGGGACAGGTGGATTCTTGGGGTGGTAGTAGTGGTGGTGGTGGTGATGGTGGGTGGGGGGTAGGGTGGGTAAGCTCAAGGAATTGAACATGCTTACAAACGGTACCATGAAACATTTATATATATTATGAGATTCAATGTTTTCTTACGTCCCACCATGTTTTTTGTTTTGGTTCATTCAGTTGCATCAAACATGAGGAGAACTCAGAACCCTCCGTTCTTTATATTATGTCTTCAGTTAATACCATCACTACCAGAATCTCTCTTTTGTTGGCCTAATTCATTATTAAAATTATCTTGTGACTACCACTTTTGAATACGGTTATTGATAAAAAAAGAAGAATGGTATAGACTCCATAAACGGTTAGGAGACAGTCAAGAGTCATTAATATACGATTTACACAGATTTACTGCTCCGTGACATTTAATTTTACGCATGATTTATGTTACAGATGTTTTATTTGACCACAAGTACGACAAATGCTATTGCACGGAATGTCACGCATCACGCAACGAGAAACTGTACTACACACAAGGCAAACCAGCAAAGGATTATGCCTTACCGATAGGATGGGCTCGATTTGCTCTCAGGTAAATAGAATTGCCATATCTTTTTGAGTATTAGCTCGTTATTTACTTATAACACCCAAAATAACATGGATGTAACTTGTTCTATTTAAAAGCAAAGTTTATTCATTTGTTAAATTTTGCTCTATATTTTTACGTACAGCATGGAAAGAACGGCTCTACTCAACAATTGTAACAGAGATTGGCACGTCGCTTACCATGGTACTTCTCCAGACAGTGTGAAGCCGATACTTGAAGATGGAAAACTTCTTATGCCAGGTAGGATCAGATTGAGCGCCAATCTTATCCAGGGCAGTAATCACGTGGTGTAGTCGATGAAGTTCCGATAACAAAATACGTGCTCCAATACGTAAAGTTGTCTGTGGTTTGGTTGCAATTATGGGAAGGGGGGGAGGGGGGGGGGGGGGTTGACTAGTGTCATGTTGAAGGGTAGGAACAATGCAATATTGTGCATGAAAAGAGGTTGTATTTTCCCAAGGAGAAAGATACCAATGTTTAGGCTGCCGTAAAACATCTCTATCTATCTAGTATACACTGCAAATTTCCATACTCTCTCTTGTCTGAATGTTCCTTGATTCATCCATTTTTCGTTCGTTTGTTTGATCGTTTGTCCATTCATTATTTCTTCATTCTCTTTTTTTTTATTTCTGTTTAAGTTCTGACCATTTTCTACCATTCTTCCATAACAATTGCCACTATGGTCGTCATCGTTAAAGTTAACTTGCATTCATTTAACATTACCAGGTGACGAGACTCTGGGAGGAAAGAGATTGTCTGAGGTAGATGGCCACTTTACCGACGACAACAAGCCTGAAGGATTCAACACTAAACAGATCTTTGTATCACCAAGTATTCGATACTCTGGGCTGGAAGTCTACGCTAAGTCCAAAACGTAAGTCCTTTACAAGTAAATCATCAAGTAAAATGCTTTCTAAATTCCTAAATGGGGTTTAGTTTTTATATCAAATGGCAAAGGAAATGACAATGGGGGGATTCAGAATAACCCTTAAAAAATGGGGGTGCTCAGCCCCCCTCCCCCCCCCCCCCCCACCCCCAGGGACTTTCAAAAAGAAATATAGTGTTATAACTTCTGCAGAGGATTCCCAAACCCATTTTTAGCCTTGCAAACATGGCTGCAGTTTCGGGATCTGTATGATTAGTGTGAATGTATCGCTTCCGCTTAATCTGTTTCACAATGAGTATCAATGCATGTAAGTATATGTAAAAAAACAATAATTAACTATCAAAAAATAATTGCAAATAAAAATATAAATATAGATATTAAGACAAGCATCTTATTCATATAATAAAAGTAAGATAATGGCTGTTAAAGATCAACATTTATCCACCTGCATGATTTATCTTGAAATATAACTAAGTAATGAGCTTTGCAGTTGAGTTTATAATAATAATGCATCCTACAAGTGTGCAAGTAGATGATAGATTTATGTAAACATAGTTTATGCACTAGCACGATGCAATAGTTATATCATTAATATAATACACATTTTTTGTAATGAGAAACGAATCATCAACATCACCAACCACCGTAAATGCATCGTAAATGTGCCAACATGCATGTTATAAGCAGATGGGGACAAAAACCCGGAGACTAAAATTGACGTCGTAAGAGCCCTATGTTCTATTGTCGTTTACAAAGGATTCGCGTGTTACATAAACGAATCTAAAGGCTTTTGCGGACCATTTTTAATGTGCCAGGTTCGAGGATCCACAAACAAAGAAAACGTACAAAGCAAAGGTTGCTTTTCAGTTGTGGATCAAACCTGACAGCTACAAGGTTGGTCAAGAGACCGTCGGTGCCGAAAAGGAGATCGATCCGAAATTCAGCAACCAGGAGATCGAATGGTCAACAGCACGAAGGAATGCCATTCATCTTTATGGGGTTCTTGTACGTCTTGAAGAATAAAGAGAAACATTCCTCTTCCACAGTAGATCATGACGGACAAGCCTATTCAAAGTATAGCTATCAGCTCTCGCATACTGATCAGTGTATTACTACAAAATGATAGTGAAAACATAGTTGTGTCAGTCTAAGGAATTTTCCTAGTATTGCTAGTATTAATCATGTACTCTGCAGAGGATTGCACGAGGGAGAACATTAATGCATCCGTCATTGAAATAGTTCACTCAAAAAAACTCAGTTGGTTTAGTATATCCTAAACGAAATTTATTCTACATTGATAGCTAGGGAAATACCAGAGAAAACTATACTAATCTTCATTAGATTGAACCTGAAGGCATTGTGATTGGTTGAGTCACGGGAAGGTGATTGTTAATAGCCAAAATCGTGCGAACGGTGAATCTACAGGGGAGGTTCTTTTGATGCCTGCCCATCCCCTTTTGCCCAGGAATGTGTAGAAAATGCATAAAATGATTGCATCCCGGCAGAACACTTAAATTCTAAATCTTAAATTTTATTTTTGAAGTATATATACCCCCCTAGGAAATTTTGTTTCAAGGCCCAGCCTCCCATCCCCAATACCTAGATGTGCATTTAGTACCATGACTATACATTTCCTAGGTTTTTAAAGAGAGGGCACAAGGAACCCAATCTCTGAACAGTTGGAAGGCATTGTTTTCATTCTAAATTTTGATTGGTTCTCGCTATCTGGGTGACCACAGTTATAGTAGTGGCACTGTCATCTTTAAGAAATGAGTTTATGCTGCACTTTTTTCTAACTTTTTTACCAAGTAGATGAGCACAATTTTATGCACAAGCGCTGACTCAATTTGTTTAGCCCATTCCCCATTTGACTCGTTTACATGGCTTAAAATGGAAAAGAATTTCAGGCTCAAGCTTAAGACCGGCTATTTAATTGTTTGCTTCCTTTAGATTTTAGCGGACAAAATATATTCAAAGGATTGATGTGAAATAGTGAAATGCTGATTTGCTCAGTAACAGAAGTCAATTATTTACGAACGCACCCCCCCCCCCCCCCCTTACCGCTCTGAAAGCACGCTACGGGCCTGGGATAGTAGACGTTATAGTTGAATGGGTGGCCATGGGTAGATATATGAATGAATAAACGGTTCGGGCGAAGAATAAATGTGGACCGACGAACGATATTGTAACGACCCATCCCCTTTCTTGTAGTGTTACGAGGCAATGAAATTGAAATTGTGTGACACAAGATGGATTAGCCTAAGTACACAGAATTTATTCCAAGAAAGTATATTATCATTCAAATTATTTTTTCCGTCATTTTGATTGGCCGAGAGAACTGCAAATAACTGCCTACAAATAACGGTCTGCTCATGCGCATTACGGTGCAGAGCCATCTTACTGCAAATAACGGTTTGCTCATGCGCAGTAACGTTGCATTTGACAATGGATCGCTTCCCTGAACAAATGAGCTGACTTCTTTGTTATTGTTTGACTCACACTGCCCCTCAAAGATTAGAAAAAAATAATTTGAATGATAAGACAATTATTGAACTCGGTTATCGCAAAATATCGAGATTTGTTAGTGTCTTGCTAGCAATTATTTGCCTCTGCCTTCGGCATCGGCAAATAATTTCTTGCTCGCCACTAACAAATCACGATATTTTGCTCAACCTCGTCCAATAATTGCTTATTATTTTGGCAGTTTTTTCCGATTAATATTTCAAGTGCCAGTTTGGGCTCCCTGTGTACGTTGTTTCCAGACAACTGGTCCACAAGGTGGCGGCGAAAGCGAAAGCTACACCAGAAGCTACGAAAACTAAGAGCTTACTAAACTACAAGCAAAACTGTTCTAGTTAATAAACTAGAGAAGTTCAGGAGAAGTTTTTAAAAGCCCCTATCGTATTAAAAACAGAATTAAAGAGAAACGACTAGAATAGGTAAGCCTGTTTTGATCATTATTGATATTTTTAAGAAACAGCTTAAGACGTACTTATTTAGGTTAGCTTATTTTAATTAAGTATAGATTTTACTAGAGAAAGTGATATAAATATAGTATATTTTTTAGCATAATAGGTTTTAGTTCGATTATATTTTTGTAATTCAGCGCTTTGAGCACCAGGAAAGGCGCTTTATAAATAATAAAGTTATAAGTTATTATCATTATCGGGTTTGCGTTCGCGGCACAGTTTTTTTACAGGTGGATTATAAACCATAAATATTCGACTTTTCGCTGATACTTATCCAATTAATTTTGAAAAAAATCATATTTTCGGCATCCCAGGCATATAGTAGTGTTTCTGCTCAATAGTTATCTAAGGATTATTTTTGTAAATTATTAATTTGATTTTTAAGGATTTAGATATGCAAGAGAGATTTCTTGGAAGTTAGACCTTTTCGTGGAAATTTGGTTTGTTTACACGTACTTATTTTTGTCTATACTTCTCTTCCTTTTTGCTGCTATTACAGCTTGCAAATTAAACGAAACTTATTTGTGTCTGGTATTGCCTAGTGTCAAGCTTTTTGGCTGAAATGTTTTATAAGCTTCGATAAAAGCCGCTGAAGATCAATGAGGCATTTTAATTTTCCAAACCGTTTTCTATTATGCGATCGCATGTAAACACAGTAAATCATGTCTTCTCATCAAATATCAAAGACTGATTTGCTCTCCCTATAATGGACTGACTATACGGGGATGCTCCGCCCAAAGGGGGTACTTTTTTTTAGGCCGCACGTATAGAAAAGGGGTGGAAATTTGTGAGTTTTGGTATACAATTGGAGGGGGGTGGGGGGTTTCTTTAAAGGTATATGAAAGGGGTACCTTTTCAGGCAAAAAGTTATAAAAAAAGGGGTACCTTTTCGCTGAAATTTGGTATAGAAAAGGGTAAGGGGTCGAGAGTCCGGACGGAGTATCCCCGTATGTAACGACCCGAAGTACCCCCCCCCCCCCCGGGTTTGCAGATATCTGAAATCAATTTAAGCGTGGAAGAAGTTACAGAGTGTCTGAATAATCTCGACACCTCGAAGGCGTGCGGTCCTGGCGGGATTCCTTATCGTCTTTTGTTGTAGTGTTAAGAGCCCGGGGGTGGGGTTACGAGACAATGAAATTGAAAATGTGTGACACAAGATGGATTAGCCTAAGTACATAGAATTTATTCCAAGAAATTATATTACGGCAGTTTTTCCCCGTTTAACATTTCAAGTGTCAGTTTGGACTCCATGTGTACGTTGTTTCCAGACAACTGGTCCACAAGGTGGCGGCGAAAGCAAAAGCTACATCAGAAGCTACGAAAACTAAGTGTTTACTAAACTACAAGCAAAACTGTTCTAGTTAATAAACTAGAGAAGCTCAGGAGAAGTTTTTTAAAGCCCCTATCGTATTAAAAACAGAATTAAATAGAAACGACTGGAATAGGTAAGCCTGTTTAGATCATTATCGGGTTTGCGTTCGCGACACAGTTTTTATACGTAGATTATAAACCATAAATATTCTAAACTAATGATAAAGTTAGATAAACTAATGATAAAGTTAGGATCGCAGTTAGGATCGCAGTTAGGATCCTCCATCGGGATCACAATAAGAATCGCAATTTGGATAACTTCATAATAACTTTAAGCCTTTTGTGCAAGTTTATTTTGGATTTCAAAGCCGACGATTAGGACTTGGCAGGATTTCAAATTCCACGCAGGTACCTTGGCGTCTTACTTTCTTATTCCTGCTTCATCAAATGTGATTAAGAACACCTAGTGTCTAAGCCTTTAAAGGGGGACTAGTACGAAAATCGCTCAAAATTTAATTCGGCTGAAACTTTCTTGGAATAATCTCTAAGGGTCTAGTAAACACTGGTTAAAGTTTTTTCTTGATATTCCGAAGGGAAGTATTATATTTTTACGAGTCTTTAACGGAGTCAGTGACGTCATTTACTCAACACTAAACACCGCTCCATACATTTCTTTGTAAATAACTTCTTGATTTATTTTATTTCTATGAAGCCCAAAGGTCGACTGACAGACTTTACTGACATTTATTGTGACTACAATTGATTTTTAAGTCTCTTTTTTTCAGTATTGAGTATGAAACGAGCGAATATTTTGATCACAAAATAAAGGGAAATGTATGGAGCGATGTATGGTGTTGAGTAAATGACGTCACAGACTCCGTTAAAGATTTGTAAAAATATAATACTTCCCTTCGGAATATCAAGAAAAAACTTTAACCAGTTTTTATTAGACCCTTAGAGATTATTCTAGGAAAGTTTCAGCCGAATTAAATTTTGAACGATTTTCGTACTAGTCCCCCTTTAAGTATAACAAATTCAGTTACTGATGCCTTATAAAGGCCCGTTTACATACTAGCAAATTTGTCGCGCGACTTGAGCGGCGATTGCATCGGCAATTTTATCGCAAACCAAATTCGCGCGTGTAAACGATTTTATGGCGATTTCACGGCGATTTTTCTGCAATCCTGGTGCGATTTCTGACTTCCAATATGGCCGAAGGAGTCGAGGCAGCTTGTGTTCGTCTTGCTATTGCTCTTGTAAATAGACGGAGGAGAAAAAGAAAGGAAAGGAGCATATGGGTAAAGCCGTATTTGTTGAAAAGAGAGTCAGATGGTGCTTATCATCGCCTTGTGAAGGACCTAGAGAAAGAGCCAGAAGAATACAAACTGTATTTCAGAATAACTCACGATGTTTTCCTGGAGCTCATTGAAATGGTAAAACCTTTTATTCAGAAGAATGAAACTCGAATGGGAAATGCTATCTCTCCTGCTGAGCAGGAGTGGCTTGCAGTATCCAAGAAATTCAGAGAAAGATGGCAATTACCAAACTGCATTGGAGCCATTGACGGCAAGCACATCAAGATTCTCCATCCCTCTGGGAGTGGTTCTGACTACTACAATTACAAGGGTTTTTATAGTATTGTATTAATGGCAGTGGTTGGTCCTTGCGCAGAATTCAGTTTTTGTGATATTGGTTGTCAGGGTCGCATAAGTGACGGTGGAGTATTGAGAAATACAGTTTTCTTTCAAGCTCTTCAAGCCAACAAGCTAAATATCCCACCACCCTCTACCCTTCTCAAGGATGATACAGAGCTGCTTGAAGATTGGAATCCAGTCATACCTCACTACTTTGTAGGAGATGAGGCCTTTGCTTTATCCCAAAACATAATGAAGCCATACCCAAAGAGAGGATTGACAGAAGAGCAACGAGTTTTTAACTATCGCTTGTCTAGAGCACGAAGAATCAGTGAAAATGCATTTGGTATTCTTGCTGCCAAATTTAGAGTATTCCATACTACATTGTGTGTCAAGCCTGAGAGTGCTGTCAGCATCGTTCATGCATGTCTGGCTTTACATAATTTCCTGATGTGCAAACACTCTACTGAGTACACACCACCTGGCTCTATGGATGATGAAAGGGAGAATGGGGATGTTGTGAATGGTGAATGGAGACATGGAACAAGTACCAGTAGCTGCATCAATGACATCTCACTTCCAGGACAGAATTATACTAGAAATGCAAGTCACATTAGGGATTGTCTATGTGAATATGTAAATGGTCCTGGTCAAGTGTCATGGTAATGGAAAACCCTTTTACCATAAGAGACAAATTGCAGACTACAGTACTTACCCGGTTATAAGAGTTTTTCCAAGTTAGCCTAAGTGATCATGACCTAATTTAGTAGATATTTCAATTCTTAGTATCAGGCTATATATATATATATATATATATATATATATATATATATATATATATATATATATATATATATATATATATATATATATATATATATATATATATATATATATATATATATATATATATATATATATATATATATATATATATATATATATGACGTATACATTACTGATACCAAGTTTATAGATTTTTATAGTATACATGTTTAAGTTCACTGCTTTTGAGAGTCATGTCTTTTATATCTTTGCCTGAAGATCTTTAGGTTCATTTTCTAACAAGAACCTAGCTGTTTTAAATTTTAGGCTAAATAGGTTCTTATGTGATCATTTAGGGGGTTCTGAATTGATATTTTTAGGCTAACAGGTTCTTAAATTCTAGGTTCTTATAAGCGGGTATTAGTATTGTATTATAAAAATATAATAGACAACGTTCAATGACTGTACATGCAAAATAAAATAATCATGAAATTGTAGTTTCACTATTTCATTGAAAAGCGATCATATAAAATATATTGAATTTTTTTCTCAAAATATTAGACCTTAATAATCTTACAAGTAAAATTAAAAAAAAAAGAAGCTAATATTTGCAAGCTCGAAGACATAATATTTGGAGAACTCGCATGTATTGACATAAACACCGTATATATATTTTTTCTGAATGATTCAATTCACACATACATAAAGCTTACTTGTTACGATCGGCTCAAATTAAAAACAGCTCACTTGAATCTTTGATGTTTACTCATTTGCAGCCAAAAATGACAGATGTTACAAGTTCTTATGTAAAGAAAGTTGTAAAACAGGGGAATATACATTTTATTACTATTTAGTACAGCAATAAGACATAACTTTTCAATACTAACCACTGAAAGAACTTTGCAACTCTTCCTCCAAGCTTCTTCGGATGGCTTCTCGTGCCACCTGGCGTTTATCCTGTCGTTTAAAATCGCCGGAACTTGTTTTGTACAAACAATCGTACTTCGACCATTCATTTATTAACAATTCTTCTTCATCCGTCGTCCATGTAGTCTTTTTTTAAGAGTTAGTGTTGGTCGTGCTTTTATTTCTGGTTTCTGCCGCCATGTTTACCTTCGACCTCTGACGTCAGCAGTGGTAACATTTTTCTCCCGAGCGGGGTAGGGATAGCAGCATTTTTGACAAGTTTCAAGTGGAAATCGCAGCGAGTTGCAATAAATTTCGAGCATGTTCGAATTTGCGGCGACAAAGCTGTGATCTGTCGCAGTGAAATCGCCATAAAATCGTTTACACGCGCGAATTTGGTTTGCGATAAAATCGCCGATGAAATCGCCGCTCAAGTCGCGCGACAAATTTGCTAGTGTAAACGGGCCTTCATAAAAAACACACACATAATCACTTACAGATGCTTTGAGTATCAGAAACAAAGCGGCGCACTAAATGTGAACTGAGAACTGACCAAACTTGAATATGTATTTTTCCTATGTATTTCACCCTATATTCAACTTATTTAACCATGTGCCACCCCGTGCCACCCCTCCCTTCTCCAGTGGCTGAGATGTTTTATAAGCTTAATTCGAGAAAAGCCGCTAAAGATCAATGAGGCATTAACCTCTTGTAACCATGTCAATCGATTTCCAAAAGTGGTATACACCTATTTCAATTAACGTTGATAACGGGAGAACTGCAATGGACGATCTGAGGCCCAAAAGAATGGGAGCCTGAATTCTCACCTCATAAATATTGCAAATTAATGCATAGTTGCAATCATGTTTGAATGGAGTTGAATTGCTAATTTGTGTCACTTTTTAATTCACAAAAATTCATGTTGACACCCACCAATTCCTATTTGCTTCAGATCTCCCATTATCAATTGATTATAATTGAAATAAGTGTATGATATGGATGGTTGGGTGTAAATGGATGGTAGGATGGAAGGAATAGGGATAAAAAGAATTCATTCACGATTATCTAATTGAGGAAGGATTATGTTTCTTTGTAATTAATATTTTGCTTGTCAGTCGTAACCGATTCAAGATGGGAGCAGAGCAGTCTTTATTAGAAGGAAGTAGAGGAGTAAGTCTTCATCCGGATTTGGCTGACGTTCTTTTCACTCGTACAATGTTGGAAGCCCTTCAAAAAGTTGATAATGAGTCGGACGGTTCATCAGAAACGTACGAACACGCTTGGGATCCAGGGGATCGTTCACCACCCTTTATAGTTCTGCCTGACAGATTGACGGCAAGAAGGCTACCTTCAATCCTCACTACAGACTGTATACGAGGTAATATCATAAAGTAAAGCAGCTCTTGAGCCATTCGTTTTTAATAGAATCGAGTTTTTAATAGACTGTTGGTAAGTCTCTGAAGGCAAGAGAATATGAAGTTCATATTCTCGTACTCTCTTGCTGTAGGACACTAAGAGGATTTTTGAAAAGTTTCATCTGAGGCGGGAAAAAATCTTGATTTTTACCAATTATGGGTCCTCATTTTTTCAGGCAAAAAGGGGTATTTAGGTGGACGACATGTCTGGGAGATTATGTGGGAAAACGAAGAAAGAGGAACATTCGCCATTGTTGGAGTAGCCACACCCAAAGCCCCTTTACAGTCTCTTGGTTATGAACCCCTTATTGGCAGTAACAGCGAGTCTTGGGGGTGGGATATTGTCAATAAGACGCTATGGCATTGTGGAAAAAGGGGCAGTTATCCGGCATTTGGAACAGGATTCCAAGTTCCTGATACATTTTTCGTTATCTTGGATATGGAAGACAGAACATTGAGGTAAAATAAAAAGAGTGAATATGTTAGAGCAACAAGAGTTGGAGTACCACTTGTTCTCGGCACCGTCCTAGTATTAAAATGATGGGGAAAATCAGAGTCCTCGCGCAAAGTGACTGATTTTGAAAAATGGTTAGAAGTTGTGATGGCTACATAAACCAGAAAAAACTCCAACAGAATTTGAATTTTCAAAGGGTTTCAATTACAACTCTGAACCTTAAATAAATATACAAACAAACAAATAGATAAATTAATGAATGAATAAATAAATGTGTAATCAGCGTATTCCAATTGGAATTTAGAAGTTGATTTTTGCGGAGGGAGGAAAAACAGGAGAACACGGAGAAAAACCCTCAACGCATAGGAGAGAACCAACAAGCAACAGTTACTATACCGGCGGGACTCGAGACCGAGTTACATACAGTTATGATTCCTAACCGTTTTGTCTTGCAGTTTTTCAACGAGTGACGTACATTTGGGTGTGGCCTTTACCGATCTACCAAAACAGTTGGATCGTCCAATGTGCCCTGTTGTGAACGCCATCTTTGGCAATTGTGATATCCGTATGAGATACATGGGGAGGGGTGGTAAGTATAACTTACCGTAATATCTTAAGAGAAGATGTCAGCAAAAATCGAACAAAATCAAAATTTGCCGGCAACAGTCAAAAATTCGATTTCGCTCATATTTTGGTATTAGGTATGCCTATATGCGAGATATATCATGGTATGTTTCATTTGTCGAAATATGGCTTCATTTCCGAGGAAAACGAGAAAAACGAATTTGTCAGTTATCCAGCTGTACGAAAAACTAAGCGCGAAAAGGATTGTTGTTGTAATTCAAGCGGCCCTCGCCCGAGTCTTAAAAGTCATATATCTCACAGAATTTGAGGAGATGGATCGCAAAGATTTACTTTAATTTTTTAAACAACACGTATATTTCAACTTTTTTTTCTCTAAATTCTTTGAAACGAGTGTTTTTGTATTGGGAAGAGACTTGGAGCAAGAGCCGCTTGGCTAAGCATCGAAGCGCGCTGTGATTGGACGGTTGGTGCGTGCTCCGGACACCTGGATTGACCCTTTGAGAGAGCCAAAATATACTCCAACTTCGGGGGGCTCGCGTACCTTTGCAAAAATATCTACATGTTTAATTCTTAAACAACTGTTTTATAAACTCGTCGCAGAATAAAAAACCCCCAAAAAGCTTTTAGTCACTGTTAGAATATTATTTCGACTTTTCATTTTCTTAATATCGGTCTTTTATTTTATTTAGCACATGGTGAAAACATTTTTTGAAAATTCGTTTCTTTTCACAAGGCGTCAAAGTACCCTGGTAAATAATTTTTTTTCACCGTTATAAATTTATTGGAAGACAATGAAATTTCAGCTTTTAAAGTTAAAACATCATATAAAACAGTTGTTTAAGAATTAAACATGTAGATATTTGTGCAAAGGCACGCGAGCCCCCCGAAGTTGGAGTATATTTTGGCTCTCTCAAAGGGTCAATTATTGACAAATTCGTTTTTCTCGGAAATGAAGCCATATTTCGACAAATGAAACATACCATGATATATCTCGCATATAGGTCTACCTAATACCAAAATATGAGCGAAATCGAATTTTTGACTGTTGCCGGCAAATTTTGATTTTGTTCGATTTTTGCTGACATCCCCTCTTAAACTTACTACGAACAATATTGTGGGGCTCAGAGGCCGAATATTTCAATTTTTTCTGTACTTGTAGAATCAATCATTTCAAACCTCCGACATCCATCAATTCATCGTGCGATGTACGAGGCCCAATTTGAAGCCTCAACGGCGAGCGAGGACTCCCAAGAAGAATCAACCGAATCACTAGGAAAAGAATTGGATAGCCCTGACGTAGTGGAAGCGTCTAAATGTTACCAGTTTGCCTGTCATAAACACGGAGAAAATGTTGCAGTTACATATGAAGGGAAAAAGGCCAAACGAGTGGAGTAAGTGATTTTCTTGCTAATTACAAAAAAAAAAAAAATAACCACACAGTAATAATAACAACTAAAGAAAAAAAAAACAAGAAACAAACAAACAAACAAACAAACAAACAAACAAACAAACAAACAAGAAACAAAAAATAAGTAAAAATAAAAATAAAAGCACATATATTTCTGATATCCAAACCGAAAATTATCTAACCAGTTCATTGTTTAAGGAATAAAAAACAGTTTTCCGTGTATTATACTCTGATAAAGACACGCGGGATGTGGAGAGAACACGAGAGAAGCGTAGGAAACCACGACGCGTAGCGGAGTGGTTTCCAGCTTCTCAAGTGTTCTCTCCACATCCCAAGTGTCTTTATCAAAGTATAATACACGGAAAACTGTTTTTTTTTTTATTGCTTTTATAAAATAACTAGCGCTCAAATGCTTTTAAGAAGCAGAGAGAGAGAGAGAGAGAGAGAGAGAGAGAGAGAGAGAGAGAGAGAGAGAGAGAGAGAGAGAGAGAGAGAGAGAGAGAGAGAGAGAGAGAGAGAGAGAGAGAGAGAGAGAGAGAGAGAGAGAAATAGCGCGAGCATGTATTATACTCTCATAAAACATGGCTTTTTGACCAATCAGAGCGCGCGTAATATCAAAGTTATTTTATAAAGCTAATTCCTAATCCATTGATTCATTATAGTCCACTTGCTAGTTTCTGTGATGGTGTTGTTATCACCTCTGAGCCATTGAAAGACAACGAACTCTTTGAAGTTCGTTTGGACAGCAAGGTAGACAGATGGAATGGCAGCCTAGATATTGGTGCTACGACCAATAGTAGTAGCTCCTTCGCCACTTTTCCAAAAATCATGGTTTATTGCACTCAAGGAAGCACATTTATGTGGACAGAGGATCAATTAGTCTGTAATAAAAACTCGAAGAGCACTGTTAAAGAAAACACGGACAAATTGACGGTGAGTTTTTAAGTCAAGAGACATATTCATTTGATGAATATAATAGACGACCCCGGTCAAATCGGAGGACAATGCAACGAATTTCAACTCTAATTAGAGAAACTTCTTTTGTCTTCCAAATTGAACTGATCTGGGAATATGACGAAAAGGGTATAGAGAGATTGTATGGTGGCAAGCTCAATTTTCGTGGGTTCATACCAAAGAGTGATATTCCAGAGTCACCACTAGTCATGCTGACTTTGACGTCATCACACATATACAGTATCAAATGATAATTATCAAGTAGGATTCTTAAATAAGATATACAATTTTGACTTTCATGTTTTCTTTTAAAGACAGGAGATCGAATTGGTGTGATGCGCAAATCAGACAACAGCTTGCACTTTTACTTGAATGGCAAAGACATTGGAAACTGCTTCAAGACAATTCCTGATGTTCTGTACGGAGTTGTGGATATCTATGGGCAGGCAGAACAAGTGACTATCACAGGTATTGTATCACTTCTGTAAACAATTTTGTTATAAAATATAATATCAACGAGAAAAGTGGATATGGAATCAGGGTTCAAAGTAAAGCAAAAATCTTCTTCAGGACCGGCAGTACTAGTTACAAAATACGGAATCACCGAAGAAAAACCTTTCGTCAAAGTTGTGTAGTTAATAATCTTTACCAGACCGTCTTGCTGTTCTTGTCTTTAATGATGAGTTTGTCGTGAAAAATAGCCTTTTAACACTCTTACCTGAATACAGATTCATTTTTTTCTTTTGTGCCGCTGAAAAAATAGGAGGAACCGCAGAAACCCAGTCTAGCAATGATGGGCAGAAGTCAGGCGAGCAAGATCAAATTATTGTGATGGTCCAAATGAAAAAAGTCATCAAACTCATGAAAATGCCATTCAGCCCTCCTGGTTTAATAATTGAAATACTATATAACCATGTCCTTGAGCCATACATAGATGCAGAGGGCCGCGCAGTGCGACAGAGATATGGTGATCATCTTGCAGATATTGGAGCAGTACCGGAGCTAAAAACGTTTCTGGGAAGACTTGATCGACCGGATCTTGGCATGGAAAGCAACGAAGGTTGGATTGGGATGAGCATTGTTCGCAACATTCTCTGGTATTACTCGGACGCTAGTTTGAAATTTGCCAAAGAAATTGGGAAATGTGGGATTTTGGGAAGATTTGTCAATGACCTTCAGTGCATTGGACCATCACCTTCTGGAGATGAGGTATAAACCAAATTGAGAAACGTTGTATTGAAAAGTTTAAATCATCGAACCTAGGGCGGAGGGTATACTCGATAAACAGTTTTAGAATGTGGCTCATTATGCATGCGTATTACACTTTTGCAGCTTTCGAACATTGATCCAAGCTACCGAACAAAGCAAGGTGACTTGCACTGACAATGTTTATGTTGTTCTTAGAGTGCTTAGCTTCGATTACGTAAACCTTTTGAGCCCGAAAACGGACGTTCTTTGAGTTTGGTGTAGTCCGTTCGTTATAACTGAAACGATCAAAAACGCATACATTTTAATTCGCAATGAGATATCTTAAAACGGAGGCCTATCGTATTAAGGCCTCGTGCACATTAGGTGTTTTCATAGCCGTTTCGCCCTTTTCGCTCGTCCACACGTAAACGATCAAAATGCAGATTTAATCGGAGAAGATGCAATATCATCATCTGCACATGCGAAAAACAGACGTGCCGGCGTGAATGACGTCAGCGTTTTCGCGTGTCCATACTAATACGATAGGCCTCTATTTTCTAATGTCTCCGCCATGAAGAACGTTTTCAACTGATGTATTCGTTTTTCATCGTTTTAGTATGGACGCATGGCCAAAATGCATCGAAAAGTATGTGTTTTCAAACGAAAACGCACTAGTGTGGACACTAACCTCGCGTTTAGCTTGTTTAATTGTCTAGTATTTACGTACATCAACGTTGCATATTCTGCTTTCACTACTGACGATGATAGGGGCTCTGTCAAAACATGTATAATAGAAAGCCTTAAAATTGCCGTGTTATTCATTGGTATTTTTATTACGTTTCTTCTAGCAAGACCCACTGAGAATGGAATGACGAAAGATCCCCCCCCCCCCCCCCCCCCCCGTGTTAGGTGATATACTGTATTAAACTAATTTATCATTCTCACATGGCAAAAGCTTACAAACAGATATTTACAGTTTTTCCCTTTCTCAACAGAAAAAAAAAAAAATCCTTGATTCTGCCGTCAACACATTGCACAACTGTGCCAAGGCAACGGAGAATCGTCAGGTCTTTCGTGACATCAATGCCGTAGAGGTTCTTGCTCCCTTCCTGAAATGTGAAGACTCGGACATGGTGATATCGGCGCTGTTGGCAATGTCTTACATCACTGAAGACGACCAAAAGCATCTTCTTGATGCAGACACAGAGGTAAATGGTTAATATTTAACTCCTATTAAATGATAGAGCCATACCAAAGCCGATTTTCACTGTATGGATAGTGTTCTAGAGCGCTAGAGACTGGTTGGACGTTTTTTCGTCAACTCAGTAGGAACCAGTAGTGTGGCGGTGCTGTGTGTTGGACTTTCACAATCATACGAATCACAATCACAATCATATCTTTTCTACAGGCTACTTTTTACGTTTTATTCCTTACGTTATATCTTATGTTCATACGATTGGTTGATGGAACAAATACTGAGGCCCCGTTCGAACCGGAACTAATGTAAACACAGTGTATAGTTGTTTGGCACTTTGCAACAACAAGCATGCAACCGTTTAAAACATTATTTCCGCCTTATTCAAGTTAAGATTGATTTGAATTCTCACATTAGATGCACTGCTCGATCTTAATTGGGTATCATACAAGCTAACATATTTAAATAATAAAACAGATAAAAAAGGAATGTATATTTCTTACAGACAATCTCACAGTTACGGGAGATGTTAGTCAAAGCTGCAAATAGTTCTAGACTGACAGTCATATTTGGCAGCTATTCTTGGTCAGCCTTAGAGATCGTCTCTGGGATTGCTAACATCGCAGTCAACGAGAAAAACCGTGCGACATTGATTGACAAAGATGTCATTCCACCGCTATTTGAAGTGCTCAAGAAAGGTGGACCGATGGACAAAGAATCCTCAGCTAATGCATTGTGGGTACTTGCAAATGCTGAACAGGGTAAAAAGAAGATACGTGAGCATCCTGGTGCCATGGCAATGCTGAATAAATTGAGTAAGAACTCCAATAAAAGCATCGCAGCCGCAGCTGAAAGAGTTTTACTGAGAATAAAGCAACAACCAATGCAACAAGGTAAGACTATTGGCTCACATCCCGAGTTTTCTGTAACTCATGTATACAGGATTTTCAATGCAGCCATTTTGTGTGCAAGAGCAATGCAATGTTTTTATATGACAAGAAATATTATTTTCCAAAAGCAAGAAACAAATTGTCTTGCCATACAACTACTACAATCTATTATATTACCCTACAGCATGATGGCCGTAAATCCACATTTTTGAGCTGCATGCGTGGAAAGATCACTAATAAATATATGCATTACAACCATGAGCTCTATTTATGAAATTCTTCCAACAATGTTTAACTATCAAAACAGTTATTTAAAGTTGATGGCGGTTTTCTATTATCGTCTTGTTAAAAAGGAGCACCAGCAAGAGGGATGCCAAGGAAGAACTGTGCTTACATGGAAAGTTGTAGATCATTTATTGCATCACTCAATCTTGATGACAAGGCATCGGATAAAGGTAGGGTGGGGCTCTGCTGATGGAACAAGTGGTGGTGGTGGGGAGGGGGGGGGGGTAGGGTGGTTTAGCTCAAGGAATTGAACATGCTTACAAACGGTACCATGAAACATTTATATATATTATGAGATTCAATGTTTTCTTACGTCCCGCCATGTTTTACGTTTTGGTTCATTCATGCCAGTCTGATCATATATTAGCATGTTAGACTGCGCAATATTAAGTAATAAATATTATTATTCAATTGCATTAAACATGAGGAGAACTCAGAAACCTCCGTTCTTTATATTATGTCTTCAGTTAATACCATCACTACCAGAATCTCTCTTTTGTTGGTCTAGTTCATTATTAAAATTATCTTGCGACTACCACTTTTGAATACGGTTATGGATAAATAAAAAAAGAATGGTAGACTCCATAAACGGTTAGGAGACAGTCAAGAGTCATTAATATACGATTTACACAGACATTTACTGCTCCGTGACATATTTAATTTTACAGATCGTATATTTGACCACAAGTACGACAAATGCTATTGCACGGAATGTCACGCATCACGCAACGAGAAACTGTACTACACGCAGGGCAGCCCAGCAAAGGATTATGCCTTACCGATAGGATGGGCTCGATTTGCTCTCAGGTAAATAGAATTGCCATATCTTATTGAGTATTAGCTCGTTATTTACTTATAACACCCAAAATAACATGGATGTAACTTTTTCAATTTAAAAGCAAAGTATATTCATTTGTTAAACTTTGTTCTATATTTTTACGTACAGGATGGAAAGAACGGCTCTACTCAACAATTGTGACAAAGATTGGCATGTCGCTTACCATGGTACTTCTCCAGACAGTGTGAAGCCTATCCTTAAAGATGGAAAACTTCTTATGCCAGGTGGGGTTGACTGTCATATTATGCAGGGCAGTAATCACGTGCTACAATACGTAAAGTTGTCTGTGGTTGGTATGTGGTCTGGTGGCAATTATAGGGGGGTGTCACGACTGTCATGTTGAAGGGTAGGAATAATGCAATATTGTGCATGAAAAGAGGTTGTATTTTCCCAAGGAGAAAAATACCAATGTTTAGGCTGCCGTAAAACAGCTCTATCTATCTAGTATACACTGCACATTTCCATACTCTCTCTTGTCTGAATGTTCCTTGATTCATCCATTTTTCGTTCGTTCGTTCGTTCTCTCTCTCTCTCTCTCTCTCTCTCTCTCTCTCTCTCTCTCTCTCTGTTAAAATGCTGATCGCTTTTCTACCATTCTTCCATGACGATGGCCACTATGATGGCCGTCATCGTTAAAGTTAACCCACTCAACATTAACAGGTGACGAGACTCTGGAAGGAAGAAAATTGTCTGAGGCAGATGGCCACTATAACGATGACTACAAGCCTGAAGGATTCAACACTAAGCAGATCTTCGTATCACCAAGTATTCGATACTCTGGGCTGGAAGTCTACGCTAAGTCCAAAAGGTAAGTCCTTTACAAGTAAATCATCAAGTAACATGCTTTCTGAATTCCAAAATGGGGTTTAGTTTTTATATCAAATGGCAAAGGAGATGCCAATGGGGGGGATTCAGAATCATCCTTAAAAATGGGGGATGGTGTGCTCAGCCCCCCCCCCCCCAAACCCTAGCGCGCCGTCTATAATATTTTCCTTCTTCTTGTCGAACACTTAGCTCTTGTGTGTTACTCTGATATTTTTATTTTCTCTTTCGTTAATTCCGATGCCAAATGTCAGGGACTTTCTAAACGAAATATAGTGTATATAACTTCTGCAGAGGAATGGATTCACTAACACTATATTTGATCTTAAAACACAAAATTATTAGATTCCCAAATACTGACTGATTTTAGTCTTGCAACATGGCTGCAGTTTCGAATAATGTTCACATGGGGGGGGGGGAAGTCTGCATGATAAGTGTGTATGTATTGCTTATACTTAATCTGTTTCACAATGAGTATCAATGCATGTAAGTATAAGTAAAATAGTAAACAATTAACTATCAAAAAATAGTTGCAAATGAAAATATTTATATGTATATATATATAGAGAGAGATATATATATATAGATATCAAAACAAGCATCTTATTCATATTATAAAAGTAAGATAATGACTGATCAAAATTAATCCACCTGCATGATTTATCTTGAAATATAAATTAATGAGCTGTGCATTTGAGTTTATAATAATAATAATAATAATAATAAAAATAATAATAATAATAATAATAATGCATCCTACAAGTGTGCAAGTAGATGGTAGATTTATGTCAACATAGTTTATGCACTAGCACGATGCAATAGTTATATCACTAATATAATACACATTTTTTGTAATGAGAAACGATTCATCAACATCACCAACCACCGTAAATGCATCGTTAATGTGCCAACATGCATGTTATAAGCAGATGGGGACAAAAACCCGGAGACTAAAATTGACGTCGTAAGATCCCTATGTTCTATTGTCGTTTACAAAGGATTCGCGTGTTACATAAACGAATCTAAAGGCTTGTGCGGACCATTTTTTATTGCACCAGGTTCGAGGATCCACAAACAAAGAAGACGTACAAAGCAAAGGTTGCTTTTCAGTTGTGGATCAAACCTGACAGCTACAAGGTTGGTCAAGAGACTGTCGGTGCCGAAAAAGAGATCGATCCGAAATTCAGCAACCAGGAAATCGAATGGGCAACAGCACGAAGGAATGCCATTCATCTTTATGGGGTTCTTGTACGTCTTGAAAAGCAAAGAGACAGAGGAAACGACAACGACAACAGCAACAACATCAGCTCAATTTGTTCCATCGCTTAGAATTGTAATTACAAATATATATTAGAAAAGAATAACATTTCTCTTCGACAGTAGATCATGCTGGACAAGCCTGTCAAAGTATACAGAGTATAGCTATCATCTCTTGCATATTTAGTACTACAAAACGATAGTTGAATCATAGCTGTGTCAGTCTTAGGGATTTTCTTAGCAATAATCATGTACTCTGCCGATATGATTGCATGAGGCAAAAGCTTTTTAATCTCATCAGGTAAAACATTGATGCATCCGTCAATATATAAACCTGATCAGTTTACGCAAACCGATCCAGCCGGTTTAGTTTATCCTCAACGCAATTTATTCTACATTCATTTGGAAGCTAGTGTTACGAAGTGAGTCTACTGCATGGGTAATGATACCAGAGAAAACTACTAATCTTCATTATTTGAAACCTGTAGGCATTGTGATTGATTCAGTCACGGGGGAAGGTGATTGTACATCGCCAAAACCATACCAACGGTGAATCTACAGTGGAGGTTCTTTGGATGCCTGTCCATCCCCTTTTGCCCAGGAATGTCTGGAAAATGCATAAAATGATAGCATCCCAGCCGAGCACTCAAAATTCTAAATCTTAAATTTTCCTGGGAAGTATGTCCCCTAGGAGATTTTGTTTCAAGGGTAGGCCCTATCCCAATACCTAGATGTGCACTTAGTATCATTTGAAATCCTTCCAAGCTTTAGATTCAAATGGTCTCAGTCGAATCAACGTTTTTGACTTAGAGGAGGAAAATCCCGGGTGTTGAAAATCATTAAGGAATGAAAGAATGGTGGCCTCATCATTATCTCCAAAACCATCACCATCATACTGTCAACAACATCAATTTGGTTATCTGTTAGCCAACCTTTGCTTTCATTCGCATCACCAGAAATGTCATTAACATGACTATACCTTGCCAGGTTTTTAAATACAAAACCTGCTCTATGGCTTAAGTGGTAGGTGCATTTGGGACCTTCCTGGTTTGAGGCGGGTTGTTAAATATTAAATAAGCATAATACTAGTTAATGATGTAATAACTGTTTTATTATATCAAACACAATGATTGATAGTTAGAGCGTAAAAATGTTCAATAAATCTAGCGTCATCTAAGAATGTATTACATCAGCTAATATTGGCAATGCAAACACACGATGCATAACTGCTGACAGATTCCAAGGGATATGGATTTATTAGTATTATTCAATGAAGAGTGAGATCTTGTTCTGCATCTTTGAGTTCTAGATGTTCTGCGGTTGGTTTGCGATACATCTGGCACATTGCTCTCGTTTTTATCAGCTCTGCAAAAACTAGTTAGTTAAGTTTAGCTTACTCTTGTGTCGCTCTGGGGTAAGGTTAGGTTAGGTCTAGGGTAAGGTTAGGTCTAGGGTTAGGTCTAGGGCAAGGTTAGGATAGGTAAGTGTGATGTAAGGTTAGATTAGGTCTAGCTATAGGGTAAGGTTAGGTTAGTGCTAGGGTAAGGTTAGAGTAGGTTAAGTATGAGGTAAGGTTAGTTACGGTCTTGGGTAAGGTTAGGATAGGTAAGTGTGATGTAAGGTTAGATTAGGTCTAGCTATAGGGTAAGGTTAGGTTAGTGCTAGGGTAAGGTTAGAGTAGGTTAAGTATGAGGTAAGGTTAGTTACGGTCTAGGGTAAGGTTAGGATAGGTAAGTTTGATGTAAGAGTTAGATTAGGTCTAGCTATAGGGTAAGGTTAGATTAGGTCTAGGGTAAAGTTGGATTAGGTAAGTGTGAGGTAAGGCTCATGGGTGAGATTGTCCCACGATGCCAATGAACAAAATGCAGCTTCTCTGTCCTTATATCCTTATGTAAGAGATGCATACCACTTGTGTTGCAAGTAAAGTCATTTCAACTTGGCAATACCGACCATGCAGACAATGCATCTTGTGTTTGCATAATACCCATGGAGCGAGTTCTAGCTCTATATGGTCCATTAACCAGACCTTGTCGGTGTTCAATATTTTTATTAGTGATGATTACTATTACTACTCACGCTCCTTTAAGTTCTAGACTAATAGTTATCAAATTGCAATAATTATAATACAAAACTAATAAGAAATAAATTTGAATTGAGAAGAATTATTTAAAGAAGTTAAGGATAAACCAATAACATTTTATAAAGATTTTTCTGCTTATAAGGATAATTTCTTCACTTATGCTCTTAATTTTTTGCGAGTTTTCAAAATTGGGAAATACCGCAACACATCTAGGCTAAGGTCAAAGATCGAACTTCACATGAGCCGAACACATTGAAAACAAAGGATAATAAGGCGGTCCTCTTTGATGTCATTAGGTTCTGCTCACGCAAAGTTTGACTTTGGACTTTTAATGTTTTAAAAGCATTTCTTATACTTTTATGATTATTTGTAGAAATTCCGGCCGCAGCTCTCAAAAGAACAATGAAGGTTATTATATGTCAGCGGTTTTCTCGATTTTGCATTGTATTGCCCATTAGGACGTAAAAACGTACGCGCATGCGCAAAAGGAAGACAAGAATGACCGCTGGAAAATTTCGCATCTAACACAAGGCAGATTGGTTTGAGATTTTGAGGGAAAAGCCTTTTATTACCTAATTTTTAAGGTATTTGAAAGCAAGCTACGTTTAAAACTCAAAAAATGTTTAGGACCTTGAAACCCTGATGCACCGCGCACCACAAACTAGGACATTGCATGTCATTCTTGGGATTCAAATATACTCCTTTAGTTGGGAGATGATTTTTGTGTTGAAATATTAAAAGACTAAAAATCTAAACGAACTAAAAAAGATATAAAGTTTTTAAAAGAAATAATATCTTTCTAAAGCTATTTCAAAAAACGTTTTATACTGAAAAAACTGAACATTGCTTAATAAATAGCGTATTCCAAGACTGAAATGCATTGTTATTCACCACGGGAGCGATTATCCTGCGTGTTTTAGACACTCAGGACAAAAGGAATGATCACGACCAACAATGCATTTCGGTCTTGGAATACGCTGTTCAGTTTGCAATTTTCAGTATTCAACGTTTTTTAAAAAAAATAGTTGTATACTACTAAATGCTCTATATCTGCTCAGCCAATCACACCTAGTCATGAAAAGAAGAAGAAATAAAAAAAAAAAAAAAAGAAACGGAAAAATTTATCATAATTTTTGAGTACCACCACCGAGGTAACCCCGTTACCTACTCAATGAAATTTCTCTTTCTGTATTATTTCTTTTTTACAGCCTTGGTTTATCCTTTTCAAGTCATATAGCTGTTAGACCTTGTCCGTGTTTTGTGCATCTGTAAAGCCTTGGCTTTAGAATTGTTCAGTATCCTTTAGAGAGATATCGTTAGCTTTTAAATTTTCCATGTTAAAGGCATTTGTTTTGAATTTATAAATTTTCTTAGTTTTTTTTTTTTTTTTTGATGCAGCTGTCGCATGATAATCTCTTTGTATTTGGACAAAGTGTTCAAATTCTAGTTCTGATTATGATCTGCTGCCATATCAATCATTTCCAAGGGATTTTTTCAGATGCACCCAAGCAATGATAGTTTTAGCTCGGATCCATAAACATCTTTGACAATCTAGAGGGGCATAAAATCAATTTGAATCAGTCTCGCAGGTTTATGGACTTATTTCATAAAATTACGCAATAAGCACCTTGTTTTGCTCCATCAGCTTCATCTCCACTTATACCAAAATGTTTAAACATAAATCCATGTAGGTATTGCTGCATCGCGTTGTTGCCTTCCTTCTCAGCAATTGCAAGAGCCGTATCACCATCGTACGTTCTCTTGACGATAATATCAAGACCATGATTCAAGAGCACCTCTGCTTCTTTGACACTTCCATCTTTAGCAAGATAATGCAGCGCGTTCCATCCCTTTTTGTCTACAATATGCTTGTCTGCACCTTGTTCGATTAAAAAGTCAATCACCTCGGAGTGACGGTTCTTAGAGGCTATGTGTATAGGTGCTACGCCGTCAGATGTCGGACAATCCGGTTGAGCACCAAATTTAATTAGGGTTTTAACGACATCAATTTTGCCTTCGCTGCTTGCAAAATGTAACGCATTCCAGCCTGCACCGTCTGCGGCGTTCATATCCACGCATTTAGTATGAAGGAATTCGATGATTTCAGGGTGGCCATGCTGTGATGCGCAGTGCAGCGGGGTAAAACTCTTTGTGTTTTTTAAATCAGGCTCCATGCCGAGCTGCAGTAAGGCTTTAACGACTTCTAGATGGCCCTCGATGCAAGCTATGTGAAGTGGGGTCCAGTTGTCGGAATCCTCCATTCGCATATCAGCATTGCGTGACACCAACGGTGCAATAGCTTCAACGTGACCACGACTTGCTACAATGTGTACCGCGGTAGAGCCTTTTGTTGTGGTGCAATTCACATTGACTCCAAGCTCAATTAGTAACTCTATTATTGGAACAAAGCCGTATTCACATGCAATATGCAGTGAATTAAGACCCGCTTGTGTTGTGACATACTCATCAGCGCCTTTGGAAAGCAACATTCTTATAGCATTTAGCTTATTATTCTGTATCGCTAGGTGTAAAGGCGTGAAACCTTCGAATGTTCGGCAGTTTGGGTCAGCCTCGTGGTCAATAAGCTCAGTTATTACAGATAAATGGCCTGCCTGACTTGCAAAATGTAGAGCACTCCATCCATTTTCATCCATGAGATTAAAATCACCTCCTTGGTCAATGAGGTACCTTACTGCTTCCAGTTGCCCAGCACCAGCTGCACTATGTAGTGCTGTAACACCTTTCTCTGTTTGGGCATTTATATCCATACCATGTTCTAGGAGCATTTCTATCACACCTATCTCTCCACTCTTGCTAGCATAGTGTAGGGCTGTCATGCTGTTGTTGTCTGCAACATGAAGATCACCACCACGAGGAAGAAGAAGCTCCAGCACCTCACGATGACCCCGTAGAGCCGCAATACACACGGGTGTTAAGCCGCACTTAGTACGTGTGTTAATATCTAGACCTTTGCGAAAAAGTACTTCGATGACGTTTGTGTGTCCACCCTTGCATGCATGGTGTAAGGCATTCCATCCTTCTTTGTCTTCAACTTGAAAGTCAGCGCCGTTTTCCAATAAAAATTCTAAAATTTCTTGATGTCCGTGCCTCGATGCTATATGTAAAGGAGTTATGCCTGAATTGGAAGGAGCATTCAAATCAATACCTTTCTGAAGTATGACTTGTAAGGCTTTAGTTGAAAGTTTCCCGCCTTGGCTTGCGTAATGAAGGACTGTCCATCCTTCATTATCAGTAGCATGAACATCTGCACCTTTCCTAAGCAAGTAGTAAATTACCTCATGGTGTCCGTACCGGGCTGCGATTTGTAGCGCAGTTGAACCCTGCTTTGTTTTTGTATTAATGTCCGCATCGAGTTTTAAGAGCAAGCGAATAATAGGGATATGGCCACCTAGACTTGCAAAATGCAACGCCGTCCATCCAAATTCGTCTGCAGATCGAACATTTGCACCTTTGTTGGCAAGAAAGTCGACAGCCTCAGGGTAACCATGACAGCCCGCAATCATTACGGGTGTGCATCCTCCGTTGATACGTGAATCAGCTTCCATGCCACTAACAAGAAGCGTCTCTATAACACCGATATGGCCTTTTTGGCAAGCAGAGTGGAGCGGGTTCCATCCATCTTTGTCGACAGCGTTTTTATCAGCTCCCTGTTTGATTAGAAAATCAACGGCACTCGAGTGTCCATTCATGGCAGCTTTATGGACTGGAGTATTTCCATCTGTGAGTGGCACATGTTTCTGGAAGCCATATTGAATGAGAACATCAATCACAGACACATGTCCTGCTTCGCTTGCTAGGTATAGTGGGTTACGCCCTTCCTTGTCTACTGCATTGCCGTCGGCTCCATGAGTAATCAGTATGTGCACAGCTTTGTCGCTACCACTCGTTGCAGCTAAGTGAATAGGCATTGTGCCATTTTTGGATCGAGCGCTGCAGTTTGCTCCAGTTCTAAGAAGTAATTCCATGACTTCTGTATGGGCGCCTTTACTTGCCCAATGCAAGGGTGTAAGTCCATCATCGTCAACAGTATTTACATTAGCACCCAGCGAGATCAGATATCTGACTGTATCGATGTTTCCGTGTCTTGATGCGATATGTATTAAGGCCATGCCATTTGCTTTGAGATCAATATTCGGAAGCTTATTACCAATTTTTCTCAATACCTGTATGTTACCATCCTTACAAGCTTGTTGGAGTTGGGTTATAGAGAGCAAGTCTATTCTTGCCACTCCTTCATGACGAGCAGTAACCATTTTCTAGCAGCATTGCCTTCTTGATGGATAAGAACTTTGAAGCAAGCCCTCTGTTTAATTAAAATATTATTCTGAAAAAAAAAGAAAACATCAAGTTACGTTAGATCTTGTATTTCATAGTTCACTTACATTGATCCAACACGAGTGAAAAACCGTCTGCGCATGCTCTCAGTTTGTATGCAAATTAGTCCAAAACGTTTATTTTGATATGCATTTCCTGAAGCTTGTCTGGCAAATGGACTTTACAAATGCCAGTTCTTAAAATTCAAGGCTAATTCTTTGATAAATTAATACGGTATCTTGGTCTGACAAAAGTAAACTCAGGAATTTTCGTATATTCAGAGAAAATTGGAACATTCACTTTTTCCTAAAATCCACCCAAATTATTGAAGAGTATAATGAAGCACACGCATGCGTAAACGTTTTTCTTGTGTCCATTTATCCCACATGTTTAAGCAAACAAAAGTGGGCCTCGTATAAACAGCAAACTATCAACCAATCATGTATATTGTTACGAACTTCTCTGATCATACGATACATATTTTTTATTTCTTTTGTAAGTCTTTATGAGTCAGCAAAAAAAAGCCCCTTGCTATGATAATAATTTAGATCAATTTTAAAGCAGTTTTAAGACACAGCTTGACGTCGAAGTAAATTTTTAAACAAAAAACACATTTAAACTAACACCAACTTAAAAGCAAAAAAATATATAATTTTCAAATTTCTATGAAACTCATTCTTTCAAATTTATAATAAAAAACTTTTTTATGTATTTCCACAAGGTCTTAGGTTAAAAATTGCACAACAAGCTGCCGAACAAAATCTCTGGGTCAACCATGATTCATAATCTTCAACGTTTGATTCATGTCGGACCGAACTAATGAAATCCATTGCAACATTCTGCCGAATATTTGATTAGCTTAGTTGAATATTTTACTTACTGGCACCTTAAAATTTCAAAATTAACCAAAAATATTCTACACTAAAAATATCTGAACATTCTGACATCTCATTCGGCACATGCGACACTTAAACTATGTCTAACAAACACCTATTCGAAAAAGGACATTTCACGATGCAACTTATGGTCTGGTTTATCACACTTATTTCAAAAAAGCTTTTACTAAAGATGCCGGTCTGTCATTTTACAGCGCTTCCCAATCACACGCACGAAAACGTACAATTTGCTGTGGCGACGAAGTTCGTTTTGTTGGATGTCAATCAAGGCGTTTCACAATAATCCACTTGGCACGTGCCTTGATAACTTTGTGTTTTCTGACACTATCATGGGAATGCTTTGATTGACGTGCACCAAAATCTTATTTTGTTGGGACGGCGGTTCGCGCGTGTGAATGAAAAGCGCTGTAAGCCTGTTAAGAATTGGGTTTCCTTAATGAATATTGCATGGTGAATAGTTATTAGACTGAAATATTTACTTCGGCGAAAGGAAAGAAGAATATATAAATAAATTTTAGATGCGTTGATTGTATAGAATGAATCAATAATATCCATATGGATAAATAACACTTAATAATAATTATTTTTGGTCAAAGTTTCACATGTGTTTTATAAGTAAAAGATCGAATATAATGGTCTATTTGCATTTGAATCCTTACTGAAGCTTTACATGTCTAACTGAATTCATGATTTTATCATCATCATCATCATCATCATCATCATCATCATTATAATTATTATATAACTATAAAACTTCATCAATACATATAAGAATTATTAGGTCTTTCAATAATAGTATTGTTGTTCAGTATTTTGCTACACGCATATTATTATTATTATTATTATTATTATTATTATTATTATTATTATTATTGTGGTTTATTTCAACTTTTATCTGACTTGACTTTTTACAGAAGATTACGGAAATATGGCATAATTTCTAAGCAAAATTCTTAATTTCTGAACTGATATTATTATTATTATTATTATCATCATCATCATTATTATTGTTGTTATTATTATTATTATTACTATTATTATTATTATTAGAAATGATATATATATATATATTCAAGGAAGACATATAAATTATGAGAGGTTTTTCTTTAGAATTGTTGAATACAACTTCCGTGCAACGTAAAATTCCTATACAAATTCCTTCTGTTTTTTTTTTTTTTTTTTTTTTTTAATAATTTGCCATTCAGTTTACAGTTCAGGAACCCCGAGGGCTGTGGGCGTGTAGAATTGCCTATTTCGTAGTATGCCTGCTAATTGACTTAAGACCACTTAAAACCACTTAAACTATCTTTGTCTGCAAAAGTGAACCTTTTCATTAATACTGTATATCGAGAAGAAATAGCATAGAAAACGTATCTTAGACTGGCTTAATTGAAGTACAAGTTAGAAAGCTCTAGATATATTATGTTTTAACATCTTTTTTAACTTTTTATGGCTTTATATATGTTTCTTTTTACTAAATTTGCTAATTTTATACTGGTTTAATTTTTACAGTGTTTTTAGTCGTGTTCTTTCCTTCCTTCCTTCCTTCCTTCCTTCCTTCATCTTTCTTTCTTTCTTTCTTTCTTTCTTTTTTTCTTTCTTTCATTCATTCATTTATTATTTGTTTCATTCATTCATTCATTCATTCTCTTTCTTTATTTCTTTTTTTCTTTCTTTCCCTCTTTTTCCTTTCCCTCCTTCCTTCCTTTATCTTTCTTTCTTTCTTTCATTAATTTATTATTTGTTTCTTCCATTCATTCATTCTTTCTCTATATTTCTTTCCCTCTTTTTTCTTTCTTTCCCTCTTTTTCCTTTCCTTCCTTCCTTCCTTTATCTTTCTTTCTTTCTTTCTTTCATTAATTTATTATTTGTTTCTTCCATTCATTCATTCTTTCTCTATATTTCTTTCCCTCTTTTTCCTTTCCTTCCTTCCTTTCTTTATCTTTCTTTCTTTCTTTCTTTCATTAATTTATTATTTGTTTCTTCCATTCATTCATTCTTTCTCTATATTTCTTTCCCTCTTTTTTCTTTCTTTCTTTCTTTCGTTCTTTCTTTCTTTCTTTCTTTTCCCTTCTTTTTTCTTTCTTTCTTTCTTTTTTCTTTCTTTCGTTCTTTCTTTCTTTCTTTCTTCCTTCCACTCACTCACTCACTCAGGATAAAAACAGCAGGTCACAAGCCTGATAGCTATCCTTGAATACGATAAAATCCAATTATATTCAATAACTAAATTCATGCAATTATTACTTCTTGTATTTAATTTGATAGAATATTCTTATTCATATATAAGTCTTTTGCAACTATTTAACTATTTATTTTGGATATTATAAGCAATATCTCATCTGATGCAACTTCTCGCATCTCATAAAAAAATTAAGTTATAAATATATCTATATCTATATATATATATCCATTTGTAAATATTTTTGCCCTCATTGTTATATATTATACATATATTTTAATTTATTTTGGATATACATTTATAAATAATCGAGGGACTGTTTACGTTGTTATAAATTTAACGTGCTATATATGTTTATATCCTCTCCCTCTATTTCCCCCTTTTCTCTATTTTTCTATGTTTCTATTTCCTCGTCTGTATTTTTTCATTGCAACGTATGAGTAGAATCTGGGTCTCCCTTGAGTCGGGAATTTTTCTCTAAATTTTTTCCCTAAAAAAACAAGCTAAATTCGATTTGATTTTTGAGTTAACCATGCCTTCAGTTGACTTTGACCAGCACAGAGATTAAATTGGTTCAGGATTCGATAAAATTTGAAGGTTTTCTTAATAAGTATACATTATTTTCATGCTGACGTTAATGACGAAGAATCAAATAATTATATTACTTTAAACATCATTATTATTTCTCCTAAATCTCTCTCTCTCTCTTTCTAATATTATTCTAATCTGAAGAAAAATTACCTGCTAATCCATCCCTTATAAGTTAAAAAAATTTATAAAACTTAGAATACTTTGGTCATACTATTTGAAGATACAGCAATATATATAATATTCGAAGATAAATTGCAAAGCAGAGAGAAATATCCCACACAGTCATTCTATCATTGTCATGTTTTCGTATATATTTAGATATAACTTAAATAGGTCGAAATTTTTGCAAATATGATTAAATATTTGTATATTATAAGCAATGATAAAGGTATAAAATGCATACCTTTCACTTCAACGGAAGTTGGAAAAATAACTCGTTATGTCCGTCTTCAGAAGCATTAACCTCGAGTTCTGTTCCTGACTGTTATCGTCATCGTTACCCACGCATCCAAAAGGAATGTAATCCCTAGTTCGGTACTTGAAATTCATTTAAATTTTCCCCGAGTTATTATCAAGGATATTCAAGTAATAAAAGATTATTAGGCCGGCTCAGACAAACACTGTTCTCCAGGCATTGGCATATTTTTTATCACTATTTAAGTATTACGTGAAAAGAGTCAAGAATGGCTTATGCTGTGCTTTCATTAATAAAATTAGGTTTAACCTACAAATAATCCATGCTATTTCGTTCGAGTATTCATTTCCTAAAACTGTACAAAATTTTAGGCGAGCTCGTTTTTTTGAATAGCAATTTTTTTATTTGATTTAATAAGAATCATAATTTTTGAGTATTTGCTAAAAACCGTTTACTTTTTTCGTTTACTAATTGGCGCAGAGAGTAGATTTTATTCGGTATATTTTTTCGCATGCGCTTAAATTATTTTTGCACGAAAAATATATTTTTGCATTAAAATTCGAGGATTTGCTCCTACTCGAGAGGAAGGAAGTCAAACCGTACAACATGGCAAAAAAAGTAATTAATCTAGGAGCTAATAAAACACATATATACACACCAAATCAATTTGTCTTTTTTACAACCTGACAACTAACACTTCTATAGATTCTGGTATTATTTTCGAGAGGAAAAAAACATGCTTTTTGCTTTAAATCGATTTTATTTGCTTTAGTAATTCAACCTTGGATTCAAAACAAAAACTAGGTAATTTTAATCTAACATTTATCATCTGTAATCTTAGTAGAATTTATTCAATTTATGTGGATCAGCGGCACCTAAAGTTAGCTCATTTAAGCTTTCACAGGTATTGTTAATTTTACTTTGTAATATTTAACCAATCTGGTTCAGAATTTACTACAAGGAGCCATCAAGAATATATAAATAAAAATCTTTATCTGCTAAAATAAATACTTGGTATAATTGGTAGCACCTTCTCGATATAAGCAAATAAATCAAGTATGCTTCACCTTAAACTTAATGATTTTGTACTTCGGAGAGCTCTAAAGGAAGTGGCATCTCGCTAGTAAGCTACGTGCAAAACAACCCATTTCAATACGTAATACACTTCCTTCTATCCAGGAAGCTATACATTCATTATTGCGAAAGTAAGAAAAAATAATCAGTATTTTCTAACCAAATATAACTGAAATTTCGAAGAGCGTGAAAAACTATTTAGTCTTTTTTTGAGTAAATGATTCGAAGTTTTGGATTTGTTCTTCCAAACAGCTATTATCCAAAACTACTGTTATTCTGCAGAATTTTCAAAGAAGAAACGACCTATTTTCTTTAGAACACATTTATGAGGTGATAACGATAAAAACCAGCGTTTTTTAAATGGGATAAAGTTTCCCTACATGAGTTAAATTCATACCTTGGGTATATTCTAGTCTCCTGAAGATCTGTGGCCGAGTAATAAAGAGTTCCACTACTCCAACACACGGACGCAAAATGAACGAAAACATAAACAACCTCTCGCTAGCAGGTGTCATCGACTAGAATCTCAGGTAAACTGCTGCGCCACAACCGCTTACAGATGCCCAATTCAAATCCCACGATTTCTTAATTTCACAAATATAGAACTCCTGATTTTCAGTCGTATCGTTGCTTTAGAAGCCGGTAATAATCATAGCTTAGGTCATTTTTGTCTCCTAATGTTAATGCGTGTGAGTGAACGAGAGCTTTGTGTTCGAGCTTTTTATAATAGCACGCTTCACTACTATTTTTGTTATACATAATTTATGCCTTTAGGCGGGTTGAATCGCGAGGCTCATCAAAAATCGGGAGACTGAATTACAAAATTCAATTTCTTTGTTTTCTCGCTTATTTTCAATTTTCTACTTTGCATAATTCAAAACTAATTTTTTTCTGAAATTTTTCCTAGTGAAGTGAGTTTGTTATTTTTCTAAATCTTCAAATCCATTGAGAAAACAACACAGAGCCTAATACTAACAACAAACACAGAGGGGAAATTTTTGACTGACTATTCTATCGATTTCTTAGTCATAAAGATTCGCTTTTTATTTATTTATTGACTTTAAAAATTCACTCCCAAAACACTCCAAGAGTGGATAACCTAGGTTGTTTGATGGCCTGCATTAATTAGTGGTTTGAAAGATTTCATTTAGTCATTCACTGTTTTTTGCCAGCATTATCTCGTGTACCTCTAGAAAGTGTATAACCGCGGCGGGGAACATCCTGCCCTATTCTTCTTTTCTCTTTATTATTTTCACTCTCGCTTATTTACTTTTGAAGTTTTCGTGCGAAGACAATATTTTCCGACAAATGCATTCAGTCATTGAAGTTTTAAATAGTTCACCTTAAAGTCTCTTTTCGCACGTATTTCCACTATTTTAAGTGTTTATTTGGCTTGCATTGGTTTATTTTTAAGTATATTTAGATGGCTTATAGTCCACAAATCCACCGGTTTTGCAAGAATTCTTTACCTCAGTGGTCAACCACAAAATAATCAAAATCTCCAAATATCCAAGTTCACGTTTTTTTAACTCTAAAATGCTGTCAAAAAAATACAGCTTTTAAAAACCTCACAATTGCATTTATAAAGATTGAACAACCAATATTGGACTTTTCAGAGATAAAAAAATGATCTATCTATTGTTACAGCGTTATTGTCTTGGTTTACTTAATTGTTATTTATTTTCTGCGTAGGAAAATCTACATTAGACATATTTACAGCTCTGTTTTGTTAAGGTATTGTCTGATCACATTTCACTAGCCACTACTGCACACACTACTGCAACTTCCCAGACGCTTCGCGGGTTTAATTTGAACTACGGTGACAGATGGAGGAATATACCATTTTAGTCCGGGATGGAGATTCCTTTCAAGGGTTTTATCGAAAGGTCGGCATATTGAACTAGTTTCTTAAGCTTCACTAGAAAATAATGGAATATTCATGTACAACGAGACGTGATTTGAGATGGGAGAATATTACATACTAGGTAAAAAGATCCGCGTCCTTTTTATGTAATTCTTTGCATCATTAGCATTAGATGTTCTTAATAATATTCGGACTATAGGCAGTATTCTTTTGTTTTAAGTAATAGAAGCGAGGCTAAGGGGCAAACTAGACTCATTGCAATTAATTGAATATGAAACTGCTGACAACCAAGGTGAAGTAGCTTTAAGGCTAAAAACAAACGGAATAAAAGTCAAATGAGAATATGAACCATGAAGTATAGGCTGAAGATATTCGTTGTTATCTGACATTGAAATAGAGGTGTTTCATGGCCGCCATATTGGAGGACAAAATATATTTTTTAACATTGCAAAATTTACTTTGAATTTTTCGTTGACTAAATAAGTTGGGCTGTTACTAAAGCACTTTTTGAGAAGCCAATTTCTATTTGAGTATTTAACTGAAAAGCTCTGAAAAAAAAAATCAGTTAACAAGGCATTTTCTTCTGAATCGGCATGGAGTATGATTGTTTGGTTGTAGCCTGAAGTTTGATTTATGCTAATGAAAAAAAAATGTAAACAATGATGACGTCAACGATTCAAGCACCAACAGAGATCAATAGTTATAAGCAAACCTATAGTTAAGTGCACCTTGTGTGAGTGGGCTTGTTTTAAAATATTACATTAGTAAACAGTACGTAGTACTACTTAGCTACAGAGGCATTAGTAGTTTAGCGATACTTCATGTTTACTAACAATAGCATTGTGATGATAATATGTCAACCATTTTCACAAAAGCTTTTCACAAGTTGCCTTGTTTTACCAGTTAATCTATCTCTGGTTGGTACATGAATGACAAAGCCTTACGTCAAATAGAGTATCGCTATAATATGAAAAAAAATTGGGTAGCTTTAGGATTTTGCATCATAAAATGTTACGAAGACTCTTGTAAAAATTCTTTACTTGTTTGACCGAAAGCACGTATATATTATACCATCCATCATGTTCTAAAATATATTTAATCATTATATGTCAAGTTAAACTTGAAGTAATAAGAGATCGAAAAAAAAATTAGCGATAAAAAGATATCCTTATCAAGATTTCTCGAACGTTAATAGTACTCTTAGATATTTCTATTATATTTCATATCGCGATAAAAATAGCAACATTTGGTTGATACGATTATTTGCAGTCACACGTAAGGAACTGAAGAGCAAAAAGAGGTTAGGAAAAAAAGCCGAAAACGAAAAAATATATATTTAAGAACATTAACATACATAATTTAGTATAACTTGTCAACCTGTTAATTACTTCAAAAATCAATCTAATTTATCAATACATAGTGGCATAACGTGGAATATCCCACGAGTCACTTGTACTATGACATTCTAGTATACACACGAGCCTTTAGGCCAGAGTGTGTACAAAGAAAATACAAGTGACGAGTGGGATATCCACGGTATGCCACGAGAAACCATTGTATAATCATTTTATCCCACGTCATAGAAAATACAAATGCGTAGATTCAACGCGCAGTGCATCATGGGAAGGAAGATTGAAATACTGACGAATATACAACGGAATTCCTGCTTTCTTATTGGCTGTATTTTCTAATGGTTTTGGAAAAATCATATTATAATATTTTTTATTGAAAACCAAATTTATCGAATTTTTTCTTTAATTTTCCTTTTTATCTTTCTTCTCACCCTCCCCTCCCTCCCAAAAAAAGGGATCCTGTTGTTTAATCCAAACTGCTGTGCTAATCCAGAGTTGATTACCTAGACAACGAAGGTCTGTATAAACAATTTGAACAACCGAGAAGGATATGTTAATTTTTTTTCTCTATAAACAATCCTCAAATTTAACTATTCATCATAACAATATTCTTATCAGTAGTGTTATTATTATTATTATTATTATTAGCAATTTAAATATCTTAATACATCGTCTTATCTTATTGTTGTTATTATTATAATTATTAATTATTATTATTATTATTATTGTTATTAATATTATTATATCAAAATAATGGTGAAATGAATTATTTAATGAGGTGACATAATGATTAATTATATTATTATAATTATAAAATATAGTTGTAATTATAGTTATATATTATTATTATTATTATTATTATTATTATTATTATTATTATTATTATTAGGAATATAAATACATTATTGAATATAAATATCTTAATATGTCGTTTTCTGTTAAAAGCATGAGTTCAACCTACCTCTTAAAGGCGTACAAACAGCTTGTTAATGAGATTAATTGCAAACGCTCTTTTAAAAAAATAAATAAAGGTCAAAGCTGGTGGTTAATTTGTTTAAAAGCTTTTGAAATAATAGTATCTACGTGTGTAAGGAGGCTGGAGAATCACTTAGTCTATCTCTCTTGAGAAGACTAAAAATAAAAGAAAAAAAGTTGATCACTTGGGCCACAAGTTTGTTTACACTATTTTGTGTAATACACTCGGTCAATAAAGACGTTATTATTATTATTATTATTATTATTATTATTACTTGCTTTGTTTTCCGAGATTTGAAAAATACGGAAGTAAGAAAAACCCTATTACATTGATGTCGATTATAAAATACTGAACTAAAAGGCTAATCTACAATAGTACAAGCGTTCCTACTGTAATATAAATGATATTAATGACAATAATGAACGATGATGATAACGATAAGCGTATTGAGAGTATTTTTGATGGTGATAGCTATATTGATGATGAAGATAATGATAATGAGGATGTTTATGATGATAATGATGATAATGATGATGATAATGATGATGATGCTGATGATGATGATGATGATGATGATGATAATGGTAATGGTGATGATGATGATGATGATGATGATGATGATGGTAATGGTGATGATGATAATGATGATGATGATGATAATGATGATGATAATGATGATGATGCTGATGATGATGATGATGGTGATGATGATAATGGTAATGGTGATGATGATAATGATGATGATAATGATGATGATGCTGATGATGATGATAATGATGATGATGATAATGATGATGATGATGATGATAATGATGATGATAATGTTGTTGATGATGACGATGATGATGTTGTTGTTGATGATGATGATGATGAGGATGAGGATGATGAGGATGATGATATTTATGATGATGATGATGATCTCTGCATGCAGTCTTTAGTATGTTTTCCCTAAAGACTCGCTAAAATTAACTACGTTAGACTAGAAATATTTCCAATCTTTTGAAAAACCGTTGTTCTTCTTCCATTGCCTCTATAAACTTAATTCTATCATTCAAGCTCATCTTGTTTTCATCAAAACTGATATATAGATATTCAGTTTACGTGTGCTTTTAAAATCGAAACGCAAATAATCCAGTTCCTGGGATTAAGGATATTTTCTTCTCAATGTGTGCGAACCTCTTTAATCTGTAATTAATATTTTACTTAACCTATCCTTTGGAGAAATTGAATTCAAATAAAACAATATAAAACAATATAAAAATAAATAATAAAAATGAATAATAAAGATAAGTAATAAAATAAATAATGAAAACAAATAAAGAAGATGACATTCGTCGAAAGCGTTTGAGACTTTTAACTATTCACATTTAGTTTTGTCTATATATATTTTTCAAAAATAAATTAAAAAAAAATAATTTTAAAAAATAGATAAAAATAAATCCTACAAAAGCAGTAAAAATGATGAATAAACAAGTAACTCGATAAATAAACAAAATGATTATAGAAAGCACTTTCCCAAATCAAAATGTACTGCAAAATGATTCATTTGAAGTGGAAATTACGAAATTTAGTAAAATTAGGGTATTCATCCTTTAACTCTTGAACAAATAGCTAACTTTAACAGTATACCACGATTCCTGTCATTTACAATAACATAAGGACTTAAATTTTGAAGAGAAGTCCAACGTCAAATTGTCAGTGTGTCACGTCAATTCGTTTCGACGAAAATCGCTAAAGAATGATATCATTTTGGACATAATAAAAGCGATCTACATGTCGTTTATCTCTTTAAACTCACCACTGTGCATTCTTCATTACGAATTCCCAATTAAGAATTTTTTTATCAATATTTTTTTGGTGTAGACGTTTGAAATTTGCATTTTCTTTGATCCGATTTGGAAGTGAGCTTGACATGTATTGCCACGATAAATTCAATTACTTAATCATTTTTTCTAATTTTTCTTATGAAAGCACAAAACATTATAGATTAGATTTACATGAAGTCTAGTGAAAATGTAAATATAATTTAAAGAATTTCCAAGGCGCGTCTTTACCTCAAAATATTCTTGAATTCAAAATTTAAGCCTTAAAAAATATGCAATTTAAGGTCTTACGACATGATAGCCTTCAGTATCATAGAAATAATTTTTATCCTCAGAAACTTGGTAATAAAATTCCATCTTCAATGCTTCGAAGTTGATTATAAAGTATTTTCAATGAAAGACCCAACATATATTACTATTTGAATGTGATGGAAAGAGTCAAAATACACACATATTATATTTTATACATATACATATATGTGGAAGTGATTCAAAGTAAGATTGCTGGCACGTACTCAAATGTGATCGACCAACATACCTTCTGTTTTGATATCTCAGAAGCTCGCTTTGAGCCCATCAACTGTAAAACTGTTCCCAGATGTTGAAGTCGTACGTACGCCTTAAAAGACTCCAATATAATGAAAGCCAAGTAGACTATTAATAAATTCTGTGGCGTTGTTTAGCAGGTGGCAGGTGCTTGCTGGGCTATTTCAGTGACCGCGAAGTGCAATATGCACTGGAGCCAAAAGAAGGATGGATTAATAAACAAGATAACATCAAAACACACGATGATGCTAATGACACAGAAAGGTTCGTTATTTTCCTTTATATTTTCTAATAAAATTCTAACCAATAAAATCAGTTCAAGGTGCAAGTATAGTAATAATTATAATAATTAGTGATGTTGGTTATGATGATTTTATATGTAAATACTGCTGCTAAAAATCTAAAGAAAACTAGTAATATTTTTCACTGATCTGCTACAAAAGGATACCCATGCATTCTGAGTAACCTCAACCAAATACCAAAAAGTATATGCTGTTCCCAGGGTTAAGTCGCCCGATATCAATATGTCTTTTGTAGAGAGGCTTTGTGACAGCCATCTTGGAGGGCAAGCACAATGCAATATTTTGTTCATTGTCTTCTCGGCTGCCATGTTGTAGGACAGGAACTATGCAATATAGATTTTTTGGTCTTTACGTCAGCCGTTGGAAGGCAGGAACAATGCAAAACATTTTCATTCTTTTTGATTCTCTCTCTCTCTCTCTCTCTCTCTCTCTCTCTCTCTCTCTCTCTCTCTCTCTCTCTCTCTCTCTCTCTCTATTCCTAATAATGCCTTGGAATCGGCCAAACAGGAAAGAGTTTCCGGTTTAAAATTTGCATAAAAAAAGTGTCATATACAAACACTAGAAAGAAAACCTGCAAAAAAATCCTATCCAGAATAAATGCCATCTTCTGTGAAATTGCACATGAATAAAACTGAAGCGTGCTGACAAAATTAGGGAATGAAGGTGACATACCACCCAAGTCGTGAAAGATGAACATTACTTTTGAGTGCTAAATAACTGAATAAAAACGTCTTAAAAATATTAATTAATTTGAAATGACTTTGATAGCCTTTCATGCGGCATATTTGATTCCACAGTCAACCACAACAGATCTAGATCTATTGATATTTTGTCGTTTTAACTTTCGCCCTCCGGTCGATATGCCCTTGAACACTTGACACATTCCCACGCGTAGCACAAATAAGCTATTTAATTTACCGGTCGACGATGACTCTAATAATTTTACATTTTACTCACTATCTCGCTTCTGATTGGCCAAGAGCCCTCAGCCAATCCCTGATATCGTGTGAACTCAACATAATAAATGTATTATCTGTAGGTTTTACCTACAGACAACACATTTATCATGTCGAGTTCAAAGGTCACAATTATGGAAATGAAAATACGTTTGCTATTTTTTTCGAAAGCAGAATTAAATATTTATTCTTAGTTTACAAAATGTATAATAAAACAATTATTGAATTCGATTTTCGCATAATATCGTAAATATCAAGACCTCGGCCATTTTATCCGCCTCAGCTTACGGCGTCGGCAGATAACACTGCCTTGGTCTTGATAATTTACGATATCATGCTCAACCTCAATTATTTATAATAACAGAACAATAGCAACAGCAAAATACTGAACAGAAATAGTTTTTGCATAATATTATTGAAATACCTTATTAATGATGACGATGGTAATGATGGCGATGATGACGGAAGGTAATAATGATGATGATTAATAATGAGGCTATCATTCCTGATGGTGCGTGCTGCAAGACCTACTGTGTTATTTTGGTACCAAACGGACTCAATATTCAACGTTTGCGTGATTCTCATAATCTTTCTTGCTGCCTTGCCTAGGAGGCTAAGCGTTTGATATGTAAACACGACCAGATAAAAATAAATAGATTATATTTTACCCAACGTTCCAATTCAAAAACATTATTAACCCCCTCAGTATTTATCGGTATATTTAACAATTAGTCCTCGAGTCCGAATGGTCTAATTGTTTTAGTAAAAACCTACTAATCGGTCCAATAAAAGGATGCAAAAAGTTTTGGATTTTGCTTTAAATATATATTTTTTGGTTTTCAAAACCGGCACTTTTCGCTACTAGAGGTCTATCACTAATAGACCCCTAGTAGCTCAGCCAATCACAGGGCTCGATTGGTGAAAGACCATTCCTAGGTTTTTTCTAAGTAAATGTAGTATAAAGCAAATGTTGAAAAAACCTAAAAATTCCTTGTTTATTAAAGGTTTTAAAGAAAGGCTTTATGTCATGTATGAGCAAAAATATTTAGGAACTGATGATTTACATTAATTAATTTAGTAAAGGATATGAGTCATCTAAAGATAAAAAGATATGGAAAATATAGGACGAAATATAGGACAAACATTAATTTCATTATTTTCTTTTTTCCTATCGCAAAAAAAGGAATTGGAAAGTGCAGAAATTAAAGTTAAAATATTATAATAAAACTCACTCATGCGTTCCTTTTCGAATTTGTGAACATCCCCTTTGGAAAATCCTTGAGCAAGATTGAGAATCAATTGCTCCATAAAAGCTACTTTTTAGTGAATATGAAAACAGCCTTACACACTGAAATTATGAAGCTTTATACCTTTACAAAAAGAGAAAACGAAAAGGAATTCCACTTAATTATGGCCTACATTTTGGTGTATATTCCAGGATTTTGCATTGGGATGTTTTGTAGTTATTAATAGATAGCTATGCAACGCTTTCGTTGACTCAGAATCAAAACAATAAATTCAGGAAAATCATAAAAATTGTGGGATACCTGTGGTGATAATTTATACATACCAGGCTTTTCCATTGGAATGTTTTGTAGTTATGAATAGACAGCTATGCAACGTTTTCGCTGACAAAGAATTTAAAAAAAAAATAATTCAGGAGCTTTTTTTAATAGACGCTGTAAGATACATCATATATTAATGTTAAAATGTGTTCGCTGTTTAGAAAATTTTCTCAACCGACAATTCTGATCTTTTTATTTCACTCGTTTGTAAAAAAAATGTTTCTTTGTTTTCCACGTCCCCCTCCCCTTAATCTATAATAATCGAGATACGGTGTCACGCGTTCGTTTGTGGTGATAAACAATATGTTGTAGTTTTGTTTTTACCCACCCTACCCCCTATATTTTTAGTAACTGAAGTTTTGTTTCCTCACCCCACCCCCCTCCATTCAAAAAATACATATTTTTCGAGTCCATGTTATCTGAGTCCATATTTTCTCGGGTCCACAGTCCAGTCCATGCTTTAGTCATCGCCTCTTCATTAGCTAATTTTCATTATCCTTCTCAATGTATCAACATTAACATGTAACTATGTAACTATGTAACAAGTCCTCTGAAACGGAGTCAACCTCAACATCTGTATTTATATATTTTGAAGAATACTTGCTATACATGTAAGGAATTCTAAATGTCTATCAGTTGACATAAATGCCATGGTCAACCATGTTGATTGGTCACATAAATGGCATTTCTTAGAATCTGCATTAGCGGGTCAAGGTACAATAATTCTTTACATTTTAATGTTGTCAGCAGTCTACCAGCAAAGATGGCTGCATTAAAACCGTTCCTAGATGAGTTAGAGGAGGATTTAACTTGTTCCATTTGTCATGACATCTTTAAGGAACCCAAATGTCTTCCATGCTTTCACAGTTTTTGCAAAAACTGCATCGTTGAGTGGTACGAAAGCAGCGGAAATTCAGCTACCGAGAAATTTGATTGTCCTATCTGTAGAACACGCACCGATCTACCAGGAGGGGATGCTTCAAAACTTACTCCTTCATTTTACCTCGGTTCTCTTCCACGACTACTTCGAGCAATGAGGGACAAGTCTGACCAAGGGCAAACCACAGGAGAGTCTAATTGTGAAGGTTGTGAGAAACCTGGTCGTTCGATAGCATTTTGTCCTCAGTGTAACTGTTTGATTTGTGGCGAGTGCGTAAACGCCCACAAAAATCTGAAGCATCTTCGAGAAGAACACCATTTGACATTGTTTACTGACTTTGACCAAGAAAATGTCAACAGTTTCATCAGAAACCAAATGGTATGCAAGGAAAAATATCACGAGAAGAACAAGCTTGAATACTACTGCAAGGAAGAAACTTGTAAAAGATGTGTTTGCCAAAAATGCGTCACTTTGTACCATCAAAATCATCAGATGCAGAGCTTAGAGGAAGCTGCAGAAGACGTAAAGAAGCGACTCCTTGGAGAAATAGATCGAGTTGACAAACTCAAGGGAAAATACGAAGAAGAACTGGGGCAATCCAAGGGAAATGTGCAGAGAATTCAAAGTGAAGTGGATTCGGCTAAGAAGAAAGTACAAGACACAGAGAATATGGTATATAAAATTGTGAGTGAACATACTAGAGCGATGATAAACGAGTTGCATCAGATGCTTCAAGATCAAAAGCAGGCAAATGAAGAAGAGCAAAATGATATAAACACGTGGATAAAACAATTATCAGATTTTAAGGACTATACCCAGGCATTGGTGAAAAGAAGTGTAGCATTGGAGTTGATAGAAAGCAATGACGCACTTCTTGAAAAAAGTGAGACATTATGTAAAACAACCTCAATCTTGTGCAGCAAACCAATCGAGCGCAACATGACTGTTGATTACGTGACAGACCAAGTCATGCAATCGCTGAATGACATTGGGAAGATTGTGAAGAGCGTTGTTGATCCGTCACTCAGCACAATCGAACCAGTGAAAGAAGCTCGTTGTGGTTTTTTAAATGTGCTTCAAGTTGTTACAAGAAACACCGAAGGAGAAGTCTGTCACACAACAGAACCTATTGAAGTGAAAGTCAGAGATATCGAAGGCAAAGAGGTGGACAAAAAGGTGTGTGACAAGGAAAATGGAAAGTACTTTGTCAGTTATAGGGCAGCCACACCTCTGCCTTATAGTATCATGGTAAAAGTTGGGGGCGAATCAATAAGAAATTCGACAAACCTTGTAGAAACACTCGCCACTGAAGCAGATTTCAAGCCTAGACGATGGGAGATAGATGACAAAGGGCTTTTAAATGGACCTAAGTCAATAGCAGTCAGTAGTCACGGAGAAGTAGCCATTGCTGATACTGGTAATGATAGGGTTCAGATATTCAGCCCCGAAGGAAAGTATTTAAGAATGCTTGGCAGCCAAGGCACAGAAGAAGGGAATCTTAGTGATCCATTTGCTGTTGCCTTCATTGAAGACAGTATTATTGTATGTGATATACCAGACACCGACAGCGGCAAGAGGATGCAAGAGTTTGACCTCACTGGGACATATGTACGCACCCTAGTAAGACCAGAACAAATGATAGATGTTCAAGAGTTGTGTATCATAGATGGAACACGTATTGCAGTATGCTGCAGCGGAGGAATAAGAGGAACCAGGCCCAGTATTAAGGTTTTTAACAAAAGTGGGGATTTGCTTTATGAATTTGATATTGGGAAAAATGAATGTCCTAGTTTTATTGAATATGGTAATGCGAAATTTTTTTTAACTTATGGCGGGAAAAACTACATTCGTGTTTTCAATGAAGATGGTGTTTCCTTGCGTAAGTTTGGAAAGAAGGGGGCAAGGGACGGACAGTTTGATACTATTTTCGGACTTGCTGTTTACGGTCCAGACATGATTCTTGTCTGTGATTTTGGTAATAGTCGCGTTCAACTTTTAACCCAAGAGGGTCAGTTTGTAAGGTCATTTGGTAGCTGTGGTTCACAGGTTGGGGAAATGATGAATCCGGTTGATGTAGTAGTCACAGCTGATGGCCAGGCTTTGGTGCTCGACTTTACATGTGGCCGAGTACATGTCTGGTCTTAAATAATGTAAATAAGCAATCCAAGCTTAGGTAGTCAAACGATAAATGTTCAGCAAAAGGGATAAACTTGTAAATCATTATGGGACAAGGTCAAAACAATGGTCCAAATAGGAACCCGATTTTATATTGACCTTAGTTACCAGTAAATACCCACTCCTCCCTCAGAGACATGTTGAAATGCTCGACACTGAGTGTCCCTAGTAACCATTTCTACAAAAAATACATTGTAATGTTTAGAATACTTGAAACAGGCAATACATATATTTCTGCGACTTTGGAGATATTTGAGTACACATTCCACTTCCATAGGTGATGGATAACCCCACCTCTCCTGTCGGGTTCATTCAAATAGTGATAACTGTTTTGACTTCACCCTTAATTAGTGAGAAATAAGCAAATATAAATATTTACCAAAACTTGATCAAAGGGGGAAAAGCTCGAATTTTTTTTTTGTATACATATGTTTTAATTATACACTCACTGTGTATATGTAAATTCTATCTCCTGATGATGTCGGCGTCCGACGAAAGCTCGAGAAGAAAATAAAAACCTTTTACAGTTTTACAGTAGTGCATGGTATGGCCCCAAATCTCAACTTATTTATTGTTCTAATTATGTTTTATATAAGCAGAACTTTTTTTAGTGTCATATAATTTACTCAAAATCGTTTTCGTAGAAATTCCTAGAGAAAATCTCAAATTATTCAAATTCTAAGTGAGAAATGAGTAAAATACAATCATTTGTTTAATAGAAAAAGATGAAATTTTCTTCTCCCATATTCTTCTTGGTCTCATGCATTGTTCACGGTTTGTTTTCATGATCATTAATGTTTTAGCAATAGGTGCAGACCTCAATTCTGTGGTACAAAAAAATTAAAGAGAACTTGAAACTTCAATTCAATATTATTAATTCTGAAATTAAAACACAGCAAAAGTTTGATTTACATGTATAGATATTGGTATGTTTCCCATATCATTCAAAATGCAGCCAATAGCTCTTATTCCAGATCCGTGTCCGTAGTTTTGATGGGCAGCGGTTTCGTATATTAGCGTAGGTGAGAACGAGGCTATCGGGTCGAGCTTCCCGGGAGATTACAAGAAGAACTATAGTCAAGACTAGAATGATGTTCGGAAATTTCAAAATATTTCCCAAATCAGCGGAAGAAAAGGTCAAACTATTAAGCGGCAAATGTCCGCGTGGCCTAACGAAGGAAAGGCTAAAGGAATGGCTATCATATCGGAAAGGAACCGCCAAAAATGACAGTTCTGTTGTTGTTGTTGCAGTTCGTTAATATGGTCTTTTCCTCTGTGGCTTTTCAGAGGAGAAAATAAAATTCGTAGGAATAGATTCCGGTTTCAATCGTATTCGTTGTCCTCCTAGAGACTTCAGGAAGCATTCAGGCTCAAAATAATGGCTGTATAGATAAAACATTTTTGCTCACAGGAGTGTTCTCTCTTCGGATTTTCATCAGCCATTTCTGGAGAAGATCTTTGTTTGAAAGCGGCAACGAATGCCATATAAGTCCACGACAATCTTCTTTTAAACTTCGGCTAGTACAACCAAAGGCTATACAGTATCTAACCATGATGTTTTTGGATAAGATTTACGTAAACTATTGATATTATATCTAAACTTTTATAAGGTTGTAAAATTCTCTATAGTTCTTCTTGTAATCTCCCGGGAAGCTCGACCCGATAGCCTCGCTCTCACCTACGCTAATATACGAAACCGCTGCCCATCAAAACTACGGACACGGATCTGGAATAAGAGCTATTAGAATGCATGAAAGCTGTTATATATTCCAAAGTATTTCTGATGATGGCGTCATGATGACACCGAAACGTTCCACAATATTTCCAGTTATTTTTCGTGTTAAAAGTATTCTGTCTTGAATTTTTTGTCTAAATGCCCAGATATTTTAAATGATGTGGGATAAAATAGTTCAATGCTTGATTCTCGTGCTATACCGAGTATCCCACTTGTCGCTTGTATTTTCTTGTATCAGTACTCCTCTATATACATGAAGGCTCTTGTATACACCAAAAAATGCGAGTGAGTCTTGGGATATTCTATAGTATGCCACTCAAAACCATTGAATAACTAATGTGTGTATATACAGTATATATTGATGATATATGAAATACTGATCCATTATAGGATCTTAGAATAGGTTTCATTCAAAATGGTTCCATTCTCAGCTTCATGCCTGGAACTGGATAAGAATTGTAAAATATCCAATGACAGTACCAAATACCTGAAAATAAACAAAAAAAGAAGTATCGTAATCAATTTGACTTAATATTTTTTATGCAGGGAAAAAGTCGAGCCGTTTAACAGTTCTGAAGGGAATTGGGAGGTCAAGGGAATTTAAGTAATGTTTATAAAACGAGAGACCGTGTTTTATCGGCATGTAAAGATACGAGCCGAAGGCGAGATAAAACACGGGCTCGAGTTTTATAAATGGATTAGGAAACTCATACTTATTTTCATATGGTGTAAATAATGCCAGTTGCTTGAAAATTTCGTTAATTTTGATCAAAGATGATATTTTTTAGTACACAATATTGAACAAGTTGCAGTTTAATGAATCTCAAGGGAAGTGCGAGATTGATGATCCATGAAAGCTGACTTAGTAACAAATTCCGTAGGGAGCTACTTTGTACTTGAAAAGTTTGTATTTCAAAGTAAATTTGCATTTTGCCTTGCATTCGAGAAGATGACTAGATTCAAGTTGCCTAAAACTAGAAACCAAGAGGCCTCGTGTCTTGATGGAGCAGTACCAGCGAAGACTAGCTATGCTACGAAGTGGGCAACTAAAATATTTCGAGAATGGCAGAGTTCCCGTAAAAATATCATTGCGGCTAAAGAAGATTCAAGTCTAGAGGAGATGAATGCGGAGTCCTTAAACTTTTGTTTCGTAAAATTCATTGAAGAAGTGGCGAAAAAGGATGGAAAAAAATACCCTCCGAGTAGTCTTTACGCTATTACTTGTGGCATCAACCGATTTCTGGCCGAAAAACGAACCGAAGAGTGCATCAATATTTTGGATAGAAGTGATAAAAGGTTAGTCTCGAAGAATAAAGAATACTATAAGTAGAAATAACATTGTCACTGGGGTAGTTTAGCAGACTTTGTTTTTTTTATAGTTGTATTTCTGAACAGTTTCACGTTTTTTTAATTTTATGTTTGCTATTTGTTGGTGTAGTTTTCAGGGGATATCGGGTCTGATAAAAGTTTTAAATCCCATAAAAAACTAATCTTTTATTCATCAGGGATTTTGTCAGCCCAGATCTCCCCTGAAAACAATCAAAGCCGCCCCCGGCTTTAAGTTTCTTGGTTTGCTATCGATATTATAAATACCGTCACGTGTTCTTATCCATATCCATGATTGGATTAAAACCCTAATGAATATTTATGAGTTTTCTAAGCATTTTTAAATAACCCCCTCAGTATTTTCGGTATATGTAAATATAGTATATAGCAAATGTTGAAAGAACCTAAAAATATCTCGTTTATTAAACATTTTGACGAAAGTCTTTATATCATGGTATGAGCAAAAATATTTAGGAACTGATGATTTACAGAAAAATATAGGACGAAATATAGGACAAACATTAATTTCACTATTTTCTTTTTTCCTATCGCAAAAAAAAGTAATTGGAAAATGCAGAAATTAAAGATAAAATATTATAATGAAACTCATTCATGCGTTCCTTTTCGAATTTGTGAACATCCCCTTTGGAAAATCCTTGAGCAAGATTGAGAATCGATGGCTCCATAAACAACTTTTTAGTGAATATGGAAACAGCCTTACACACTGAAATTATGAAGCTTTATACCTTTATAAAAAGAGAAAACGAAAATGAATTCCACTTAATTATGGCCTACATTTTGGTGTATATCCCAGGCTTTTCCATTGGAATGTTTTGTAGTTATTAATAGACAGCTATGCAACGCTTTCGTTGACTCCAAATCAAAACAATAAATTCAGGAAAATCATAAAAATTGTGGGATACCTGTGGTGATAATTTATACATACCAGGCTTTTCCATTGGAATGTTTTGTAGTTATGAATAGACAGCTATGCAACGTTTTCGCTGACAAAGAATTTAAAAAAAATTAATTCAGGAGCTTTTTTCAATAGACGCTGTAAGATACATCATATATTAATGTTAAAATGTGTTCGCTGTTTAGAAAATTTTCTCAACAATTCTGATCTTTTTATTTCACTCTCACTCGTTTGTAAAAAAAACGTTTCTTTGTTTTCACGTCCCCCTCCCCTTAATCTATAATAATCGAGATACGGTGTCACGCGTTCGTTTGTGGTGATGAACAATATGTTGTAGCTTTGTTTTTACCCACCCTACCCCCTATATTTTTAGTAACTGAAGTTTTGTTTCCTCACCCCACCCCCCTCCATTCTAAAAATACATATTTTTCGAACGAGTCCATGTTATCTGAGTCCATGTTTTTTCGAGTCCAGTCCAGTCCATGCTTTAGTCATCGCCTCTTTATTAGCTAATTTTCATTAACATATATTATTGTCATTATTTCTTATGTAACTAATCCAACAAGTCCTCTGAAACAGGGTCAACCTCAACATCTTTATTTATATATTTTGAAGAATACTTGCTATACATGTAACGAATTCTAAATGTCTATCCGTTGACCTTAATGCTATGGTCAACCATGTTGATTGGTCAAATAAATGACATTTCTTAGAATCTGTACTAACGGGTCAAGGTACATTAAGTCTTTACATTTTAGTGTTGTCGGCAGTCTACCAGCAAAGATGGCTGCATTAAAACCGTTCCTAGATGAGTTAGAGAAGGATTTAACTTGTTCCATTTGTCATGACATCTTTAAGGAACCCAAATGTCTTCCATGCTTTCACAGTTATTGCAAAAACTGCATCGTGGAGCGGTACGAAAGCAGCGGAAATCCAGCTACCGAGAAATTTGATTGTCCTATCTGTAGAACACGCACCGATCTACCACAAGGCGATGCTTCAAAACTAACTCCTTCATTTTACCTCGGTTCTCTTCCACGACTACTTCGAGCAATGAGGGACAAGTCTGACCAAGGGCAAACCATGGGAGAGTCTAGTAATTGTGAAGGTTGTGAGAAACCCGGTCGTTCGATAGCATTTTGTCCTCAGTGTAACTGTTTGATTTGTGGCGAGTGCGTGAACGCCCACAAAAATCTGAAGCATTTTCGAGAAGAACACCATTTGACATTGTTTAGTGACTTTGACCAAGAAAATGTCAACAGTTTCATCAGAAACCAAATGGTATGCAAGGAAAAATATCACGAGAAGAACAAGCTTGAATACTACTGCAAGGAAGAAACTTGCAAAAGATGTGTTTGCCAAAAATGCGCCACTTTGTACCATCAAAATCATCAGATGCAGAGCTTAGAGGAAGCCGCAGAAGACGTAAAGAAGCGACTCCTTGGAGAAATAGATCGAGTTGATCAGCTAAAGGGAAAATACGAAGAAGAACTGGGGCAATCTAAGGGAAATGTGCAGAGAATTCAAAGTGAAGTGGATTCGGCTAAGAAGAAAGTACAAGACACAGAAAATATGGTGTATCAAATTGTGAGTGAACACACTAAAGCGATGATAAACGAGTTGCATCACATGCTTCAAGATCAAAAGCAGGCCAATGAAGAAGAACAAAATGATATATGCACCGGGATAAAACAGTTATCTGATTTTAAGGACTATACCCAGGCATTGGTGAGAAGAAGTGTAGCATTCGAGTTGATAGAAAGCAATGACGCACTTCTTGAAAAAAGTGAGACATTATGTAAAACAACCTCAATCTTGTGCAGCAAACCAATCGAGCGCAACATGACTGTTGATTACGTGACAGGTCAAGTAATGCAATCGCTAAATGACATTGGGAAGATTTTGAAGGGCGTTGTTGATCCGTCACGCAGCACAATCGAACCAGTGAAAGAAGCTCGTTGTGGTTTCTTGAATGTGTTTCAAGTTGTTACAAGAAACACCGAAGGAGAAGTCTATCACACAAAAGAACCTATTGAAGTGAAAATCCAAGATGTCGAAGGCAAAGAGGCTGACAAAAAAGTGTGTGACAAGCAAAATGGAAAGTACTTTGTCAGTTATAGGGCGGCCACACCTCTGCCTTATAATATCATGGTAAACGTTGGGGGCGAATCAATAAAAAATTCGCCAAACCTTGTAGGAACACTCGCCACTGAAGCAGATTTCAAGCCTAGACGATGGGAGATAGATGACAAAGGGCTTTTAAATGGACCTCAGTCAATAGCAGTCAGTAGTCACGGAGAAGTAGCCATTGCTGATACTGGTAATCACAGGGTTCAAATGTTCAGCCCCGAAGGAAAGTATTTAAGAATGTTTGGCAGCCAAGGCACAGAAGAAGGGAATCTTAGTGATCCATTTGTTGTTGCCTTTATTGAATACAGTATTATTGTATGTGATATACTAGACCCCAACCGCGGCAGGAGGATACAAGAGTTTGACCTCACTGGGACATATAAACGCACCCTTGTAAGACCAGAACAAATGATAAATTTTGATGATTTGTGTATTAAGGATGGAACACATATCGCAGTATGCTGCAACGGAGATATAAGAGGAACCAGGCCCAGTATTAAGGTTTTTAACAAAAGTGGAGATTTGCTTTATGAATTTGATATTGAAAAAAATGAATGGCCTAATGCCATCGAATATGGTAATGGCAAATACTTTGTAACTTATGGTGAGAAAAACTACATTCGTGTTTTCAATGAAGAAGGTGTTCCCTTGCGTAAGTTTGGAAAGAAGGGGACAAGGGATGGACAATTTAATACTATTTACGGACTTGCTGTTTACGGCCCAGACATGATTCTTGTCTGTGATTATGGTAACAGTCGTGTTCAACTTTTAACCCAAGAGGGTCAGTTTGTAAGGTCATTTGGTAGTTTTAGTACACAGGTTGGGGGAATGATGAATCCTATTGATGTAGTAGTCACAGCTGATGGCCAGGCTTTGGTGCTCGACTTTACATGTGGCCGAGTACATGTCTGGTCTTAAATAATGTAAATAAGCAATCCAAGCTTAGGTAGTCAAACGATAAATGTTCAGCAAAAGGGATAAACTTATAAATCATTATGGGACAAGGTCAAAACAATGGTCCAAATAGGAACCCGATTTTATATTGACCTTAGTTACTAGTAAATACCCACTCCTCCCTCAGAGACATGTTGAAATGCTCGATATACTGAGTGTCCCTATAGCTAGTAACCATTTCTACAAAAAATACATTGTAATGTTAAGAATACTTGAAACAGGCAATACATATATTTCTGCGACTTTGGAGATATTTGAGTACACATTCCACTTCCATAGGTGATGGATAACCCCACCCCTCCTGTCGGGTCCATTCAAATTATAATTGTTTTGACTTCACCCCTAATTAGTGAGAAATAAGCAAATATGAATATTTACCAATACTTGATCAAAGGGGAAAAAGCTCGTCTTTGTATTCAAAACCAGACAATTTGTTTTGTATACATATGTTTTAATTATGTTTTATATAAGAAGAACTTTTTTTAGTGTCATATAATTTACTCAAAATCGTTTTTGTAGATTCAAAACCAGACAATTTTTTTTGTATACATATGTTTTAATTATGTTTTATATAAGCAGAACTTTTTTTAGTGTCGTATAATTTACTCAAAATCGTTTTCGTAGAAATTCCTAGAGAAAATCTCAAATTATTCAAATTCTAAGTGAGAGATGAGTAAAATACATTTGTTTAATAGAAGAAAACGAAATGTTCTTCTTCCGTATTCTTCTTGGTCTCATGCATTGTTCACGGTTTGTTTGCATGATCATTAATGTTTTAGCAATAGGTGCAGACCTCAATCCTGTGGTACAAAAAAAATAAAGAGAACTTGAAACTTCAATTCAATATTATTAATTCTGAAATTAAAACACAGCAAAAGTTTGATTTACATGTATAGATATTGGTATGTTTCCCATATCATTCAAAATGCAGCCAATTAGAATGCATGAAAGCTATTATAACATAAATCCTGTATTAAGCCCCCCTCTCAAATAAGCCCCCCTCTCCAATAAGCCCCCCTTTTTAAAGGATGAAATTTATTAAGCCCCCCTCTATTTTAAGCCCCCTCCCCTCCCCTCCCCTCCCCCTTCACAACTAAATTCACAATCAAGGTAAATCATATTTGAGACTAACACAAGTGAATCAAATGTTGAAAATAGCTTGTAATTCGAACAATGCATATACCATGCCCCTATAGATCATGCAAGAAAGTTCTTAGTAATACTTCCATTTTATCCTGAGTTTACCGTTTTGGAACAAAGTTATCATATCATATTAATTATATTCTGATAGCGTAGAACTTAGAGCGTTTCGGCTAAAAAATCAATCAGCCCCCCTCTCTATTAAGCCTCCCCCCCCTCTCCAATAAGCCCCCCCTCAAAGGTACCTGAAATAAATAACTCCCGGGGGGGGGGGGGGCTTAATAGAGGTTTTACGGTATATTCTAAAGTATTTCTGATGATGGCGTCATGATGACACCGAAACATTGTTCTACTTTATTTCCCCTTATTTTTCTTGTTAAAAGTATTATGTCTTGAATTTTTGGTCTAAATGCCCAGGTATTTTTAATGATGTAGGATGAAATAGCTGAATGCTTGATTCTCGTGGTATACCGTGGAGTATCCCACTTGTCGCTTGTATTTTCTTGTATCAGTACTCCTCTAGACTAGGTGATACAAGAAAATGTAACTAGCCAATCAGCGCGAAGCTAACAAGCTCAAGTTGTTAGCATAACCCATGACGGGAAAAAATTGCGCACCAATGACTGCCTTAGTAGGGTAGGACACGGCAAATGTTTTTCGGTATAAACAAAATTGGAACTAGAATTCAAATTTCTCTCATTACAAACGCAGGATCCAGTGTTTCTAAAATACTGAAAAGTTATTATCGATAAAATTATTTTTTCTTTTAAATTCGAGAGCAAGAACGAGCTTCGAGAAAATGTTCAGGCTCCCCTCCCTTGATTTGATAATTGGATGCGGGTTTTACTTTGTCAAAGAAACTCGTGAACACGAAGTTTATAGAAAAACTAAAACGAAGTTTTCGCCGTAGCATCTCAATATTAGCCATGTTAAACCATTTTGACAGGCTTTGGATTCCTCTAAGAGTTCTAGCGACGCGAGTTGTGCTGCTCTAATCGAGTAAGTTTGAGTTGCTGACAAATAATTCAGCTGATATGAATTCTCATAATACTTAATAATAAAACTGAAATGTGGAGAGTCCTATTCGACGCAGCAAGCTCCCTTTGCATTTGAAGGGAACTTAACTAAATTCTAATACTAGTTACATGTTCGTATGGATGCTAAGCTTCTGTGAATATTATACGGAATGCCTTATTTTGACCGGCCGCTTTATAGCATGTTCCATGAATTAACATATGCTTTAGTTCTAGAAATAGAAAGCTTGCGAATATCTTGATACGTGTAGAAATACATAATGCGAATATTTCAGTAGCTGCAAGCTTTTCAACACGTGTCTTCTTTTAAATTCTTTTAAATTTACTGAAGAAGCGAACGAGAGTTGTTGAGTTTCCCTTCGGTTTGTTTATATTCTCGCACAATGACGCATTGTTAAAATGCACGGGCTAAAGGCTTACAAAAGGCTAACAACTTTGGAGGGATTGCATGCAGGCCTGGTCGCAAATAATATACCTAGTCTATATACACATCAAGGCTCTTTTATATATCAAAGAAAGCGAGTGAGTCGTGGGATATTCTATAGTATGCAACTCAAAACCATTGAATAACTAATGTGTGTATATACAGTATTTATAAAACTCTTGAATAATTAATGAGGAAACCACAATAGAAATCATTGTCCGTGGAGGAGGTTGTATATCTGATACAAAATCGTCCTGATTTGCATAAACTTTAACTCCAATTTTCTCAACTAAATTCAATTTTATCTATAAAATTTTAGTAGAAAATGAATGTATACACCTGGACGTTTCATAAGTAATATACAATATCCGTGTCCGTGTTGTATCAGATATACAATCACTCGCCGAATCATATCGTATATATTACACATTGATGATATATGAAATACTGATCCATCATAGGATCTTAGAATAGGTTTCATTCAAAATGGTTCCATTCTCAGCTTCATGCCTGGAACTGGATAAGAGTTGTAAAATATCCAATGACAGTACCAAATACCTGAAAATAAACAAAATAAGAAGTTACTAGTTTAGGGACTAGTTTAGCTGGTATACAGAGAAGATAATATTCCCAATGAAAAACGTCCTGCATGTGAGCAACTTCAAAATTTTTATTTCTTATTTCTTATTTGTATTTTTTGTTTCATATTTCTATTTTCTTATTTTTATTTTCATTTTTGTCTCATGACTATGCGCGTTAGGAATTTTAAACATTTCTAAATGTTTTGGTCGTAAACCATGGATGGTTGAACAAGAAAACAAAACTTCTTAGAATCTGCATTTATTAAAAAGGTCAAGATATATGAAGCTTTTATACTTCAGTGCTGCTGGCGACCTACCAGAAAATATGGCTGCATTAAAACCGTTCCTAGATGAATTAGAGAAGGATTTAACTTGTTCCATTTGTCATGACATCTTTAAGGAACCCAAATGTCTTCCATGCTTTCACAGTTATTGCAAAAAATGCATCGTTGAGTGGTACGAAAGCAGCGGAAATCCAGCTACCGAGAAATTTGATTGTCCTATCTGTAGAACACGCACCGATCTACCACAAGGCGATGCTTCAAAACTAACTCCTTCATTTTACCTCGGTTCTCTTCCACGACTACTTCGAGCAATGAGGGACAAGTCTGACCAAGGGATAACCATGGGAGAGTCTAGTAATTGTGAAGGTTGTGAGAAACCTGGTCGTTCGATAGCATTTTGTCCTCAGTGTAACTGTTTGATTTGTGGCGAGTGCGTGAACGCCCACAAAAATCTGAAGCATTTTCGAGAAGAACACCATTTGACATTGTTTAGTGACTTTGACCAAGAAAATGTCAACAGTTTCATCAGAAACCAAATGGTATGCAAGGAAAAATATCACGAGAAGAACAAGCTTGAATACTACTGCAAGGAAGAAACTTGCAAAAGATGTGTTTGCCAAAAATGCGCCACTTTGTACCATCAAAATCATCAGATGCAGAGCTTAGAGGAAGCCGCAGAAGAAGTAAAGAAGCGACTCCTTGGAGAAATAGATCGAGTTGATAAACTCAAGGCAAAATACGAAGAAGAACTGGGGCAATCTAAGGGAAATGTGCAGAGAATTCAAAGTGAAGTGGATTCGGCTAAGAAGAAAGTACAAGACACAGAAAATATGGTGTATCAAATTGTGAGTGAACACACTAGAGCGATGATAAACGACTTGCATCAGATGCTTCAAGATCAAAAGCAGGCCAATGAAGAAGAGCAAAATGATATATGCACCGGGATAAAACAGTTATCTGATTTTAAGGACTATACCCAGGCATTGGTGAGAAGAAGTGTAGCATTGGAGTTGATAGAAAGCAATGTCGCACTTCTTCAAAAAAGTGAAACATTATGTAAAACAACCTCAATCTTGTGCAGCAAACCAATCGAGCGCAACATGACTGTTGATTACGTGACAAGTCAAGTAATGCAATCGCTGAATGACATTGGGAAGATTGTGAAGAGCGTTGTTGATCCGTCACGCAGCACAATCGAACCAGTGAAAGAAGCTCGTTGTGGTTTCTTAAATGTGTTTCAAGTTGTAACAAGAAACACCGAAGGAGAAGTCTGTCACACAACAGAACCTATTGAAGTGAAAGTCAGAGATATCGAAGGCAAAGAGGTGGACAAAAAGGTGTGTGACAAGCAAAATGGAAAGTACTTTGTCAGTTATAGGGCGGCCACACCTCTGCCTTACAGTATCATGGTAAAAGTTGGGGGCGAATCAATAAGAAATTCGCCAAACCTTGTAGGAACACTCGCCACTGAAGCAGATTTCAAGCCTAGACGATGGGAGATAGATGACAAAGGGCTTTTAAATGGACCTAAGTCAATAGCAGTCAGTAGTCACGGAGAAGTAGCCATTGCTGATAGTGGTAATGATAGGGTTCAGATATTCAGCCCCGAAGGAAAGTATTCAAGAATGCTTGGCAGCCAAAGCACAGAAGAAGGGAATCTTAGTGATCCATTTGTTGTTGCATTCATTGAAGACAGTATTATTGTATGTGATGAACCAGACCCCAACCGTGGCAGTAGGATACAAGAGTTTGACCTCAATGGGACATATGTACGCACCCTAGTAAGACCAGAACAAATGATAGATGTTGAAGAGCTGTGTATCATAGATGGAACACGTATTGCAGTATGCTGCAACGGAGATATAAGGGGACCCAGGCCCAGTATTAAGGTTTTTAACAAAAGTGGATATTTGCTTTATGAATTTGATATTGGGAAAAATGAATGTCCTAGTTTTATTGAATATGGTAATGCGAAATTTTTTTTAACTTATGGCGAGAAAAACTACATTCGTGTTTTCAATGAAGATGGTGTTTCCTTGCGTAAGTTTGGAAAGAAGGGGACAAAGAATGGTCAGTTTGATACTATTTTCGGACTTGCTGTTTACGGTCCAGACATGATTCTTGTCTGTGATTATGGTAATAGTCGCGTTCAACTTTTAACCCAAGAGGGTCAGTTTGTAAGGTCATTTGGTAGCTGTGGTTCACAGGTTGGGGAAATGATGAATCCGGTTGATGTAGTAGTCACAGCTGATGGCCAGGCTTTGGTGCTCGACTTTACATGTGGCCGAGTACATGTCTGGTCTTAAATAATGTAAATAAGCAATCCAAGCTTAGGTAGTCAAACGATAAATGTTCGGGTAAAGGAATAAACTTATGAATCATTATGGGACAAGGTCAAAACAATGGTCCAAATAGGAACCCGATTTTATATTGACCTTAGTTACCAGTAAATACCCACTCCTCCCTCAGAGACATGTTGAAATGCTCGACACTGAGTGTCCCTAGTAACCATTTCTACAAAAAATACATTGTAATGTTTAGAATACTTGAAACAGGCAATACATATATTTCTGCGACTTTGGAGATATTTGAGTACACATTCCACTTCCATAGGTGATGGATAACCCCACCCCTCCTGTCGGGTCCATTCAAATTATAATTGTTTTGACTTCACCCCTAATTAGTGAGAAATAAGCAAATATAAATATTTACCAAAACTTGATCAAAGGGGGAAAAGCTCGAAAATTTTTTTTGTATACATATGTTTTAATTATGTTTTATATAAGCAGAACTTTTTTATAGTGTCATATAATTTACTCAAAATCGTTTTTGTAGAAATTCCAAGAGGAAATCTCAAATTATTCAAAGTTCTAGGTGAGAGATGAGTAAAATACATTTGTTTAATAGAAAAAAATGAAATTTTCTTCTCCCATATTCTTCTTGGTCTCATGCATTGTTCACGGTTTGTGTGCATGATCATTAATGTTTTAGCAATAGGTGCAGACCTCAATTCAAAACAATTAAAGAGAACTTGAAACTTCAATTCAATATTATTAATTCTGAAATTAAAACACAGCAAAAGTTTGATTTACATGTATAGATATTGGTATGTTTCCCATATCATTAAAAATGCAGCCAATTAGAATGCATAAAAGCTATTATACCGTAAATCCTCTATTAAGCCCCCTCTCAAATGAGCCCCTCTCTAATAAGCCCCCCTTTTTAAAGGATGAAATTTATTAAGCCCCCCTCTATTTTAAGCACCCCTCCCCTCCCCTCCCCCTTCTGAAATTAATTAAAACACAGCAAAAGTTTGATTTACATGTATAGATATTGGTTGTTTTCCACATATTTCAAAATGCAGCCAATTAGAATGCATGAAAGCTATTATATATTCAAAAGTATTTCTGATGATGGCGTCATGATGACACCGAAACGTTGTTCCACTTTATTTCCCCTTATTTTTTTTGTTAAAAGTATTCTGTCTTGAATTTTTTGTCTAAATGCCAAGGTATTTTTAATGATGTAGCATAAAATAGTTGAATGCTTGTATCTCGTGGTATACCGTGGAGTATCCCACTTGTCGCTTGTATTTTCTTGTATCAGTACTCCTCTATATACATGAAGGCTCTTGTATATACCAAAAAAGGCGAGTGAGTCTTGGGATATTCTATAGTATGCCACTCAAAACCATTGAATAACTAATGTGTGTATATACAGTGTATATTGATGATATATGAAATACTGATCCATCATAGGATCTTAGAATAGGTTTCATTCAAAATGGTTCCATTCTCAGCTTCATGCCTGGAACTGGATAAGAATTGTAAAATATCCAATGACAGTACCAAATACCTGAAAATAAACAAAAAAAGAAGTATTGTAATCAGTTTGATTTAATATTTTTTATGCAGGGAAAAAGTCGAGCCGTCTAACAGTTCTGGAGGGAATTGGGAGGTCAAGGAAATTTGTTTAGTTAGTTCAGGATTGTGGTTTGGCATATTTGGCGTCCACATTGCATGGTGTGTATGGTACAGTAACGACATATATAATAATGAGCCGTTGGTGCCATTATGTAGATAGATGCCTCTTCCACCAATATTTTTATTCTCGTTTATCCGAGCCTTCTGGTAAAGCGCCCATCCTCAGGGATGAGCTACACACTTAGCTGTGACTTTAGTTTTAACTTACCGTGATGACCATGCCCTTGGTTATGGTGGTCAAACCTCCGACAGTCAGTCCTGTGCTGTTACTATTCAAGTTGGATACGAGGAGCATCAACTGAAACGACAAGATAACAAATATCCATGACCCTTCCGCTCTTGCCGCAGCAGTCAAGTAAAATGATCGATTTTTTTCTGCCTGTATTCAAGCTTCTTGGGACAAGTTTAAATGGTATACAGAGAGGATAATATTCCTTAATGGAAAACGTCCTGCATGTGAAAGGAGACCAGACTATCATGAAAAAAGTGAAACAAGGGTTCGATTTGCAAAGGTACGTTAAATGTTCAACCTGTGACCAAGAATGATGGGGCAAGTTGAATCAGCTTTTAATATAAGGGTTATAGCATTAAATTTCTTGTAAATATTTAGCAATTCTCAATGTTGTTCAAAATGTTTTCCAATTTCAGACCAACTTGAAGTTGGATCAATTGGGATTATGCTGCAAGGGGATGAAGGACTACAACATTACCTCTAGCTCGCTTTTGCTGTCAAGATCATTGGCATTGATGTCATAAATGACTTCAGACAACCTATATGCCTACAACACAAGTGATAAAAACATTAGTTGAAAAACATGTTGCACATAAACATCGGAAGATAAGTGAAGAAAAATCAATAGCAAGAAAACAAACGTCACCTGGCAACCAAGCATTCAAGCACCAGACAAACAACTAACTTTAAATTTCCAAAAAGAAAACCAGTTACTATAAATAACTTCACAAACAGACAACAAGACGACCAGAAACTAGAAGACCAGACAACCAGAAAAATGGTGAACCTGGCAAATCAGAAACTGTAGATAGCCTGGCAAACAGACAACTGTACTTGATAGACAGAAAAATGGGTAATTATGCAGATTGACAACCAGAAATCTTAAATAATCTGGTAAACAGACAACCAAAATCTAGAAGTAGAGACAACCACTCAGACAACCAGGAAAATGGATAGCTTTGGACATTGGCAACCAAGCAACATTCTGACTGGAAATGAAGTAATTTACCTTATGGTTAACAAGAGCACCAGCGACTGAGATAAGAAAGAGAATAGTCACATCGCATGTCACCCAGAATATGTATGCCACACGTTTGGCTGTTGAGGCGTCGTCGAAGGTAATGATGCAAATGTTCAATGTAAGGCAGGTCATTGGGATATACATGGCATAGCTTACTAAACCTGAGGGCGACAATATGTCATCCAAAGCGGAGACCACGTGACATAGCTGAACGTATTCTTTTCGAAGTGCTGCAAAGTTGACATTCTTTGTCAAAGTTATGGTAGAGGATGCCCTCTTGAAGACGTCATCAAATCGCTTAGCAACAAGGACACACATGGCCACGTAGCTCGCTGTAGAAAACAACCATACTCCGTTAAAGATCATATTAGTTGGCAAATAGATGTAGGTGAGTATGTCGAGACGTTTTTTATCCCACTTGCCAAGCAATATTTCTTGAAATTCATTTCGTCCTGATTTATCGTTTGAGTACGTAAGAGCGACAAAGACAATGACGCTGTGGGTGATACACGTAATCCAGGCCACAAGCACAATAACTTTCATTTGATACGCGGTGCTAGACATGTCATCTGACTTTACCAACACCAACTCTTTGAGGAATTTACCAAATTTGGACACCTTGTTATTTTTTTTATAAGTTGCACGGAAGAACACGAGTTGTTGAATTGCGCAAAGCATCATCCATGCAAAGGGTACTGAGGTTTGCATTATATCTACATTCTTGACATGACCATGGGAGAAATTTATGGATGAGACGATCACTTGAGACCACAGCAACACCGATATGAAAATGCAATAATATTTTCCTGGGTTACACTTTAGGCTCTGCTTTTGCTGGCTTCTGGAGTTCCCCTGGACTTGTTCTTCAATATCATTGGAATTAGAGCTGTTATTTCGAGGCTCAATCGAATTGAATTTCGCAGAAGGATCTTGGAATGTCTCATCATATGCAAGACCAAAACATCTTAGGGAGAAGTACAATGGCTTTAAAGTTTTCTTGATTTTATCCAGGGTGAACAGGTTGTTTTCGCTAACTTCAATTTCTTTTGTCCCAAGACCATCACCGGCATCGGCATCAAGGTTAGCATCATTTGTTAATTCTATGCTCGGTACTGTTGTGTTTGAAGGCTTCATTTTTGGAATATGACTTGTTATTCTATGAATAATGAATGAGTTTATAAACTTTATACTGAGAGGGTTGTAGTTTTTACAATTATATTGATAACCCAGTGGTCACAGGAAAAATCAGTAAACAAGAAACAAACAAGAAACAAACAGATAAAAAGAACAGCAATCAAACAAACGAAAACAACAACAATATTGAACAGATAAAACGAAATAAAACGAGCGAAGAAACAAACAAACAAAAAAACGAAAAACGAACGAACCAAAAAAAACAACGAATGAACAAGCAAAATAAACAAACCCAAAAACGAACGAAAAAATGAACGAACGAACGAACGAACGAACGAACGAACGAACGAACGAACGAACGAACGAACGAACGAACGAACGAACGAACGAACGAACGAACGAACGAACGAACGAACGAACCAATCTTAGAACAAAAAATGAAAAAATGAAACAAAAAAAAACAAAAAACGAACAAACAAATAAACGATGGAAGGAAAGAAAAACTAACGAAAAGAGATGAAATGATCGAACGAAGCCAATCGAAACGGAATGACGAACGAGGAAACGAACAATACGAGACAAACGAAAACTTCATATTCTCTGAAACTGTAAAACAACGAACAGACAAAGGAAACGGAACGGACAAACAAGCGAGAGAAAACAAAAAACGAACGAACGAACGAAAGATAGGAAGAAACGAAGTAAAAAAAGTAAAAGGCTGGGTATTCACAACCTCTCTCGGGTTGTCCGTATATCGGATTTGGGATTTGTGAATATTATTGGAATAGACCTTTCCCGTCAGTTCGTTTGAGTGACCAAGAAACAATGACTCAAACTCGAGGCAGGACTTGATGTGTTCATACATTTACTGTGTTTTATCAAGTTCAACTTCGACTTGGAGTAATTTTTTCATGGCCACTCTCGATCAAGCGGATTCGGGAAGATCTCATGCAGTATACAAACAAACTGGAAGAGGATCTCGGTGTTCACAGAAAAACGTTGAAAATTATCGCTGCGTCTAATGTCAAAATATAGTTTTTAATTTGCACATATGCAATAAAATTAACCGAGTTTATGAAGAACAATCAGTCATTCACATCAAAAAGTTGAATATTCCAGTTGGTTCTAATGTCAAAATACAGTTTTTAATTTTCATATATACGAAAAATATGCCGAGTTTATGCGAATGAAGAACAACCATAAACTTTTCGTTTCCTTTCTTTCCTTTTTTTACTGTACATATTCATGGGAAATTAAAAAAAAAACTGTTTCATCATATTCATATAGCTCTGTAGAGCCATCAAGAGATTCATAAATTATAGGATGACTTGAAGTTTTTTCACACAGTTATTATGAAGAAAAAAAAACTTCAATTTTCTCACCTTTCTTATGGAGAAAATCTGATTTCCTTTTGAAGAAAAAGAGCTTGAAATCAACAGATTTTACGCTTCTTTCTTGGAAATTGCTTCACCTTAAGCGGACTACAACCAAATGAAATTATAACGGAAAACAGCTTTGAGTTTTATCTGTTTACTTACTGTTGACTCTGTTTTTAGGTCATTAGATATGACACCCTTCTTACGCACCAAAAGACGAGAATAAAATGATGAGAAGAAACTCTTTGAACTAGCTGCTCCACGACAGTCGCACAAACTAAGCAAAGACAGATGTGCAAAGTGACAAAGTGAACCCTGAGTCGTGCTGACAAGTTTGAACTCTAGAAAACAAGTATATTGAAAGATTGTTGGAGTCATGTTGAGGTTAGTTCAGAGTCGTGTCTTAATTAGATTGTTTAGAATTGTTTTTCATAAAAATTTAATAAGAGTGGGGGAAATTAATTACAAATTGAGATGTAATATAAAGACGATAAATCTAAAGTCCGACAAGTGTCATTCGTACATGACACAGCTGGGTATTTACGTGCGGTTTGGGTCCTTATATAAAATTTTATAATATAGCTTAGATAGTATACGCGCTCTCTCGTTGGCTAATTCTCTCACTAATAATATAGATGCAAAAATTTCTCACTTCTGATTGGTTTAAAGCAGTGCAGTTTCCCTGAAACACCAGTGCAAAAACCTGAAACACCGGTGCAAATTACATTTTCCGAAAACGGTCTTGAAACCAAATTTTTTTTGATTCTGCTGTTGATAACATTGTCAAGCATCAAGACTATGCATTTTCTGATCGCGAAGGAACAAGTTTAAGCGGTGAAAACGGCTAAAAAGTTGGTGATTTTGTTTGTTTTTGAATAAATATTTTGTCGGTTTCAGTTGAAGAGCGCGCGCTGCTGACGCTATCTCACGTCATTGAGCGCGCGCTCAATGAGCTCTTGAAAAACACACATTTGATCAACACTCTATGAATATTTATGAGCATGAATATTAATAAACAAGGAATTTTGGTTCGAAATTTTTGCATCTATATTATTAACAAGAAATCGCATGGTTTTCTCGTGCACTTTGGAATAAATTTGCACTCGTGGGTTTTCAAAAGGCTCAAATAGCACTCGCCCTATCAGGCTCGTGCAATTTTGAGCTCTTTGAAAACCGCTCGTGTAAATTTATTCCAAAGTGCACACGAAACCATGCGGTTTCCTATACAAAACCTATGCTCTATTTCACCGGTAAAGACTTGGTTTTTGATTGACAGCTCACAAATGAAGATTTCTCTACTACATTTTATCTCCAAACTCTGCACAAAATGGGCAATCCCTGTTTTTCAAGATAAGTTTTAATCATTCGTAGTAAATTTTCATTCAATAAAGGTTTGGTTTTCCAGATACAAAGACACAAAAGGCACAAAATACGCTTGTAGAAAGCTAACTCATTGTTGAAATTCTCGGCATTGTCCGACATTCCTGACTAGGCTTTTTTTTGTTTTGTTTAAAACAATCTTGAAATTTGTTATAAACTAAACTTTCTATCAAATTTAACCCAAAGACACACTTTCCAACTAGAATCGTGTACTGAGAAGGATATGAAAGTAAAAGTCGAAGAAATACCTTGCGAAATGCTAGATTAAGCTTAAGTTCTATGAAAAGATTTTTCGCCGATGCAACTTCGAGTTTAGATCGAAAAGTGATGAAAACTACGGCCGGGAAACAGTCTGGTTTCACTTAGGAATGGAATTATAGAAATGTTCCCAAACAGTAGCTGAAATAGCAAAGCCATAAGACTTACCAAAAATGTGAGATTTGCTTTGATGTAGATGTGGAAGAGAAGGTCAAAAAATCGGCTGTCAAAATCCAGTGTTGTTTTTGAAGCAGCGCTTGCACGATCCAAAATGTGGACACAACGTATAAATCTTGAGGAACTGTCATTTCTATTTGACTTTTAAATGGGATTTCCCAGACTTTTTTTTGGTAAAATGTTAATGTTATGCGTATTTGCCATAGTTTGGAGAATTGAAATTTTGATCAGAAAATAAAACAGTTAAAATATCTTCTGCTTTATCATAAAAACAATACGGTGACTGATTTTTGAACTTTTCTCGTGTTTCTCCCAACATCCGCGAGCTCTATTTCACCGGTAGAGTCATAGAACTTAGTTTCTATTGTTTAAACAAAAAATAATGTAGATTTTAACTCTGAGTATTATTTCTTTACCCTTAATATATCAGATAAGAAAATCCATACCAAATTGATCTTTTCACTTGTGTTATTTCTCGGGAGCATGTAATCTTCTTTTGTATCTTTACTTTACCTGCATTATTGTTATTATTGTTACTATCGTTATTATTATTATTATTATTATTATTATTATTATTATTATTATTATTATTATTATTATTATTATTACAGTAAATGGTTTGAACCCAGGAGTAGTAGTGTAGTTAGTAATGTGATCGTCTTGGCGAGTGAGCCGTGGGATATTCTATAGTATGCCACTCAAAACCATTGAATAACTAATGTGTGTATATACAGTATATATTGATGATATATGAAATACTGATCCATTATAGGATCTTAGAATAGGTTTCATTCATAATGGTTCCATTCTCAGTCATCTTCATGCCTGGAACTGGATAAGAATTGTAAAATATCCAATGACAGTACCAAATACCTGAAAATATACAAAATAAGAAGTATTGTAATTGGCTTAGTGATTTTTATGCAGGGAAAAAGTCGAGCCGTTTTCAACAGTTCTGAAGGGAATGGGGAGGTCTAGGAAATTTTAAGCATAAGATACCTGTTTAGTTAGTTCACGATTGTGGTTTGGCATATTTGGCGTCCATATTGCATGGTGTGTATGGTACAGCAACGACATATATAATAATGTGCCGTTGGTGCCATTATGTAGATAGATGCCTCTTCCACCAATATTTTTATTCTCGTTTATCCGAGCCTTCTGGTAAAGCGTCCATCCTCAGGGATGTGCTACACACTTAGCTGTCACTTTAGCTTTAACTTACCGTGATGACCATGCCCTTGGTTATGGTGGTCAAACCTCCAACAGTCAGGCCTGTGCTGTTACTATTCAAGTTGGATACGAGGAGCATCAACTGAAACGAAAAGATAACAAATATCCATGACCCTTCCGCTCTTGCCGCAGCAGTCAAGTAACATGATCGATTTTGTTTCAGCCTGTATTCAAGCTTCTTGGGACAAGTTTAGCTGGTATACAGAGAGGATAATATTCTCAATGGAAAACGTCCTGCGTGTCAGAGGAGACAAGACTATCACGAAAAAGCGAAGCAAGGGATTGATTTGCAAAGGTACCTTTGGCCAAGAATGATGGGGCAAGTTGAATCAGCTTTTTATATAAGGGTTTTAGCATAAAACATTAAATTTCTTAATTAAAATTCGTAATTATTTTCCTACTTGAAGTTGGATCAATTGGGAATATGCTGCAAGGAGATGAAGGACTACAACATTACCTCTAGCTCGCTTTTGCTGTCAAGGTCATTGGCATTGATGTCATAAATGACTTCAGACAACCTATATGCCTACAACACAAGTGATAAAAACATTAGTTAAAAAACATGTTACACATACACTTCGAAAGATAAGTGAAGAAAAATCAACAGCAAGGAAACAAACGTATCCTGGCAACCAAGCATTCTTTGCCAATAGACAACCAGTTACTATATAGATGACTTCGCCAACAGACAACAAGACAACCAGAAACTAGAGGGCAAGGCAATTAGAAAAAAGTGGCCTAGTTCGTAACGTGGCAAATAGACAACCAAAAACTAGAAGACCAGGCCACCAGAAAAAAACATTGGAAACCTGCTAAATCATGATCAGAAACTATAAATAGCCTGGCAAACAGACAACTGTACTTGATAGACAGAAAAATGGGTAATTATGCAGATTGACAACCAGAAACCTTAGATAATCTGGCAAACAGACAACTCAGTAGACAACCACAATCTAGAAGTACAGGCAACCAGACAACCAGGAAAATGGATAACTTTGGACATTGACAACTGGACATCAAGTAACTAACCAGATGTTATAATCTTACCTTATGGTTAACAAGAGCACCAGCGACTGAGAAAAGAAAGAGAATAGTCACATCGCTTGTCACCCAGAACATGTATGCCACACGTTTGGCTGTTGAGGAGTCGTCGAAGGTAATGATGCAAATGTTCAATGTAAGGCAGGTCATTGGGATGTTTATGACATAGCTTACTAAACCTGATGGCGACAATATGTCATCCAAAGCGGAGACCACGTGACATAGCTGAACGTATTCTTTTCGAAGTGCTGCAAAATTGACATTCTTTGTCAAAGTTATGGCAGAGGATGCCCTCTTGAAGACGTCATCAAATCGCTTAGCAACAAGGACACACATGGCCACGTAGCTCGCTGTAGAAAACAACCATACTCCAGAAAAGATCATATTAGTTGGCAAATAGATGTAGGTGTAGATGTCGAGACGTTGTTTATCCAACTTGCCAAGCATAATTTCTTGAAATTCATTTCGTCCTGATTTATCGTTTGAGTATGTAAGAGCGACAGCGATTACGACGGTGTTGATTATATAGATAATCCAGGTCACAATCACAATCACTTTGATTTGACAAACGGTGCTAGACATGTCATCTGCCTTTACCAGGACCAACTCTTTGAGGAATTTACCAAATTTGGACACCTTGTTATTTTTCGCAAAATTTGCACGGAAAAACACGAGTTGTTGACATGCGCAAAGCATCATCCATGCAAAGGGTACTGCAGTTTGCATTATTACTAAGAAATTCTTGGCAACGAAGAAATTCATGGATGAGACGATCACTTGGGACCACAGCAACACCGATATGAAAATGCAATAATATTTTCCTGGGTTACACTTTAGGCTCTGCTTTGGCTGGCTTCTGGAATTCCCCTGGACTTGTTCTTCAATGTCACTGGAATTAGAGCTGTTATTTGCAGGTTCAATCGAATTGGATTTTGCAGAAAGAGCTTGGAATGTCTCATGATATGCAAGACCAAAACATCTTAGGGAGAAGTACAATGGCTTTACAGTTTTCATGATTTTATCCAAAGTAAACATGTTTTGTTCTCGATCTTCGATCTCTTTTATCCCAAGACCATTATCGGTATCGACGTCAAGGTTAGCATCATTTGATAATTCTATGATAGCTACTGTTGTGTTTGTAGGCTTCATTTTTGAATATATTATTCTATAAATAATGAATGATAAACTTTATATTAAGAGGGTAACATGAATGGTTCACATGCAGAACAAACCAGTAAGCAAGAAACAAAC